>CM032232.1:1332500-1652500 GCA_019009955.1 Riptortus pedestris
AATGAAAATGAAAAAGAAGAAAGAAAAAAAGAAAACAATCGTAGGTAGAGAGGAATGGGTAAATACCATTTGCATAATACCATCTTGGAGATATGATAGCCCCCGGGAAGGACCGAAGAGAGGAGGGCCGTGAACAGGGACGAAACCAACAAAAAGATTCAAGAAAATATGCTCTTGGAGAAAAAAATACCATCGCCATGGCCCAGAAAATATTAGCTTAGGAGAATGCGCCCCCTCTCTCTAATCAAATATTATACCAGCTACTGCCCGGGCCTTCCTTATTTATCCTTGCCCATATGCATCGCTCTGAAATGCAATAGTAATTATGCTCTGTAACTCATAATGAGAGCCATTAATAAACCAGAAGTCAGTCACTCAGGGGCTATTTTCGAGTAAAGAACGAAAAATCTTAATTGACGACGTAATCACATAACGTATTTGCATGTACCTTACAAAGTAAACGTTCCTTAGAAGCCATATTTGGTGTTTAAGCTCCGAAGAAAGTGGTCCAGCATATAGCTGCATATCTTCAATAACAGTGGAGGTTTTACTAAAGCTGAGATCTAATTAATTCCAATTTCCCGGTTAACTGGGAATTTTAAAAAGTCCGTGGCTGCGATAAATAAGCATATTTCGAATTTTTAGCAGATTTCCCAGATGAAGGAAAATCAGCTATTGAGGTTGTACTCATGACGGAATTTTCGAAATTTTTCTTCAAATGTCCATCGATCCTACCTAGTAGATGACGAAAATGAGGTCCGTTCAAAACTGTATATATATATATATATATATATATATATATATATATATATATATATATATGTGTGTGTGTGTGTGTGTGAGCGTGTGTCTGTTAACGCTCTAGCAGTCGCAATTTTTGTTTGATCGTTACCAAACTCGATATTTAGTCGTTTTATGTAAAAAGAAAGATCAAGTTCGTTAACGGCTGAAATCGGACCAGTGGGAGGGGGGGGGTTTAGAGGGGAGGATTTTCGAAAATTCAAAATATCTCCGTTACTATACGTCGGATCGAAACATTGTATAGAAACAATCTTATTGCGAATTAAATTTACTATAAAGAACATTGCTATATACATTCATTCTCTATCTTGAATATTAAGCGGCGAGATATTTGTATTTGTATTGTATGTGTGGTCGGCTATGTTCGGGACATTCCGCCGAGAGCTAGGGCGGCCTTTTTCATCACTGATCGTCTCTCGTGAATTGGTGTAGAGATTCCTTACTACTACAGTTGTTATTAGGCATATTTCTCTATTGTAAAACTTCATGGGGGGAAATCGGCTTAGTTTACGCTGCCCCTGCGTTACGGACTTTCTTATTTCTTTCCCTCTCCAAAACCCTCACTGTTCCTGGGCTGATTTGTACCAATCACAGACATCATATTTAGTGATCAATTAAACGCTTAAATATCGAATATGATATCTGGAGCTCAAGAAGCTGCTAGGAAAGCAGTCCAGCGGAGTGGGGTTTTTACTAAGGATGATGTCTAGGTGCAAATTTCCCGGTTAATAGTCAAGATACTGGAAAAAAAAACATATATAACAACAATCATAAAACATTAAATTTGCAATAAGATTGGTTTATACATTTTTCGATCCGACTTATAACAAGGGAGAAATTTTGAATTGTCGAAATTGCCCTCCTCTGACGGACTATTTAGTTTTACGCTTTCAGTAAACCCCAGTCGTACTAGTGTCATATTAATAATAAGCTGCTATATCATGAACCACTTCATTATAAGGTTAAATACCAAATATTGATTTCATTGAACTTTTATTGTATGAGATATATGCCAAATACGTTCTATTGGACCCTTTTAGCAGATTTCCCTTAGGGGAAATCAGCTATTGAGATCGTACTCATGATGCGAGTTTCCAAAAATTTCTTCAAATGTCCATCGATCCTACCCAGGGGATGACGAAAATGAGGTCCGTTCAAAATTATATATATACATATATGTCTTTTAACGCTCTAGCGGTCGCAATTTTTCTTTGATCGTTACCAAACTCGGAATTTAATCTCGATATTTAGGCGTTTTATGTAAAAAGGAAGATCGGGTTCGTTAATGGCTGAAATCGGACCAGTGGGAGGGGGGGGGTTTAGGGGGGAGGGATTTTTGAAAATTCGAAATATCTCCGTTATTATGCGTCGGATCGAAAAATTGTATAGAATAAATCTTATTGCAAATTAAATTTACTATAAATATTGTTCTATACATTTATTATGTATCTTGAATATTAACCGAGATATTTGCATTTGTATTCTGCGTGTGGTCGCCAGTAGGCTATGTTCGGACTTTCCGCAGAGAGCTCTGGCGGCCGTTTCCATAACTATTCGTCCCTCGTGAATAGGTTTAGAGGTTAGGTTAACTGTTTTTTGGGGCTAGAAACTACTGGGTTATTACGCCCTAAATAATGTTTTAGGTTTAAAGGTTTCTTACTACTACAGTTGTTATTAGGCAGATTTCTCTATTGTAAAACTTCACGTGGGAAATTGTAAACAAACCCTACGAGGTTGGCTTGCCTGTTTGTTTACAATTCAGTCGCTTTCCGTTGTAGAGATTGTTATCTTGTATTGTAAATTGACTGAAGGATTTCTCATAACAGTTTGTATTTATACACTTAACATTCATGGTAGCGTTATCTCTATGTATATTTACCTATTGTAAACCTTCGCGTGGAAAATCTGCTTAGCCAACGCAGCCCCTGCGTGACGGACCTTTTTAATTCTAAGTTGTGTTTGTGTTGTTCCTTTTTATGTTGTGTGTTCCATTTTTTGTTAGTTTTTTTTTTCCTTCCAATAATCTTTAATTAGAGTCAAGTCGACTTAGTTGCGGAGCTCCATAAAATAAATAAATGAGATTTTATCTGTGGGTATTTTTCCAGATCCATTTTGGATTGGTGATTTATAGCGTGGCTTAGCTTATCTATTCTCTTGTTAACCACTACTAAATTTACTCCGTAATGTTTGGAACAAAGTGTTTCCTGAAGCAGCTGAATTTACGTAAGGATTACTTTATCTATCATCGTAAAATACGTGATAATCCACGATGAAAAGTAGCTTTGGCTCGTAAAGCCATATCTATTGGCCAAGGCTATGGCGGCCTTATCTTGCCAATGTGCTCAGCCTTAACTTGCCTTCATTATACGATTCAATGATTGACATCAGCTGAGATGGGCTCCTCCTCAACAAATGATAAAATACGTTTTCCCTTTACAGTTGTCCCTCGATAATCCGACAGTTAAGGGACCGAGAGAGTGTCGGATTACCGAAAATGTCGGATTACCAAAAATGTCACATTATCAAAGATCAAAGATGTTTATCTCATTAATGACTAAAATGTGATAGTTATGTTTTTCCTATTATAATTATATTTTCGTATAAATGGTAATTATTAGTCAGTAATTAGCAAGAATCACGCGAGATTTGAACAATTTCATCAAATGTCCATCCATCCGATTTAGGAGATGACGATAATGACGTTCGTTCAAAATTCCCCCCTCTCTCTCTCGCTCTCTCTCTCTCTCTCTCTCTCTCTCTCTCTCTCTCTCTCTCTCTCTCTCTCTCTCTCTCTCTCTCTCTCTCTCTCTCTCTCTCTCTCTCTCTCTCTTTCTCTCTCTCTCTTTTCCCCCCTCTCTCTCTCTCTCTCTCTCTCTCTTCTCTTCTCTCACTCTCTCTTCGCTTCTCATCTCTCTCTCTCTCTCTCTCTCTCTCTCTCTCTCTCTCTCTCTCTCTCTCATCCCTCTTTTCCCTCTCTCTCTCTCTCTCTCTCTCGTCTCTCTCTCTCACTCTTTCTCTCTCTCTCTCTCTCTCTCTCTCTCTTCTCCCTCTCTCTCTCTCTCTCTTCTTCTCTCCTCTCCTCTCTCTCTCTCTCTCTCTCCCCTCTCCCTCCCTCCTCTAACTCTCTCTCTCTCTCCCTCACCCCCTATCCCTATCCCTCAGATGGATAACTAAAAGATGTTAACAATTACAAGGCCAAGAGCACACTCAAGTCTCTCTGAAAATGTCTCATCATGAAAGGCAAAACATTTCTCGCTCGTGTCAATTTGACCCGTGCCTCACCAGTTAAGGGTTAAGGCTAATCTTCTAAAATGTGATCTTCTGAGTAAATAAAGTCCAATTTATTGAGCTTGCTTTAGTGGATTTTGTTCTTCTTTTTTTGCTGATTCCGATCCTTTGTGTCTCGAAAGGAGAAATGCTGAAAGTTTGTCGATGCGATAGGTTTGTTATTTAGGAAATGGTGAGGCGGGAACAGTGACCTGGATTCCGGCGGTAGAACTGAGCAAAGAGTGATAGAGCTAACTAACACCTTACATGGCCATCTACTCCAAATATAATTGATACCTTCTCATCGAGGTCACTATACTTAGTCATCTTTTCTCACCTTCGTTCTAAAATAGTATTTTCTCTCTCACTCTTGATTCGTAATTATCAAATAATTATATCTCTCGGATTAAAACTCCTTTTTCTTGCGCCTTTCCAACTAAGAAAATGCCTAATTGGAAATTAGGAATTGTTTCGAACCCATAAACCCAGTTTCCAAAAATGCGTCATGAGTACAACCTTAATAGCTGTTTTTATGGAAAAAGTCCGTCACGCGGGGGCTGCGTAAACTAAGCAGATTTCCCACGTGAAGTTTTTCAATGAGAAACCTACATACTGCTAACACTTAACTCCTCCGTGTTTAAATAAAAAATGTAGTGAGAAATCTTTCAGTTAATTTTAATAAGCTCCCTATGGAAACGGGTTCTGAATTGCAAACAAATGGGTCTCCCAACTGCTCAGAGCTGAACAGATAAATTGACATATTCTTCACCGGAGAGAAAAGCAATTAATGAATATAATATATTAACTTTACGGTATTGCTAACTATTTAGTATATCTAGTACTGTAATTTATAATGAAAAATTCTATATGCCGCACAAAGTAGAAGCTTACAACGGCCTCTAAACGAATTTCACGAGAGCCGAACAGTTGCGGAAATGGCCGAACTAACTTTCGGCCGAATCTCACGTTCAAAACCGACAAGATCCGTACAGAACCCACAATAGCGGATGTCATCTCGTCCGTTATCCGCACACACTTAATAAAAATGCAAATATCTCGGTTAATATTCAAGATAGAGAATAAATGTATACGACACTATTTATAGTAAATTTAATTAGTAATATGATTAGTTTTATACAATGTTTAAATCCGACGCATAGTAACGGAGATATTTCGAATTTTCTCAAGTCCTCCCTGTTAACCCCCCCCCTCCCACGGGTTAGATTTCAGCCATTAACGAACTTGATTTTCCTTTTTACATAAAACGTTTAAATATGGAGTTTGGTATAGATCAAGTAAAAATTGCGACTGCTAGAGCGTTATCAGACAAATATATCTATATTTATCTATACAATCAACCGCAAAAAAAAAAAACGGACACTTCATTTTTGTCGTATTAAAAGCTAATTTTCAGCAATTTTCTTTATGTGGGTATTCTTGTTATTACAGAGAATTTAGAGTCTAAGTCCATTGAACTAATCCCTTCAGGATTAGTAAACAATTAGATAAAACTCAGATTAGATTTATTTGTTGTGAAGTTGATTTATTCTAAACTGTAAGTAGTTTTTCGCACATTTAAACATCTTTAATTATTAACCAAGCATTTTCTTTAATTAATGTTTTATTTTTATTTCGGTCCAGAACAATGGGTCTTTCAAACTTAGATGGAAGGCCGGAGCTTACGTTACATTGCCGAAACGCTTGGGGTAGCGAAGTCTAACATTCACTTTTGGCAGATTTTGTTTAAATAACCTATAGATTAACCAATTATTTTCATTAAAAAAATTAAAATACATATATATTAAGTATTTAACAAAATTATAAGACTAAATCTAAGTGTCCGGTTTTTTTGTGGTTGAGTGTATATAATCTATAGTTATCTATATATAATTTGGAATGGGCCTCATTTCGGGAAATCGCGTCATGAGTACGACCTCAATAGCTGATTTCCCTTAAGGGAATGCTGCTAAACGTTTGCAGTACATTATACCGCACACAATATAATTGTTATGTATGTTTCTTATTCTTTTTGCAATGCCTATTGAAATCAGGGAGGTTTTTTTGCCGGACCCTGTAGAACAAATCATGTTATTCTATTGTGGTATGCAATTGTTAAGCTATGCCTTTTTTTGGGTTGTGCCTCCCCACTTTGTTTTTCTTAGAAATAGAGAATATTCGGTGAGATACGTTCACAAGTGTATTATACCAGCAAGCGAGAAATCTGCTTAGTTTACACAGCCCTGCGTGACGGACTTTATTTTTTTCTGGAGTAGGAGTATTCGAGTGTGCCTTGTGAGAGTGGGCACCGTGGATTGCCAGTTATAATGTTAGAGATAAGGAACAATGGCTGCAGAGCGATTAGCTACAAGAGGACGGAAATACTTAGGGAACAATAAGCCGTGAACAGGGCACCAACTGCTTCCTCCGGAATCCACTTCAACCGCCACCACTCTATACATCCTTTACAACTTATATACAACTTACTATTTATCCCAGCTTAAATAACATCCTAAGTCCCACCCTGGCTAGAAAAGGGTGGTAACCTGTAGATAACCCGTCCCAATTAGCCGTAGAAGCAAAAAGTGGACGTTAATAAAAAATCAATAATAATAAAATTTGGTTACTTTTTGTAGTACTAAAGCAGATTTGCATAAAGGGAAACTAGCACTTATAGTTTTACACATCACATGATTTTCGAAAAGCCCGGGCTGCGTAAACTAAACAGAATTCCCACATGCTGGTATAATACACTTCTGATCTCATCTGACGGCCACATATTCAGACTGAAAACCACTAAGTACAAACTACTCGCTTAATATTTGAGTTACGGAAAAAGTCATAGAAATGCAATTGTAGACCATCAACAGTTTAACAAGATTGGTTCCATAACATTTTAGGACCTTAAGGGAAATCAGCTATTGCGGTCGTACTCTTGAAGCGATTTTCGAAATAGTTGGGAGATGACGAAAATGAGGTTCGCTCAAAATTTTATATATATATGTCAACGCTCTAGCGTTCGCAATTTTTGTTTGATCGTTACCAAACTTGACATTTAAACTTTTTTAGTAAAAAGACAGATCAAGTTCGTTAATGGCTGAAATTGTGGGAGGGGGTTTAGAGGGGGGGGGGATTTTCGAAAATTCTAAGTATCTCCGTTACCATACGTTGGATCTAATTTGCATTTTTCAGTTTTCAACCTTCAGCAAACCCTAACTTCTACTCATGTTACATAAACAATACTCTGTTATGTAATAAACCACATTATTCGAAGCTAAAATACCATAAATTGTTTTCAAGAGACCTTTATTATACGAGATACATGCAAATATGTTCTGGTGACCCCTGTCTTAAGTTCTTGGACTACTAAAATTTGATTGATTGAGATAAACATTATTCTGATTCATTATAAATTACAGTACTAGGGCTAGTACATAGTTTTCAATAAAATGAATATGTTATATTCTGATATGTTTCAGTTATTGTTTTTCTTTCCAGTGACAGACCTGTTTGTTTATATTTGAGGCACTTGCCGCCGGCTGGTGGATAAATATAAAGATTTCTTATTAGCGTTAGTATTTATTCGCTTAATATTCACGGTGGTGTTGTGTTAGGAGTATGTAGGTTTATCCATTATTAAAATTCACGAGGGAAATCTGCTTGGTTTACGCAGCCTTTACGTGACGGACTTTTTCGTTCATTCATTCAAAATTATGTGGGCCTGTAACCAGCTAACGTTTGTTAACTTAATAGTCCCTGGCGGAAGAGGCCGGATTATAAAGACGTAAAATAAAGAATTCGAAGTATTTCGGTTTTCAAAAAATTTTAGAAAATTTACAACGATTTTCGTTTATTTCTACAATTTTAATTGTTTCTAAAATTCTATAGCCGTAGAAATTTTGATTAAAAAAGAACAGAAAAAATGGAGGCACGTGGAAGTATAATATGATAACTGACATTTGTCGAGGAAATGAAATGATTGTTCCATACTAATGACCATTTTTACTTGAGATAATGCGTCAATTAAGGTTAATTACTGTAGAGGAGGCTGTACTTAAAGCAATTATCGTAATTGTATTTTCTAAGAGCTTTCAATAAGAGTAGGTTCCAAGAGGAGTCAATAAAACCAACAAACCATTTTCCCGAAAATAACCCAATCCGGTAGTATATTAACTTTGAAGACACACCTGCTGGTAAATAGAAATTACAAAATACATTTAAAGCAGGAATGGAGTTTATGAGACATGTTCTCATTCCGAAGAATGATTCCCATACATTGGAAGTTATCTGTAGAATGAAACAGCTGATTAAGGCAATAATAGTCAGTCAAAACTAAAAAGTCCGTCAGGCAGGGGCTGCGTAACTAAGCAGATTTCCCAAGTAAAGTTTTACAATAGAGAAATCTGCATACTGGTAACACAACGCCATCGTGATTAAATACAAACGGTAATGAGAAATCTTTCAGTTAATTAAAATAAATTCCCAACTGAAACTGCTTCTGAATTGTAAGAATAATTTATATTTTAATAACTCAAATTTTAGTATCTAGTCCAAGAACTAAAGAAGGGGACGTATTTGCATAAATCTCACAAAGTAACGAAAGTAAGGTATGGTTAGAAACGACAGGTAAGGTTAAAAAAAGCTTCCACCTGAGCCGATCAGTTACGGAAACGGCCGACCTAATCCGAACTATACCCGACCACGTGTCCACAGACTTCATAAAAATGCAAATATCTCGGTTAATATTCAAGATAGAGAATACATGTATATAACAATATTTATAGTAAATTTAATTTGCAATAATATTGGTTCTATACAATTTTTCGATCCGATGCAAAATAGAATTTTCGAAAATCCCCCCCCCTCCCACTGGTCCGATTTCAGACATTAACGAACTTGATCTTTATTTTTACATAAAACGTTTTAAATTCGAGTTTGATTAACAATCATACAAAAACAGACAAATATATATATATATATATATATATATATATATATATATATATATATATATATATATATATATTCATACATACATACATACTTATTGTCCTCCCTCTTGTTCTTTTCAAAAAATGTTCACATGGATTGTAATCAAAGAAGTTCCAATACTAACCCACATGGTTTGTTGAGTTCCGTTTAGTCGTTTGTGTCGAATATAATTGTTGACTCATAAATAAGGTTAAATTTATGTAAGTCATTCGAAAGACTGATCTTGGTGTAATAAATACGACGGAGTTTCAATAATATAGAGCGAGATAAGGTTTTTATAAAAGCTGATATGCATGTCTTTGTAACAAGGAATTGGTTTATAAATAAACCGTTACAATTTTTCACAACTTATTAAATTTTGCACGGACACTATTCACGCTTGTTGCATTGCCTGACGAGTTTGAATTCTTCTCAGAATAATACCATAACTGCAATTTGAATAATCTTTGTCCACCTCCGAGACAGCTAAATCCCCTAAGCCAATATTTATGCATGAGATAGAAGAATGCATGTAGGTTTAATGTTTGCATAAAACTATCGGTTCCGCATTTCTTTTATACAACAAATAAACTTTGAACTGACTTATATTAACCTGTGTGAACTGCCTAGAACCAAATTACAAAATCAAAGCAAGCAATAGCATCAATTCGCAGCAAATTGGAAAGAATTAAATCTGACTCCTGGGAAACCAAGACAACACTACTCCTCATCATAATACATCCTGTCCTACATGCAGCAGAAATGTGGTCTATTTTTCATCCAGAGTTCCCATATATATGCATTGAACAACAGTTATAGATTATTTAATTTGCAATAAGATAGGTTCTATATAATATTTCATTCCGACTTATAGTGACGAGATATTTCAAATTGTCAAAATTCGCCCCTCTTATCCCAACCCCCCACTCGTCTGATTTTGCCCATTTTGGTTCCGATCAAACAAAAATTGTGGCTTCTAGAGCGTTAAAAAACAAATATATACGCCACCTGAAAATGATGAGCCACCTGATTGACGAAAAGATCTTGAGCATTGTCTGAGAAATGGGGGGGGGGGGGTATTCTCCAAGGCATTAACCCTAGAACTACCAAGGGGGGGGGGGCTCCTTGAGCCCACAACTTTTTGTTTTTGTTCCCTATCACCCATTTTTAATGGGATATTTTTGATATTATATGTATTCCTCAGAAAAACATCCTAGAGTGAGGTGATAACAAAAAATTTAATTAATAAAATTTATATGTTGACAAAAAATTTTTTTTTGACGTATGAGCTCGAGGCCCCCCCCCCTTGGTAATGCAAGGGGTAGTTTACACTTAAGTACCAAGGGGGGGGGGCTCCTCGAGCCCACTGATATTTAATACTACTTTTAACTAGTAATTCAAGTGTTATTAATTATATTGCTCAAATAATAATTACTTTGATGTAATTTTAACATACACAAACCTTCTCAAGTTTTATTTTTCTCAAAAAAAAATATATATATTCTCCTCATATAATTTTTTTTCATATAAAAAAAATATAACTGAGCTGGGTATAATTATTGCTCCTGCTAGGTATTTTTTTAGAAAAGAGAAGATTTTCTAGGTTGTTCCCAACTAGGGGAACAGTTAGTCCATGCTGCATCCTGGGTAAACACTCGGAAAAAAAAAATTATTGTGCAAAAGCACCGATAATTGCATTACGAATCTGATAATTATATTTTCTTAAATTATTACTCTATTATAATGTTATAATAACTTAGATATAGATAACTTTTTATTCTAACAATGTTTAGATATGTTCCTCCAGTAGAATAAAATTACATTTAATTTAAAGTCATCCTTTTTTCCCCATCCGAACTTTTTTTTTAATTTATTTTTATTTTTGTATTTAATTTTTTTTTTTTCACAGGTGTCATAAGAAACGTTCATTAAACATAATCCAATAGAAATAAAAATTTTAAAAAAATTATAGAACCAAAATAAAAGGTTTTTAAGGTTGTGGGCTCGAGGAGCCCCCCCCCCCTTTGGTAATCCATGCGACCTGGGAGAGGTCGGTAATACTGGGGTTCAGGAGTCCCACGGAATTACGGAACTATGAATGAGACCTTATTTCTAACAATGTGGTTTTTCTGGTGATTTATAATATGGTTAGAAGAAACATGGCGGAAGAAGGAAAATATGGCTACAGAATGTGTCCCTCTGAGTAATGAGTGGTTTTTCTAAAGTGCCTGAAATTTTGGTAATATATTTCAGTTTCAAATCATATACCACACCGTAACGAAATGTCATGACTTGAAACTATGGCCTCGCTTAAGATAACTAGCTGAAAGATAAATATGACGCACTGCTGATATCATCTGACGACGTATTCTTTATTTCTTTGTAAAAAACCGATGAGTAGAAGAAGCAGATAGCTGAACAAGAAGAGTACGTATAACTCGTTTGATACTGAAGTTGTGGACAAATTCATAGAAAATCAATTATTGGTCATCAGTAATTTAACAAGATTGGTTCTCTTATATTTTTTATTTTATTTTTTACTAATTATAACTGAGATATGTTGAATTTTCGACCCCCCCCCCCCTCTAAACTCCCACTGTTCCAGGTCCTTTTTCAGTCAATAACAAATATGATCTTTACTGTTCACTGATACGGTTAAATATTGAGTATGGTATTGATAAAATAAACAATTTCGAGACAAGCACGTAAATTTTTAATTGATAAGGTCATTACATTACCAATTTGCCTTTATCTCGCATAAGAAAGGGTTCTTGAAAACAATATTCCATATATTACTTTAGAATAAAGTGGTTCATAACATAACAACTAATTGGTGGCGTGGTATGAGTAGGAGTGGGGGGTTTCCTGAACGTTGAAACCACTTATCTATCTATCTATCTATATATATATATATATATATATATATATATATATATATATATATATATATATATATAATTGTGACCTCTGTCTGTACATTGATTTTTTTCTCGAAATTTCACGATAACTTTTCGTTTCACATATCATATACACCATATCTGCATTTTGTTTCTTTCGTGTATGTTTGTTTGTTTGTTACCTTTTCACGCATAAACGGCTGAACTGAATTTTATGAAACTGGGTATGTATATTACTACTAGCTCGATCTTAGACTTTAGGCTATATTAATTTTCTCTGAGGCGAACAGGAGTGGGGGTTATAAGGGAGGCCTGAAATTAAAAATAGCGATATTTCGTTTTCTATTGGTTTTTCGCCAAATATGAACATAACAAAAGTTGTTTATTTTGTTATTTAGAGTAACTTTTGTCATAGATACTGTCGTCGTATTCCGAAGAACAAATGCGTTATACGCCAAAAATTATAGCGGGAGTCAACAATTTTATTTGGCACGAAAGGCTCAACCGAACTAAATAAAACTCGGTATGTGTATTAGCACTAACACCTTTATTATTGTAAGCCATATCAACAATTCTGAGGACGGGCAGGAGAGGGGGTTGTAAAAGAGGCCTGAATTTAAAAATAGCGGTATTTCGTTTTCAATTGGTTTTTCTGCAAATATGCACATGGTAAAAGTAGTTTATTTTTTTATTTAAAGTAACTTTTGTTATATTCACTTTTGTCGTATAGAAAAGTATAAACGAGATATACACTAAAATCTAAAGCTGTAGCCAACAATTTTGTTGGGCACTAACGATTGAATCGAACTTAGCAAAACTCGGTGTGTGAGTTTTCTATTCCCGAGTTATACTTTGAACTTTGATAGTTCAAAGTATGATTCGGATTAGTGAGGTTATAAATCTTCGTCGCCCCTCCTCATTTATTTTTCCTAGAAAATAACTTTGTTATTTATTTCCAATAGAAATATAAACTATAAGAGCATTTCCATTGTTTAATTTGTATAATGTACCTTGATGTTATTGAAACCAATATGTACTTATCACAATAATTAAACGTTAATGGCATTGTCATTATGACAAAAAACAATATGCGTTTAAAGTCGATATATGATATTTTTATGGTACCACTATCATTTCCTATATATATTTGTCTGTTACCGCTCTAGCGGTCGCAATTATTGTTTAATCGTTACCAAACTCGATATTTAGTCGTTTTATGTAAAAAGAAAGATCTAGTTCGTTAACGGCTGAAATTGGACCAAGGGGAGGGGGTGGGGTTTAAAGGGGAGGATTTTCGAAAATTCCAAATATCTCCGTTACCATAGGTCGGATCGAACAATTGTATAGAACCAATCTTATTGAAAATTAAATGTACTATAAATATTGTTATATACATTTATTCACTATCTTGAATATTAACCGAGATATTTTCATTTTTCAGTTTTCAGCCATCAGCAAACCGCCACTTCTACTCATGTTACATAAACAATACTCTGCTACATAATAAATCACATTATTGGAAGTTTAAATACCAAAAATTGTATTCAAGAGACCTTTATTATAGGAGATACATGCAAATATGTCCTGGTGACCCCCCCCCGTCTTAAGGTTTTGGACTACTAAAATTTGATTGATTGAGATAACAATTATTCTGACTCATTATTAATTACAGTACTAGATATAGTAAATAGTTCTCAATAAAATTAATACGTTATATTCTGATATATTTCAGTAATTGTTTTTCTTTCCGGTGTGAGGCGGGCAGACCCGTTTGTTTACATTTCTAACCTAACGCTTCCTGTCGGCAGGTTATTAAAATTGGATGAAACATTTCTTATTTCCGTTTGTATTTATTCTCGGTGGTATTGTGTTACCAGTATGTAGATTTATCTATTACTAAACTTCACGAGGGAAATCTGCTTATTTAGGTTTATGCAGCCCCTGCGTGACGGACTTTTTTGGAGTGAACTTGACAATCACTATGACTTTACCAAAACACAAAAAAACCATACCGGCATTTGTCTCTATATTATATAAATATTGTTTCCACTATAATTCTAAACAACCCTGATTCCTTGCATTTTTTTTCTGCCTTCGATACAAGTTCTACAACTGTAGAAACTAAAAGATATAAAGCTAGACCAAGGCAGGACACTACTACCAACATTTGCAGCTGAATTACAAGCGATAACATTAGGACTGAGTAACGTACACGCAACTCCAAACTAGTACTACTTTTTTTTCAGGCTTGCTTTTTTCAAAAGGTATTTACAGTACACACCCTTTAATTACTCAAATCGGGTATCCCCTAAACATACTTCATAGTCGTTGAATATTCATGAAATTCCTAACTGAGTATACTGACATTAACCGGAATACTGTCACAGGCTCTGACAAGCGAAATTATCTACGAGGAAAAGAACGACGGAAAATGAAACTTTCCATTACATGTGTAACTTAATAAAACACACTACACGAATTACTGGTAAGGCTACGAACTGAACACAAAAAAAAAAATACTAATGTACAACTCGACAAAGATACTTATTTAACAAGGATAAATGAAGTAACTTCTATGTTGAAAGTTGCTTCACAAGGAATATTCTGATATGCTTGCCTCGATATTACGAATGACTTACACGTCTTTCTGTCAGATGATAACATAAATAAACTTCTCAGTCCTGAGTATGTGTAAGTAAATTTCTTTTAGCAGATTTTCCTAAAGGGAAATCAACTATTAAGGTTGTACTCATGACGGGATTTTCGAAATTTTTCTTCAAATGTCCATCTATCCTACCTAGGAAATGATGAAAATGAGGTCCATTCAAAATTATATATATATATATATATATATATATATATATATATATATATATATATATATATTTGTCTTTTAACCCTCTAGTGGTCAAAATTTTTGTTGAATTGTTACCAAACTCGATATTTAATCCTTTTATGTAATAAGAAAGATCAAGTTCGTTAATGGCTAAAATCTGAAAAGTGGGAGGGGATTTTCAAAAATTCGAAATATCTCCGTTACTATACGTCGGATCGAAAAAGTATATAGAACCACTCTTATTGCAAATTAAATGTACTATAAATATTGTTATATACATTTATTCTCTATCTTGAATATTAATTGAGATATTAACATTTGTCTGTTTTCAGCCTTCAGCAAACCTCCGCTTCTACTTATGTCACATAAACAATACTCGGTTATATAGTAAACTATTGATAAAATTCCATAAATAAATGGAATTGAATAAATTCCAGTGTTTCGGTTATAAAATTCCATTGATTTGATAAAAATTATTCTGATTCCTTCTAAATTACATTACTAGATATAGTATACAGTTTTTAATAAAATTAATATGTTATATTCTGATATATACGTTGACAGACTTGTTTGATTACATTTCTGATTTCATGGTGGTGTTGTTACCAGTATGTAGATTTATCTATTGTTAATCTTCACAAGGGAAATCTGCTTAGTTTAAGCACCCCCTGCGTGATGAACTTTTTTATTTCTTTTGAGTTATGTAGTACTTGTATTTTTTGGGTATAATTTTTTGTTTATTATTTAAATCTTTCTTTTATAGCTTTGTTAATTAATGTTTTTTTTTTAAATTTTATTCCTATTATGTATTTTCGTTAATTTTGTTTGTTGATTAAATGCTGCTAATTATGTTTTTTTTTTTTTTTTTTTTTTTCAAAATCTCTGTTATCTGTTGTAATTATTTTTTTCATACACTGATTATTCTGGCATAACAGGATCAAATTTCCAACATTTATGAAGTAAGCTATGTTTCCAGATGAGTTAATAATGCACGGCTTTTTATGCATTAATGATTCCAAATCGATTATTTAATTTGTTGTAATAACCAAATCTCTTCGATCTAATTCCCAGGAATATCTCACGGTAGTTAGGAGGAGACCCTAAGCTCTTGTATTAAATATTATACCGGATATAACAGCTGATTGGTAATTTACATGAGTAAGAGGTAGGTGATTACTGGTGGATGAAAACTAAAACATGTATAAATCTCGGTTAATAATCAAGATAGTAAATAAAAAACGTATATAAGAACACTTAAAACCGTAAATAAATACAAACGGTAATGAGAATTGTTTCAGTTAATTTTAATAAGCTCCCAACGGAAAGCGTCTGAATTCTAAACAAATAGGTCTGCTAACCACTCAGAGCTGAACAGATAAATGGACATATTCTTCACCGGAAAAACAACTACTGAAATATATCTGAATATAACATTAATTTTATTGAAAACTATTTATTATACCTAGTACTGTAATTTATAATGAAGCAGAATAATGTTTATCTCAATCACTCAAATTTTAGCAGCCCATGAACTATAGAAGGGGGGGGGGATCAACAGAACGTATTTGCATATAGCTCACAAAGAGTAGGCTTCCGCCAGTCTCTACATGAATTTCAGGAGAGCCCAACTAACCTTTAGCGGAATCGCCAATAGCCGAATATGAAAAATGGAAAAAACCCGGTAAATAATCAAGATAGAGAACACATGTATATAACATGAATACATACATGTATGTATTTATAGCACATTTAATTTGCAATAAGATTGGTTCTATACAATTTTTCGAATCCGACGTATTATAACGAAGATATTTCGAATTTAGAAAATCCCCCCTCTAACCCCCCCACTCCCACTGGTCCCATTTCTGCCGTTAACGAACTTGATCTTTCTTTTTACATTAAACGATTAAATATAGAGTTTGATAACTATCAAATGAAAATTGCGACCGCTAGAGCGTTAACAGGCATATATATATATATATGCCTACATATTAGCAGATTTCCCTTCAATCATTTCCCTTAGGGGAAATCAGCTATCGAGGTTGTACTCATGACGGAACTTTCGACATTTTTCTTCAAATGTCCATCGATCCTACCAAGTAGATGAGGAAAATGAGGTCCGTTCAAAACTGTATATATATATATATATATATATATATATATATATATGGAACGGACCTCATTTTCGTCATTTCCTGTTTAGGATCGATGGACATTTGAAGAAATTTTTCGAAAATCGCGTCATGAGTACGACCTTAAGGGAAATCAGCTACAACTATGGGGAGAGATCAAAAATATGTCGAACCAGCACGTGGGAAATCTGCTTTGTTAATGCAGCCCCTGCCTGGCGTGCTTTTATTTTAGATTTTATCGGTCGTTCCTCTTATATTTGTCAGAGGTTTTTCGAGATTTTCGAAAAAATTCTGACAAAAATAACAGGAACGACCGATAAAATCTCGGGGGCTCAGGTTAGCCATGCGAGTTAAAGCGTTGTCTTTAATCTCACATGGTAAACCTAGAGTTGCGAGTTCGATTCTCGCCTGAGCAAAGGAAATTTATTTAGTGACGAAATTCATTAAATAAAATCCTGAGTCCCACTTTGGCTAGAAAAGGGTGGTAACCTGTAGATAACCCGCCCCAATTAGCCTTAGTTGCAAACAGTGGACGTTAATAAATAATAATAATAATAATAATAATCGAAAATGTCATGAATACAACCTCTATGGGTTCTAATAATGATGTATCTAAATTTTGAATTATATGAGTATATCGTCAGAGAATGTGAAAAATGGCCATCAAATACATTTTAAATGAAAATCGTTTAAATTCATTAA
This sequence comes from Riptortus pedestris, assembly GCA_019009955.1. NCBI lineage: Eukaryota > Metazoa > Arthropoda > Insecta > Hemiptera > Alydidae > Riptortus > Riptortus pedestris. The sequence continues at coordinate 1,350,104 of CM032232.1, forward strand.
CATTTAAAATAAGACTTGTAGAGCCATAAAGAAGGACATAATAAAGACAGGCAATAAAACTACTCCAATTGTTAACATTTATTGCGGCTTTATTAAATTACAGTCGGCTTTATTGCTTCCTAAGCGTATTTCATGCCTTATATTACCTTCCAATATCATAAAAAATGGTATAAACCTAAATTACTCCAATAATAATTAAACCTTATGAGCTGCTTAAAGAGTGCCATGATGAAATTCATGAAAGGCACTACGTCATTTAAAGAATTTTAATTAACATGTGATTGTCCCTTTAACGTAACGACCCAGTTCTAAGGTTTAATAAAGTCTCTCACTCAAGGGCTGTGTTAACTAAGCAGATTTCCCATGTATTTTCATTTATCTCAATAAGTTAATGTTCAGTGAGCTTCAAATAATGTGCTTCAGGATATAACAGCTTATAGAATAAGGAGTGGGGGTTTATAAATGGCTGAAAACTAAAAAAAGTCCGTCACGCAGGGGCTGCGTAAACTAAGCAGATTTCCTACGTGAAGTTTTACTATAGAGCAATCTGCCTAATAACAACTGTAGTAGTAAGAAACGTCTAAACCTAAAACATTATTTAGGGCGTAATAACCCAGTAGTTTCTAGCCCCAAAAAACAGTTAACCTAACCTCTAAACCTATTCACGAGGGACGAATAGTTATGGAAACGGCCGCCAGAGCTCTCGGCGGAAAGTCCGAACATAGCCTACTGATGACCACACGCAGAATACAAATGCAAATATCTTGGTTAGTATTCAAGATACAGAACAAATGTACAGAACATTATTTATAGTAAATTGAATTTGCAATAAGATTAATTCTATACAATTTTTCGATCCGACGCAAATAAACGGAGGTATTTTGAATTTTCAAAAATCCCCCCCCCCTCCCACTGGTCCGATTTCAGCCATTAACGAACTTGATCTTCCTTTTTACATAAAACGATTAAATTCCGAGTTTGGTAACGATCAAACAAAAATTGCGACCGCTAGAGCGTTAACAGACAAATATATGTATGTATATATATATATATATATATATATATATATATATATATATATATATATATATATACTAGCTCAGATACCCGGCTTCGCCCGGGAATTCATTTGAGGCTGAATGGTGATGGTATTTTTTAGCAGGCTTTACATTGCACAGTATTTTGACATTTACCCGTCCTAGTGTTTAGGATTGATACCCGTCGTTGCCGGTGATTTGCTAATAATAGAATTATTTGTTCGATAATTCTTCACAGTCTCCGATATTTTTATATTTCCCGTTTCTTATACATGTAAATATGGTGAATTTTTATTTCAGGACTCCCATATAACTCCCCTCCCGTTCGAACCTAAAAATTTTAATATAACTTATAATCATGGAAGAATTAATGCTAATTGACATACCAAGTTTTGTTTAGTTCGGTTCAGCCGTTAGTGCCCGCTAAAGTTTTAACGTATAACTCATTTATACTTAGGTATAAGACAAAAGTGTATATAACAAAAGTTACTCCAAATAACAAAATAAACAACTTTTATTATGTTTATATTTGCGGAAAAACCAATAGGAAACCAAATATCGCTATTTTTAATTTCAGGCTTTCCTTATAACCCCCACTCCCGCCCGTCCATAGAAATGTTGGTATGGCTTATTATAATGAAGGCCTCACTGCTAATACACATACCGAGTTTTATTTAGTTCGGTTGAGTCTTTTTTGGCAAATAATATTGTTGACTCCCGCTATACTTTTTAGCGTATAACGCATTTAAACTTTGGTATACGACAAAAGTGTATATAACAAAAGTTACTCTAAATAACAAAATAAACAACTTTTGTTATGTGCATATTGGCCGAAAAACCAATATAAAACGAAATATCGCTATTCGAGCTTTTGACGGAAACTCACGACTAGAACCGAAATTAACCGATCTCATCTCATCCGTTATCCGCACACAAGTAATTAAAATGCATATATCCCGGTTAATACTCAAGATAGAGAATAAATGTATTTAACAATATTTACAGTTAATTTAATTTGCAATAAGATTGGTTCTATGCAGTCCTTCGATCCGACCTATAGTAACGGAGATTTTTCGAATTTTCGAAAATCCACCCCTCTAAGCCCCCTACCCCTCCCACTGGTCCGATTTTTGTAATTAACGAACTTGATCTTTATTTTTATATAGAATGTTTAAATATCGAGTTTGGTAACGACCAAACATAAATTGCGACCGCTAGAACGTTAACAGACATATATATTTAATTTTAAACGGACCAGCGGACGGTCATCTCCTGGGTAGGATCAATGGACACATTTGAAGAAAAGTTTTGGAAATCGCGCCTTGAGTACGACCTCAATAGCTGATTTCCCCTAAGGGAAATCTGCTAAAACATGTATGTGGCGAGATGAAATCACAAGTGGTATAAGCATGTGGCCCTCCGCTTATTTTACGCAGCCCCTTTTAGGATTTTTAGCAGATTTCCCTTAAGGAAAATCAACCATTGAGGTCATACTCATGGCGCGATTTTCAAAACATTTCTTTAAATGTCCATCGATCCTACCTAGCAGATGACGAAAATGATGTCTGTTCCGCGCGAACAAAAAATAGTTTTGTGTTAAGGATGAACTACTATACTTGCACGCCAAGTTTTAAAACTTTTTGAATTTTCGGGTTCTCTGACCTGCTTTGTAAGATGAAATTTCCAGCACAACCATTGAACCAACGAGAACTTTATACATGTATTTTAATAATATATACAATACTACTAATGAAATGCAGATGAGATTTATCTAATGTAGAGCCTACATATATGTAAGGGATATAGTTAGCCTGCATGGGTTGGAGGAGTTGAAAACTTTCTAGATGTTTTATACGTCCTTGATGTTGAGCCTCCTACGTGCATATCTCGGCCTATTCATAAAGTATTCCAAACTGTTCCAGCCGGCCATTGTATGCTAAATATCGAACTCACAAAGAGCTGTAACGAGCTCTATATTTATAAAAATGAAATACTCTAATGGCCATCTTCCATATAGTTTTCCTGAGGCGTTATTTGCTGAGGAATTAAGGAATGTAGCAATATTTGTTTGATCGTTACAAAACTCGAAATGATTCATTCGAAACTAAAAATCAAGTTCGTTAACGGCTGAAATGAGTCAGGGGGAGGATTCGAAAATTTGAAATATCTCCGTTACTATACTTCGGATCGAAAAATTGTATGGAACCAATCTTATTGAAAATATTAAACGTACTATAAATATTGATCTATACATTTATTCTCTATCTTGAATATTAATCGAGATATTTGCATTTAGCAGCTATTGAGGTCGTACTTATGCCGCGATGTTCGAAAAATTTCTTCAAATTTCCATCGATCCTACCCAGGAGATGACGAAAATGAGGTCCGTTCCAAATGATATATATATATATATATATATATATATATATATATATATAACCCGATATTTAAACGTTTTATGCAAAAAGACAGATCAAGTTCTTTAATGAAATCGGACCAGTGGGAAGAGGGGATTTTCGAAAATTTGAATTATCTCCGTTACCATACGTCGGATCAAAAATTTGTATAGAACCGATCATATTGTAAATTAAATTTACTATAAATATTGATCTATACGTTTATTCTCTATCTTGAATACTAACCGAGATATTTGCATTTTTATTAAATCTGGGCGGCTAACGGCTGTGTGCCTAACCCGCCAAAAGCTAGTTCGGCCGTTTCCTTAACTGATCGATTCTCGTATGGAGATTTCTCTATTGTATAACTTCACGTGGGAAATCTGCTTAGTTTACGCAGCCCCTGCGTGACGAACTTTATTCATAAAGACTAAACACTCTTTTAGGGTGAAGTGGACGAAATAATCTCACAATTAATTTCATTAAAAGTAAAACTGTAATTTACAGTCCACTGTATTTTGCGATCACCTACTAAAAAAATATATAAAATAAATATTGGTGTTGTTTAATTTAAATGTTTTGCAGGTGATGTTTATTTTATCCCTTAATTACTGTTTGTTCAGCAATAATGGAAGTTGACTAGGTTTGTTTTGGCTGGAACAATATTTTTGCTAGATGATACAAAATGCTATTCAGAAATGTAGAAAATTAAAGAAAAACAAACGATTTAATTGAAAAGGGTTTTTCTGTTCTCTCGATGCTGTTTATTTAACTTCAGCCAATTGTACACAGTTATATACTAGTTCTCCGTTGTAAATCAAAGGTCATTCAATTCTCTGTAACATATTCTTCCTTTCAATTTTAACCCAATAATGTTTTAGCAGATTTCCCTTGAGGGAAATCAGCTATTGAGGTCGTACTCATGATGTCCATCGATCCTATCCAGGAGATGACGAAAATGAGGTCCCTTCAAAATAATATATATATATATATATATATATATATATATATATATATATATATATATGCCTTTTAACGCTCTAGCGGTCGCAATTTTCGTTTGATCGTTACCAAACTCGATATTTAGTCGTTTTATGCAAAAAGACAGATCAAGTTCGTTAATGGCTGAAATCAGACCAGTGGGAGAGGGGGTTTAGAGGGTGGATTTTCGAAAATTCAAAATATCTCTGTTACCATACGTTGGATTAAAACATTGTATAGACTCAATCTTATTGTAAATTAAATTTACTATAAATATTGTTCTATACATTTATTCTCTATCTTGAATATTAACCGAAATATTTGCATTTTTATTAAATTTGGACAGGTAACGGAAGACTGAATTTCCCGCCAAAAGCTTGTTCGGCCCTTTGCCGTAACTGTTCGGCTCTCGTATGGAGATTTCTCTATTGTATAACTTCACGTGGGAAATCTGCTTCGTTTACGCAGCCTCTGCGTGACGGACTTTTTTTTAATAATTTATTTTACTTGTAAGAATGTATGTAAAATGTCTAATAATGAAGTCCGTAGTAAATTAAAAAAAAAATGTCGTCGAGGCAATAAGCTAATAAAAACATAAAAATAATTAATTACTCCGTTCCGATAAAAGATAAGTGATCTGGCGTCATTTATATTCTTCAAAAGGTCACTGATCCTTTCTGCCACATATCGAAAAATTCCGTCAGGCAGGGGCTGCGTAAACTAAGCAAATTTCCCACGTGAAGTTTTACAATAGAGAAATCTGCCTAATAACAACTGTAGTAGTAAGAAACCTCTAAACCTAAAACATTATTTAGGGCGTAATAACCCAGTAGTTTCTAGCCCCAAAAAACAGTTAACCTAACCTCTAAACCTATTCACGAGGGATGAATAGTTATGGAAACGGCCACCAGAGCTCTCGGCGGAAAGTCCGAAAATTGCCTACTGGTGACCACACGCAGATTACAAATGGAAATATCTCGGTTAATATTCAAGATAGAGAATAAATGCATATAACAATATTTATAGTAAATTTAATTTGCAATAAGATTGGTTCTATACAATATTTCGATCCGATGCATAATAACGGAGATATTTCGAATTTTTGAAAATCCCCCTCTAAACCCCCCCTTCCACTGGTCCGATTTCAGCCGTTAACGAACTTGATCTTCCTTTTTACATAAAACGATTAAATACCGAGTTTGGTGACGATTAAACAAAAATTGCGACCGCTAGAGTGTTAACAGACAAATATATATATATATATATATATATATATATATATATATATATATATATATATATATATATATAGTTTTGAACGGACCTCATTTTCGTCATCTCTTGGGTAGGATCGATGGACATTTGAAGAAATTTTTCGAAAATCGCGTCTTGAGTACGACCTCAGTAGTTGATTCCCTTAAGGGAAATTTGCTAAAAATGGAGGGTTATTAATACGTATGAATGTAAGTGTAATTATGGATATCTATGCTCCCACTCAGCATCGGTAGGCAGGAAACATAACAGCAAGAATTAGCTGTTATATGCTAAACCACTTAATTACCAATATTGCTCCCATTGAACATTTACTGCGTGACATAAATGCAAAAACGTTGTGTGATGATGTCATCAATAATGACTTAATTTCTTTTCTAGAAAATCTTTATAACGATATTTGCCGTTTAATTCAACACTAATGTTCGTATTCGTTAATGGCCGAGGAAGGGTGGGGGTTCCTTGGAAATTTCAAAAATTCGAAATATCTCTCTTAAGATAAATCATATCAAAACTTGTTAGAGAATAACACGACGTTTGAATTTTATCCTTTTGTCATACGAACTTTTGTCGAACAACCTTTAATCTCAACTTTGTCATAGACTAGGCACTTAGAGCTAAAGTTCACGTGTAGCTCACGCTGTTCAGCTTAAAACCCAACGTTTCAACTCTTCTGGTGAAAACGATCAACACTAAAAGTCCCTTATCGCTGAAACCTATTTCAAGTTATAGTCATTTATGACTGTTATGCAATTTGTTTCAAGTTGCTCTTTCAGAGCAAAGCTACGTTTTCGTATGGCATGGTTTCGATCTTTGGGATCTCTTCAGCTAGGCGTGTGCTATACGTGAGCTTTTGTTCCAAGTGCTGCTACCTTAGGACAAAGTTGAGATTAAAGGTTTTTTGACAAAAGTTCGTATGACAAAAGGATAAATTTCAAACGTCGTGTGTGCAAACATCGTGTAACCAACACTCTGGACGGAAACAAGCAGTTTTGCTTAAAGCAAGATATTATATAATTAATTCTGTTAAATTCATTCATTTTCCACTTTATTTAACAATTTATTTATTTCTATTATATTTTGTTTAATATTTTTGATTTCCCTTTTATCCAACGTGACTAAGTTTCTTTTTTCAATTCTCACTTTTTAGTTTTTGTAATTGGTTTTGGATTCTATCTTTTGTTTGTTCCTTTGTTGTGTTCGATTTCTGTTTATTGTTCCATTTCTGTTTTTTGTGCTCCATTTCTGTTTTTATTTTCAGTCTGTTCGAGTTTTTTTAATTTTTTTTTTCTATTTATGTTTTCTGTCCCATGTCTGTTTTAGCAGATTTCTCTTAAGGGAAATCAGCTATTGAGGTTGTACTCATGACGCGGTTTTCGAAAAATTTCTTCAAATGTCCAGCGATCCTACCCAGGAGATGACGAAAATGAGGTCCGTTCAAAACTGTATAGATATATGTCAGTTACCGGTTTTCTATATATATATATATATATATATATATATATATATATATTCGTCTGTTACCGCTCTAGCGGTCGCATTTTTTTTTTATCTTTACCAAACTCGATATTTAGTCGTTTTATGTAAAAAGAAAGATCAAGTCCGTTAACGACTGAAATCGGACCAGGGGGATGGGGGGGGTTTAGAGGAGTGGTGTTTTGAAAATTCGAAATATCTCTGTTACTATAATGCGCATCGAAAAATTGTACAGAATCAAGCGTATTGAATATTAAATTTAGTATAAATATTGTTATTTATTCCCTTATCTTCAATATTAACCGAGATATTTGCATTTTTATTAAATTTGGGCCGATAACGAATTTTTGAATTTTCGCTCCAAAAGCTAGTTCGGCCCTTCGCCTTAACTGTTCGGCTCTCGTATGGAGATTTCTCTATTGTATAACTTTATGTGGGAAATCTGCTTAGTTTACGCAGCCCCTGCCTGACGGCCTTTTTTGGTTTTGCATTTTTTTTTTGTTTTCCATTATTGTTTTCCGTTTTCAATTTCTGTTATGTTGTTTTATTTTCGTTTAAATTAATTTTGTTTCGTTTTTTAATTTTATACAATTTTTTTTCTGAGCAACATCGCAACAGCTGCGAAACCCCAAATAAATAAATACAATCAACGTAATATAATTTCCTACAAATCCTAGAGTATTATTTATTCAGATATGAATTCATTATTCCTGCCGTAATTGTAGTAAGTTATTTATTGCTGAGATCGGCGAGTCTTCTGATGTCTGTTGGTTTATGCTTACCTATGCTACATCTATATTAATCAACAATTATTGTCTGTTCGTCAGATTCGTCGGTGGTTTGATATATTACCGGGTAATTGATGAGACCGAACGAATTAATGCTAAATAACAATCATAACTAGTCAATAAGGTTTATTTGATTTATTGGGCTTAAAGTAATTAAACGGTTAATGAGTCCTCATTACTCCTTCTCAGAAATTATCCTTCACCTCCTTCCTGGAGTTATTCATTCAAATAGTTTAAAATAGAAGTTTATTACATATGTAAACACAAGCTTATTTGTATAAATAATAAAGTGAGTTCATCCACTTGAGAAAACTGTCACATCCTGCTGGGCCAAATTCTTGTAATTGTACAAATATGTAGTTTACATAGAACGGATCTCTGAAACGTCCGTCTCCCAGGAGCTGCGTAAACTAAGCAGATTTATAAGGCATTTGTGATCTCCTGTCCCATATATTGTCTATTTCTATGTAAAAAAAAGTCCGTGACGCAGGGGCTGCGTAAACTAAGCAGATTTCCCGCGTGAAGTTAAGTAATAGATAAATATACCATCTGCTAACACGACAACACCGTGAATAAATACAAACGGAAATAAGAAATGTTTCACATCCAATTTCAATAAACCTGCCGACAGGAAGGTTGTGAAATGTAAACAAACTGTGTCGGCCCGCCTCACACCGAAAGACAAACAATTACTGAAATATATCATAATATAACAGAATAATTGTTATCTCAATCAATAAAATTTTAGTAGTCCAAAACTTTAAGATGGGGGGGGGTCACCAGGAAAAATTTGCATGTATCTCGTATAATAAAGGTCTCTTGAATACAATTTTTGGTATTTAAACTTCAATAATGTGATTTATTATGTAGCAGAGTATTGTTTTATGCAACATGAGTAGAAGTGGCGGTTTGCTGATGGCTGAAAACTCAAAGATTCAAATATCACGGTTAGTATTCAAGAAGAGAATAAATGTATTAACAATATTTATACTATATTTAATTTGCTATAAGATTGGTTCTGTCTACGTTTTCGATCCGATGTATAGCAACGGAGATATTTCGAATTTTCGAAAATCCTCCTCTCCAACCGCATCCCTCCCTCTCGTCCGATTTTAGCCGTTAATGGACTTGATCTTTCTTTTTGCTTAAAATTCGAGTTTGGTAATGATCAAACAAAAATTGCGACCGCTAGAGCGTTAACAGACAAATATATATATATATATATATATATATAAATAAATATATATATATATATATATTTTGAACGGACCTCATTTTCGTCATCTTCTGGGTAGGATCGATGGACATTTGAAGAAATTTTTTCAAAAATCGCTTCATGAGGACAACCTCAATAGCTGAATTCCCTTCAGAAGAGGAGAAGGGGTGGGTGCGGGTAATAAAGGCAGAAAAAGACAAAGTACAGATACATTTGCTGAATACCTGATTTACGAAAAAATGCATAGGACAATAATTATAGACCACCAATAGTTTAACGATATTGGTTCTATAACATTTTACGATCCGAATCTTAATTACGGAGATATTTGAAATTTTTGAATACACTCCCTTTCTAAACCTCCTCTAATCCAGATATGATAACAAATATGATTTTTAGTGTTGACTGAAACTGTTTTATATCGAGTATGATATAGAACATATATGGGCAACCATCGGCCCGCGCACATGTGGGCCGGATGGCCGATCTAGGTGGAAAAAAAAAACCAGCTCCGCTGTAAGGTTTGAATTCCGGACCAGCGAGACATTTTGAAAAACCCAATTAAACACAAAATTATTACACCACTTACTCCCAAATGAGGAAGATGAGGAGAGATTGTGCGTTTGGCAGTACTTATAAAATGCCAAACAGCTTCTTTTCAATGATGCGTTTGGGTCGGTACTTATAAATACCAACAGTTCCCTTTTCAATGATGAAAGTTAATAAATCAAAACATCTTTCAAGGCTGACTGACGATAATTTGGAAAATTCTTTTCGTCTTTGTTTCAGTGGAATTAATCCAAACATCGATGGATTAGTTTTCCAAATTCAAGCTCAAGTGTCTTATTGATTTCGGTGTCGCTATTTAACTTTCGTTGTTTGTAATCATTCCAAATTTTACGATATTATTATAATGTTGTACCTGTTTGTTTCATTTAATTTTGTTATTTTAATAAATTGTATTATAATTACATGATCGTATAATTTCATGTCTGATATCTATCGTTAAAAATTATGAACACTACATTAAAATGCACTACTATTAAAAGCGGCCCGCGAACGTATTTGCACACTAAAGTTTGGCCCGCAACATGTCAAAGGTTGCCACATTTCTGGTATATATCATAAAAACATTTTCGAGTAAAGAACCAAAAATCTTAATCGATGATGTCACTACGCAAGAAATTGGCATCTATCTTGCATAATAAAGGTCTATAGAAAGAAATATCTGGTATTTAAGCTTAGAATAAAGTGGTTGTTTATGATACAACAGCTTTATATGAAATGAGTAGGAGTGGGGGTTTACTGAAGTTTGGGAAACTAAAACATCCGACTCGGTTAATATGCATGATAGAGAAAATATGTATAAACCAACAATTATAGGTCATTGACATTGCAGTAGAATTGGGTTTGTACAATTTTCTGTTTCTGATAACAAGGAAATAGTAAACAACAAGAGAATATTGTTTAGTGAAAACTAGATTCTTAGCTTGTAATGTCTTGTATACAGTTCCGTTTCACCAAGTAGAACTTTTTATTTCTAGTATAATTTTGCCTGGTATAGTTATGCTGTTATTTTCTAATATTTAGTCCCTTCGCCCCTTTATAGATGGTTTAAAATGTGAAACTAGTTCTTTATAAAAGTGGTCTGGAGAATTTCACTATTGTAATATTTATATGGAGTAAGTATGCCATTTCTTGTTCCATGTTAAACAGAGTTAAGTTTTATTTCGAATGGAGCAGTCAGGTTGAATGGAATTGGTTTATCGTGCTTCAAAATGATTTTATGAAGGTGGATTTATTAGCTCGGGGAAAACAAACAAGTTTATCAGTTGTGCTGGGCTAAATAAGTCTTGTTATCAGCTGTGGGTTTATTGCTTGCTATCGGGGTCAGAGCTGTGACTAGATAGGAGGTGTCATCTACTCTCGTCTAATACAGGGCCCGGTACTGTCCCCCAAGTGCCTCGATACACTCCCTCATTGTACAGTGTATCTTATCTACAAGGCCGTACTGCCCTTGTTGCTCCTACAATACTATCTCTGCCTTAGGAAAATATATAGTACATATAGTATACTGTAATCATAGGCTGACTGCCAACTGCCTAGTGCTACTTTCATATTAATTATTTGCTCTCTCTCTCTCTCTCTCTCTCTCTCTCTCTCTCTCTCTCTCTCTCTCTCTCTCTCTCTCTCTCTCTCTCTCTCTCTCTTCTCTCTTATCTCTCTCTATCTCTCGCTCTCTCTCTCTCTCTCTCTCTCTCTCTCTCTCTCTCTCCTCTCTCCCTCTCTCTCTCTCTCCCTCTCTCTTCTCTTCCTCTCTCTCTCTCTCCCTCTCCCTCTCTCTCCCTCTCTCTCTCTCTTATCCCTCTTCTCTCTCTCTCTCTCTCTCTTCTCTCTTCTCCCTCTTTCTCTCTCTCCTCTCTCTCTCACCCTCTCTCTCTCTCTCCCTATCTCTCTCTCCCTCTCTCTCTCTCCCTCTCTCTACTCCCTCTCTCCCTCTCTCTCTCACTCTCTCTCACCCTCTATCTCTCTCTCCCTCCCCCTCTTCTCTCTCTCTCTCACCCTCTCTACTTCTCTCTCTCTCTCATTATCTCTCTCTCTCTCTCTCGCTCTCCCTCTTTACTCTCTCTCTCTCTCTCATCTCTATATCTCTCTCTCTTTCTCTTCTCTCTCTCTCTGTCTCTCTTATCTCTCTCTCTCTCTCTCTCTCCCTCTCTCTCTCTCTCTCTCTCTCTTCCCTCTCTCTCACCCTCTCTCTCTCTCTTCCCTCTCACTCTCTCTCTCCCTCTCTCTCTCTCTCGATTCCCTCCTCTCTCTCTCCCTCTCTCTCTCTCCTTCTATCTCTCTCTCCCTTTCTCTCTTCTCTCTCTCTCTCTTCTCACTCTCACTCTCTCTCTCTCTCTTCTCTCTCTCTCTCTCTCCTCTCTCTTCTCCTCTCCTCAGTGAAGCCAACCCTTATATTTTGTTGTATAGCGTTTTAAAGGAAAAAGGGGGTCTAGAATTCAAAATGATCAGTTATTATGAGTCGGTTCGTATAAATGTAATTTACCATTCTTGTTGTATTGTTGATACTCTACAATTGTTGTTCTATACATTTTAATGGAATATTACCTTTAGACGAAATTCTGAAATAAAACTTCTGGCCAATACAACTTCTGAAAACCATAACGTTACATCAACAGACTTACATCAGCCAATCTAATAAAAACTGCCCTACGTACTAATCGACTGGGAACAATCATGGTCACGAACGACTGACAATAAACCTTGAGCAATAAAATGGACTGGACGTGCACACAACGATTACACAATATTAGGACGTAGAGTTGTACTCTCACGTGTTCGTATTGGACATTTGTTCATTATGAACAGGAAAGAGAGACTTATATATATCAGGAGTGTAATGTGCAACTGACTATTAAAGACTTAATGATTGATTGCACGAATCATGCATGTGCATGATTGAAATGCACATCGTTCCTACCTAATAGATGAAGAAATAAGTCCGTCACGCAGGGGCTGCGTAAACTAAGCAGATTTCCCACGTGAAGTTATACAGTAGAGAAATCTCCATAGGAGAGCCAAACGGTGACGGCAAAGGGCCGAACTAGCTTTTCGCGGGAATTCAAAATTACCGTTATCGGCCAACATAATTTACCTATCTCGGTTTATAATCAGAGAGGGGAATAAATTATATAACATTATTTATAGCATAAATTTAATTTGCGCAATAAAGATTGATTCTGTTTCCACAATTTTTCGATCCTGGGTATAGTAACGGATGATATTTCGAATTTCGAAAATCCTCCACTCGAAACCCCCCCCCTCCACTCGGTCGATTTCAGGCCGTATAACGAACTTGATCTTTCTTTTACATAAAAAGAACTAATAATCGAGTTTGGTAACGATCAAAACAAAAATTGCGACAGCTAGAGCGGTATACAGACAAAAATTATAGAAAGATTAGATAGATATATATATATAGATATGTATATATACAGTTTTGAACGGACTCATTTTCTCATCTCCTGGGTAGGATCAGATGGACAGTGATGAATAATATGTTCGAAAATTGCATCATGAGTACAACCTCAATAGCTGATTTCCCTTAAGGGAAATCTGCTAAAAATGAGGTCTGTTCAAAATTTGGGTTGAGGTTGAGGTCGCAATTCGGGTTTAATCCTTACCAAACTATATATGTATGTAAAAAGAATGATCAAGCTCGTTATTAGCTGAAATCCGATCAGTAGGGAGGGTTTAGAGTGGAGGAATTTGAAAAATTCTTAATATCTCCGTTATTATGCGTCGGATCGAAAATTCGTATAGAAGTAATCGTATTGCAAATGTAATGTTCTATAAATGTTGTTATGTTTATTTTTTCACTGTCTTGATTATTAACCGATATACTTGTATTTCATAGTTTTCAGCCTTCAGTACCCCCCCCCCCACGACCCTAAATATCAAATGTTGTTCTCATTGAACTTTTAAGTTTTGAGATTAATGCAAATACACTCAACCGCAAAAAAAACCGGACACATAGATTTAGTCTTATAATTTTGTTAAATATTTAATATATATGTATATTAATCTTTTTAGTTAAAATAATTTGTTAATCTATAGGTTATTTAAACAAAATCTGCCAAAAGTGAATAATTTTTATTGATTATTTACAAAAAAATACAAAATTAAAAAAAAATAAAAAGATAAATTAACACATTTAAAAAAAAAAATATTCTTCATTTTTATTACAGTGAATGGTAGACTTCGCTACCCCAAGCGTTTCGGCAATGTAACGAAAGCTCCGGCCTTCCATCTAAGTTTGAAAGACCCATTATTCTGGACCGAAATAAAAATAAAACATTAATTCAAGAAAATGCTTGGTTAATAATTAAAGATGTTTAAATATGCGAAAAACTACTTACAGTTTACAATAAATCAACTTCACGACAAATAAATCTAATCTGAGTTTTATCTAATTGTTTACTAATCCTGAAGGGATTAGTTCAATGGACTTAGACTCTAAATTCTCTGTAATAACTAGAATACCCACATAAAGAAAATTGCTGAAAATTAGCTTTTAATACGACAAAAATGAAGTGTCCGGTTATTTTTGCGGTTGAGTGTATGTGGCACAGGTGGGAAATCTGCTTAGTTAACGCAGCCCCTGCGTGACGGACTTCTTCATTTGATGTTCTATACTATGTGTGCTCATCCCTGAATTCAGAGCCAGAGGCACGGCCATGACCCAATGCCTGCTTTAATCCACAACTATTCCCCTTGGTATATATATCTTACTGGCTGCCCCTGTTATCCGGTGGATCTTATTAAAGTCACTAAACTACGTGATCTCATCACCAGTTCGCTGTCTTTTTGTTCCCTTGCTTCCTGATTAAATACTCGGGCTCTATCATAATTACCGATCGCTAATAGTGCCTCACCTCCAATCCGATTAAATCCCAGATAGAATATTAAATGGCCAACATTCTTGAGGGCTGAGGAAATCGATCGAGAGAAATAGACGTTTATTTATTTACTCTGTGGCTTCAGCATATTTCCCAATCAACTCTAAATAATTAAATCAGAAAATAAAATGTACTAAATTAAACTTATATAAAAAAAGTGCTCGTATAACTCACTAGTGATCACATCTCGCCGCTTATTCTGTTTTAAGAAAGTACTAATTAATCGTTTAATTTCAGAACATTTTATATTCCCGATCCGATTTCAGCCGATAACAAATATCGCTGTACTAAAAGAACAATGACGCAACTGCTAAAACTGCAATTTTACAGGAGACCCAAAAGAAGAAGAAAAATTTATTTAAAATACAAACAGTGAAAATTAATTACGTGACTGAAAATAATGACAATGGTGTATGTACATGTGTGGACATATTCTTTACTTTTAGCAGATTTCCCTTAAGGGAAATCAGCTATTGAGGTTGTACTCATGATGGAATTTTCGAAATTTTTCTCCAAATCTCCATCGATCCTACCTAGTAGATGACGAAAATGAGGTCCGTTCAAAACTGTATATATATATATATATATATATATATATATATATATATATATATATATATTTGTCTGTTAAAGCTCTAGTGGTCGCAATTTTTGTATCATCGTTACCAAACTCGGTATTTAACCGTTTTATGTAAAAAGGAAGATCAAGTTCGTTAACGGCTGAAATCGGACCAGTGGGGGGGGGTTAAAGGGGAGGATTTTCGAAAATTCAAAATATCTCCGTTACTATACGTCGGATCGAAACATGTTACAGAATCAATCTTATTGCAAATTAAATTTACTATAAATATTGTTATATACATTTTTCTCTATCTTGAATATTAACCGAGATATTTGCATTTTTATTTTATCGGGGCACATAACGGACGAAGGTTACTTTCCAGCCAAAAACTAGTTCGGCCGTTTCCTTGACTGGCTCGGCTCTCGTGAAATTTCTCTATTGTAAAACTTCACGTGGGAAATCTGCTTAGTTTACGCTGCCCCTGCGTGACGGACTTTTTTATATTAACAGACTTGGAATAAATCATTATTAATTTTCAACCCTTAATAAATTACTAGATTTTTCTAATTTTATAGTGCAGCCCTCTTAACATTTTATTTTTTTTCTGTTAAACACAAAATACAATCAGGCCATTGTTCTAACATACGCTTTAAGGCTTTTTGATATCATTAAGTATTAAAATTCAGTTAGTCACTAAATTGCAGTTAGGTTATTGTACTTCTGTATCACCGACATGATCTTTAGTTTTACCTGAAACGGTTAAATATTGAGTATGGCGTAGATCGAACATTTTCCAGACAAGAACGTAAAATTGATGACGTCGTGCCACAACGAATTTGCATGTATCTCGCATAATAATGGTCTCATGAAAACAATATTCAGCATTTATACTTAGAACAAATATGTTCATGGTATAACAGCTTATTGGTAATATGACATAGGTGCTAATGGGGGTTTACTGAAGGCTGAAAACTGAAAAACTCAAATATTTCGGTTAATATACAAGATAGGATATATATGACAATATTTATACGAAAAATAATTTTAAATAAAATTGTTTATGAGTAGTGATAATAAGGGAAATATTTCAATTTATTTAAATCCCCCCTCTAATTCCTGATCCCACTGGTCCTATTTCTCCCATTAACCACTTGATTTTTATTTTTACATAAAAAGAGTTTAAAGTTAAAAGAATTTTATTATCTAAAATATTAACAAATAATAATTTACAATAGAAGTACTTAAATACAATTTTTCAAGCATATTGGCTTTTTTAAATATTCCACATTACTTATATCTATTTTTATTCTAATATCTAAATGTATAATAAGGGAAAAGAATACAAAAAAAAAAAAGCCCAAATACAGAAATAAATTAAAATTCTCAATTACAAACGGTTAAAAGTAATACAGAAGAACTATAGAAGAACTATAAAGATACACAGAAGAATATAAATTTGTACAGAAAAAATAAAGCTCTTCAGAGAAATTAAAATGTTATGTGCTTAAGTCTCTTATATTTGTAATTCTTGTAATTTAAACTACTATAACTATAATTAACTATATCAGCAATGTGCTGATACTTACTATTTTGACATGCATCGAAAAAGTGTTCTGCTAACTTAGTTATGTACTCATTTATTGTGGGAATGTCAAGAATTTCATGCATGTGCATGACAGGAGTCCATCGTGGGAATGAACCAATAAATCTTAAACATTTATTTTGAGCCACTTGTAATTTACGCTTATTAGTTTCGCATGTCATTGACCAAATAGGACAGGCATAAAATAAAATACTTAACCCTGAATTTCTGTTTAGTACAGAAAATAAGGATTGTAGTATTCCAATAGCTTTATTACACTGCTTTTTTTTTTTACATAAAAGGACTTTTTTTACCAAGCGAGTTTGGCAATGATCTTACAAAAAATGCTAAAGCTTTAACAGACATATTTCCTGACTAGGATCGATGGACATTTTATAAACAAGATGAATACTATCTATAATTTTCTATTAATAAATCAAATTAAAAAATAGTTGTCATGGAATTATTTATTTTCAGGTACATTTTCTCTCATTTTGGGGGCCAGTTTCTCGTCATTTGAAAAGTATGTCAATAGATTATTATTATTATTTATTAACGTCCACTTTTTGCAACTTAGGCTAATCGGGACGGGTTATCTACAGGTTACCACCCTTTTCTAGCCAGGGTGGGATTTTAGGACGTTATTTAATGAATTTCGTCAATAAATAATTTCCTTTGCCATGGTTAGGTTTGCCATGTGAGATAAAGGTAAACCTAGAGTGGCGAGTTCGATTCTCGCCTGAGCAAAGGAAATTATAGATTAGATGTTAAAGAAATTAATTGATCATATATAATTAAAAAATTAATAGATTTTGTATAATGCAATTTTGGAAATGGAGCTAGTTTCATAACTTATAAAATGTTAAAATATTGACTTAATATTAATAAAGGTTTTTATAGATTGAAAAATATATGAGGCGTTTGGTTTCAAAACCAGGTACATCCATTTTCAAAAATTTTTCAGGACTGATCAAAATAGATTTCATTTTTTAAAAAAGTCAGTTTAACACATTTTTTTCATTATCTGCCGGTATTGATTTTGGAAGGATCTAGATGGTTTTGGAACAAACGCGTCCAATACATCCGGCATTAAAAACTTATGAAAAATTAAAAAAAAAATGTTTTTGAAAAAACGGATGTACCTGGTTTTGAAACCAAATGCCTCATATGATATATATTATGTTAGTATTTATTGGTAAAGTTACCAACTAGGACTGTAGTTGTCCCCACGGTTATATTCAGTTACATCAGCCTTTGTATCTAACGCCCTTGACATCCGTACTCCACGACTACCCATTATGGTCGGTGCCCAATGCCGGATTTGACAATAGTGTGAAGTTATATGTTGAATGGACACAAAACGTTTCAGCAAAGTACTTAGCGATGCCAACGGTGTCATTATACAGGCTTAAAATATAATGCAACTCATTTAACAGTTGCTAATGTGAAAATAACCCTACCATTTAGATAATACCTAATTCTAGGTACAACCCTTCTAATTGGTCAGTGGCTTTTAAATGTACATTTTTAGCAGATTTCTCTTAATAATTATTTAATAATTAATTTCGATTTAAATTGATATTTATATTATAACTAATTATGCTATAGGTTATCAGTTACATTAGAATTAATTGCGATATATTATTGATTATATTATGATTAAGTAAGATATGTATTACTCATTGTATTATAGTTAATTAAGATATCTATTATTAAATCAGAGTTAAGTAAGACATGAGTTATTTATACCATACTTAATTAAGATATGTGTTATTAATAATATTATAATTAATTATGATATAGATTATCAGTTATAATATAAGTAATTGTGGTATATCATTGATTATATTATGATTAATTAAGTTATGTATTACTTATTATATTATAATTAATTAAGATATCTATTATTAAAACAGAATTAAGTAAGACATGAGTTAATTATACCATACTTAATTAAGATATGTGTTATTAATTATTTTATAATTAATTATTATATAGATGATCAGTTATAATATAAGTAATTGTGGTATATCATTGATTATATTATGATTAATTAAGTTATGTATTACTCTTTATATTATAATTAATTAAGATATCTATTATTAAATCAGAATATTAAATATTTAATCAGAAGTAAGATATGATTTATTAATTATACCATACATAATTAAGATATGTGTTATTAATTAATAAAATAATTATTGATTATAATATTAAATAATTTTGCTTGTTATTAAATATATTATAATCAATTACTATATATAATTAATTTTGATGTATATAGATTTGAACGGACCTGATTTTCGTCATTTCCTTTGTTATGCATTGATAGACATTTGAAGAATGTAGTCGAAAATAGCTTCATGGGGGCAGTCTCAACAGCTGATTTCCGTTAAGGAAAATCTGTTAAAAATAACAATACAACTATGTGTTTATTGTTCAAGTATTTTTTTTATTTATTTAGACGATTTTTTTTTTACCAATTCTGATGCTCCGTACTCACTCACTCCTATTAATCCTCTTTTCTTTTATTAACAAACTGGTTATATGTTAACTTAATTATGTCTTATATATTATCTAGCCCTATTTATTCAAGAATAGCTCTAAAAACAATTTACAAGTAAATTTATTATTGCGTCAGTTACTTGACTAATATTATCTGCAAAATAATTGCGTATTAAAAAGTCCTTCACGCAGGGGCTGCGTAAACTAAGCAGATTTCCCACGTGAAGTTTTACACTAGAGAAATTTCAGAATAGAGAGTCAAACAGTTACGGGAACGGCCCGAACTAGTTCTTGACGGAAACTCATGACTAGACCCGAAGTTGGCCGATCTCATCTCAGAAGTTGAAAACAGAAAAATGCAAATATCTCGGTTAATATTCAAGATACAGAATACATGTATATAACATTATTTATAGTAAATTTAATTTGCAATAAGATTGATTCTATACAATTTTTCGATCCGACGTATAGTAACGGAAATATTTCATATTTTAGAAAATCCTCCCCTCTAGACCCCCCCTCCCACTGGTCCGATTTCAGCCATTAACGAACTTGATCTTTATTTTTGCATAAAACGCTTAAATATCGAGTTTAGTAACGATCAAACGAAAATTACGATCGCTAGAGCGTTAACAGACAAATAGCTGATTTCCCTTAAGGGAAATCTGCTAAAAGTGTACTCGTAATTATGAGAGAGTGAATATTACAGACTTAGCTGAATAGATGATAGAAATATTCTTGACTTAAAAGAATGTGTAAGGAATCAGAATTATTTTTATCTTGATCACTCAAATTTTAGTTTTTTATGTTTATTATTATTTACGTCCACTTTATGCTACTATGGCTAATCGGGACGGGTTATCTACAGGTTACCACCCGTTTCTAGCCAGGGTGGGCCCAAGGAGTTTATTTAATGAGTCTGTCACTAAATAAATTTCTACTGCTCAAATTTTAGTAATCCAACAACAAGAGACGGACGGGGGGGGGGGGTCATGGGAACTTATTTGCATGTATCTCGCATAATAAAAGTCTCTTGTAAACAATATTTGGTAAGTTTTGTATTAAGTGGTTTATTATATAACAGAGTGTTGTCTATGTGACGTGAGTAGGAGTGGGGGTTTGGTGAAGGCTGTGCTAAAAAATGCAAATATCTCGGTTAATATTCAACATAGAGAATAATTGTATAGAACAATATTTGTAGTACATTTAATTTTCAATAAGATTGGACTTAAGCAATTTTTCGGTCCGGATGTAAATGGCGGAGATATTTCGAATTTTCGTCGAGAGTTCCTATGTAGTTTAATATTTCAAATGTTATTATTTGACACATCGTATGGTTTTAAACATGTTTATATTATTTTTTTTTGTTAGCACCTTGTACTTTAATAAATAAGTTAATGGGGGTCAGGTTAGCCATGCGTGCGAGTTAAAGCGTTGGCTTTAATCTCACATGGTAAACCTAGAGTGGCGAGTTTGATTCCCGCTTGGGCAAATAGGAATTTATTTAGTGACGGAATTCATTGAATAAAATCCTGAGTCCCACCCTGGCTAGAAAAGGGTGGTAACCTGGGTGGTGCAGCGTTCCAATTAGCCATAGAAGCATAAAGTGGACGTTTATAAATAATAAAAAAAATATATTAATGGAAAGGCTTCCAGTTATTAAGACCTGTTTAATATCGTTTACGAGTTCCAAGCAAAATATTATTCAGTTTACTAGGTTGGAGTTATTTCTGTTTCGTGCCGATTGATAATTATTACTGATAAGATAAGGCAGTCTGCGGTTTGGAATATTGAGGATTTGCTGAAGAGGAGTTCCGTTAAAGCGGTGAAGGCTCGGGCAAGTAGGGCGGAGATTGAGGCAAGAAGTTGGAGGAAATGGTTGGAAGGAGGACAGAGACAATGGATTAAATGCAGTCGTGGAACCTGTGCACATCGATTATGCAGGCCGTTTATCGCTGGCTCGTCAGGGGCACCTCCGGGATTGCAACTATCTACTGGGGTATCTTAATATCTGCCTGGGGGATGTTTTAGCAGATTTCCTTTAAGGCAAATCTGCTGGTGAGGTTATACTCACGACGTCCTTTCCAAAAAAATTCCTGAAATGTCCATCGCTCCTACCCAGTAGATGACGAAAATGAGGTACGTTCAAGACTGCATATATATATGCAGTATATTTGTCTGTTAACGCTCTAGCGGTCGCAATTTTTGTTTGATCGTTACCAAACTCGATACTTAAACGTTTTATGCAAAAAGACAGATCAAGTTCGTTAATGGCTGAAATCGGACCAGTGGGAGGGTGGATTTTCGAAAATTCGAGGTATATCCGTTACCATACGTCGGATCAAAACATTGTATAGAACCAATCTTATTGTAAATTAGATTTACTATAAGTATTGTTCTATACTTTTATTATCTATCTTGAATATTAACCGAGATATTTGAATTTGTATTAAATTTTGGCCGATAACGGACGACTGAGTTTCCCGCCAAAAGCTAGTTCGATCCTTTGCCGTAACTGTTCGGCTCTCGTATGGAGATGCCTCTATTTTATATCTTCACGTGGGAAATCTGCTTAGTTTACGCAGCCCCTGCGTGACGGACTTTTTATTTATGGTTACCAAACTCAATATTTAGTCGTTTCATGCGAAAAAATCTCTTTAATTGGCCAGAACCACCTCATATTATGTTTAATAAATATAACAAAAAGCTTACGAAGTTTGTCAAAAGTATAGATATGGATGTAGCAATAATACATAAGAATGTAAATTTGATTGTGAGGAATGGGAATTATAATTCAATATATTTACCTTACATAGACTCGCAAATTAAACATCGGTTGAGTTTAACTGTAATTGATTTTTTTTTGTTTTTATTTTAAGTTCATTTATAAATTTTATTTGTAATTATCTTACTTATTTTAATATTTTATTTCATTATTATTATTAACTCCTCATAGGCCTACTATGAGGAAGGAAAAGAAAAAAAAGATTAGTATATTTCGAACACTTGGCATTTCCCCCTTTCTAAAGCCCCCCCCCCTCCAGTCCAATTTCAGCCGAATACGAATTTGATTTTTGGTTTAGTTTATAAATTGTGCAGCAACTTTTGATTCTTTAATAAAGTGTTTTTCTTCTATTTGTCAGTTCTCGCTCTAGCTGTCGTCATTTTTGTTTGATCGTTGCAAAACTCTGAAATTAAACGTTTTATGTAAAGTTAATGATAAAGTTATATATGTCTTCGTTATTAAACCTCGGATCGAAAAACGTTATAGAATCAATTTTATCGTAATTGAATTGCCTATAAATGTATGTTATAATAGCAAGTGGGCGATATGCTTATTTTATTCTTTCCTTTGCGTGACGGAATTTTAGTATTGTTTTGCTGTCAGTTCGTAACTTGGAATTCCTGGCGTAGAGACTCTTTATTTTCTCTACTTTTAACATGTTCCTGCAATTTCTGCCAAGGCATCAGGATTTATCATGAGCGAAAGGTACCTACAATAAAAAGTATTCAGTGTCGGCTAGTAGACATGTTTATAAGGTTGAGTTGATATGTGAGAGGAGAGAGATGGGGCAGAAGACTGGAACATGGCTGGTTGCTTGACAGTCGCAGCACGTCCGCGATCAACAGGGCTTACAGTGCACTCTGACCTTGTTGGCCGTTTTTTCTTCTTTCACTCGCCAACTTCCTACTCGCCTAGTCCACTCCAAAGGATATACATACCCAAGGTATTTACGGCACAAGGAGAAAACCGAAAATCAACGAAAACATCAGGACTTCTTATGACTTACAACAACTATTGACGGAAGGCAGCCCATACATTAACAACATATTCTCATTCCTACACAATCCAAATACATAAGCATGCATATATATATATATATGTGTGTGTGTGTGTGTGTTAACGCTCTAGCGGTCGAAATTTTTGAACGATCGTAACCAAACTCGATATTTAATAGCTTTACGTAAAATAAAGGTCACATTCGTTAACGTCTAAAAGTCCGTCATGCAGGGGCTGCGTAAACTAAGCAGATTTCCCACGTGATTTTTTACAATAGAGAAATTTCACGTGAACCGAGCAGTTAAGGAAACGGCTGAACTAACTTTTGGCGGGAAAGTCACTCGTCCGTTGGCCGCCCTGATTTCATAAAAATGCAAATATATCGGTTAATATTCAAGATAGATAATAAATCTTGAGATATTTCGTATTTTTGAAAATCCTCCCCTCCAAACCCCCCTTCCTAACCCCCCCCTTCTTAACGAACTTGATCTTTCTTTTTACATAAAACGACTAAATATCGAGTTTGGTAACGATCAAACAAAAATTGCGACCGCTAGAGCGGTAACCGACAAATATATATATACTATATATATACAGTCTTGAACGGACCTCATTTTCGTTATCTACTAGGTAGGATCGATGGAAATTTGAAGACAAATTTCGAAAATTCCGTCATGAGTACAACCTCAATAGCTGATTTCCCTTAGGGGGAAATCTGCTAAAAAATCGGATTGGGAAAAGAGGATTTAGATGGGGAATTGTAGCAAATAACCCAAACTCACTTCACACTTTTATTGACGGATCCAAGACTGACTTTGGAACAGCAGCTGCAGCAGTCATTAACAATGACATATACACTACAAAACGTAACAAGAATGCAAGCATTTATACAGCTGAGTTACAAGCTATAAATATTGCCTTTTCAAAATTACATGATGTTCATAATTCCCAGATTTTCTTATTTACAGACTCTTTAAGTTCTTTATTCTCCTTGGAGGACATTTACAGTACTCATCCTATTATAACCCAAATTTTAGAACACGTCATTCATCTTCAAAACAATATTACACTAGTATGGCTACCAGGGCACAAAAATATTGGACGAAGTAATGAAGTTGATGAACAAGCAAAATTAGAGACTCAGAAACTTAACGTAGACTCAAATGAACTAACAATAGACGATTTAGTACATCCTGCTATTACTAACGTACTTCAAGACTGGAAACAAAAATGGTTACAAACAGACAATAAATTACGACAAATTAAATCCACAGTATTCAGGCGGACTAATAAAAGTGCAACATATACACGGAGAGAAGAGGCGAATATACGTGTTTTTTTTGATTTTTTTATCTGTAGTAAACCCCCACTTCTACTCTCGTCATATTAACAATAAGCTGTTACATCCTGAGGGGATATAACCACTTCATTCCAAGGTTAGGTGCCAAATATGGGTTACCTTATAGTTTTAACTTCAATTAAGATTTGTCTTTCTTTAATCGAAAATGTTTATTTGGTCTATACCTCACTCGATTTTTATTCGTTTCAATCGAACTAAAGATAATATTTGTTATTGGCTGAAATCAGACCTAGAAAAGCGGTGGTTTAGGGGGCGGGGATTCAAAAATTCAAAATATCTACGCAATTATGATTTGGATTGTAAAATGTTATAGAAAAAATCTTTTTAAACGATTGATGTTCGATTTTTTTCGTAACTGAACTATTGAGTTATTCTTACTTTCTGCCTTCAGTAACCCCCTCCCCTTCTACTCATCGGATTTTTACGTAGAAATAGAGAATATATGGCGAGATGAAATCACACATGGGAAATCTGCTTAGTTTACGCAGCCACTGTGTGAGGGACTTGTCAGTCATGAGAGTGGCGGTTTAATAACAATTTTAAACATATATGTAGATCCACTGATATTTGAGCCCAAAAACGGCAATGAGGATCTTATTTGAATATCAAAATTAAATCGTTTTAGCAGATTTCCCTGAAGGTCCTGACTACGGCATATCTCCTGGATGTCACTATCAAGGAGACTGAAGTTGACATTCCAAGTAAATATTTTGTTGTGGAATTTTGCCTTGAATCATTCAATTATGTTCACGACCACTTTCACCACATTAATTGTTGTATTTTTGTTTCAGGTGAGGAAATATTCTGTTAAAGATCCCATTCCACTCTGAAGGAAATGGTAAGTTTTACTCTATTCCAGGTTCTAAAGCATTATTTATTTACAGATGTGAATGGGTGGTTTATGTTACTATGACTAATTCGGACGTGTTATCTGCAGGGAACCACCCTTTTTCAGTCATTAGGGGTTGGCTTATTAAATAAATCTTCATTAAATTGACCCTTATTTAACCCGTTTTTTTTCCATCTTTCCACTAACTGTATAGTTTCATGTTCTTAGAACTTCCCGATCCAATCGGTTTTTAATGTCCTCTTCCTTTTGGAATTTCTTTCCATTGATGGAGTTGTAGCAGACATGCTAGTCAGTTGGAACTAGAGCTGGTGGATATCATTTCCAAAAAGGTGTCATCCAAGGCATAATAATTTATTGCGGGTGACCAATGAGGTGTGAGGTCTAGCAATGTCTTAATGGATCACAACACTCTCCCGATTTGCCAGTTATGGGTCTTTATTTTTAATTGATTGATCCAATTTTGTTAATTGTGAGAAGTATAGAGTTGGATCAATTGTTTGTCCTGATGGCAATAGCTCATAGAAAATAACACCCTTGAAATATATGGAAAGCATTATCTTCATTGGATGCAATCCAGGTTTTGAGATTCTTCAAGGAGCCTCACTACTAGCTCCTCAGGTTTTCTACGGAGTGCATTTTCGTAAGATATCAATTTTTCATCTCCTGTTACCAACCTTTTCAAAAATGGTTCGTTTGCTGCAGTTTCAGTAGTGAACCAGTTACAGAACTGCTTGTTGCCAAGTTGACCTCAGTTGGAGAGTGAGGGAACCAAGCATTAAGCCTGGAAACATAGCCTTTCTTGTGCAAATGGTTTTCTACACTTGTTGAGCGACACATTTAGGGTCATAGCAATCTCTCGCACTGATTGGCTGGGATTTGATCAACAATGGCATTAACATTGCTTTTGACTGTTGAGCATCATTGATATCAAAATTTCCTGAATGAAATTAGCTGAGGAGCTAGTTGTCCCCAAGATTTACTACGGACCACATTATCTTAAAATATCCACTTCTTTGAAATTACGATATCAATTTTTTTTTTTTTTTTAAATGTGAATAGGTTCTTTCTTCAACAAAATTGTATTATGCTTTTGTGGACTTTATTTCATAAGTTATGTTTTTTTTCTTTTTTTTTTATAAATTTGTTGTATTTAAAAATGTTTTCGAAAAGTGACGAATTCCGTGAGAATCTTGATCAACATATAATGAAATTAAAATGTTTTCCAACATCTCTGGGTAGCCAAGCGCTTTAAGGCGTCCATCCTAATGCTCTTTGTGAGTACTAGTTGACGTTCCGGCGATTTGTTCTAGTCATCGGTCTTCATTTTTTTCCCCCTGAAATTTTGTATAGTTATGGCTATCAAAAAACCATGACGGGTTATTTAACGGATGAGACCGCAGTGTTTTCGAAAATTCCTGAAAATGAACGCAACCGACCCTTGGAGCATAAAGCTGGAACGTCAACGAGTAGTGACAAAACCGGTCGAAGATGTTTAATAAAGTAGGCTCTGTAGGTGCTCTTAAGCTTTGGGTTCGATTCCCCTCTGTGTCATTGGGGTCTATTTATTGTTAGACTAGAACAATATATAAGTATGTGTGTGTATATATATATATATATATATATATATATATACATATACATATACACTAGCTAAAGAACCCGGCTTAGCCCAATTAACTTGTTAGCCCCTGACAACTTACGCTCGCGCTTGATTGTCACCAACATTGCCTTACTTAAATTATTTACTCAAAACATTAAAAAATACGAATTTTTCTAGTAATTTATATACCTCTTGTAACTCAAAACATTGGTTCCCTAAAAATAATTTAATTTATATTCTAAAAGCGAGGTGAGGGAAAGAGATTGTAGCCCTCCCTGCAATGATAAATCACATTGAGTTTAAATTCATATTGTCTTTTTGTTATATTGGCATAGCCAAGTAACATTTAATAGTTATAGCTGGTACATAGTAATTTCAATAACGTCAACATATCGGAGGAAATAAGATAATATTTACACATATACACTAAAAGAAATTGTACACTCCTTCTATAGTTTCACGCGTATATCTCATTTATACTTCGGTATACGAAAAAAGATACCATAAGTTATCATTAAATAACAAAATTAACAAATTTTATTATGTGTATCTTTGCCGAAAAATCAATTGAAAACGGAATATTGCAATTTTTCATTTCAGACTTTCTTTAGAACCCCTACTCCTGTTCGTCTCTGAGAACATTAGCATAGCCTATAGTCTATTTTATGTTAGCAGTATTGTACGTACCAAGTTTTATAAAATTCGGTTAAGTAGTTTGGGCGTGAAAGGGTAACAAGCAGGCACCAAATCTACGAATTGTAGATATCTTGTCTATGGCATGTGAAACGAAAAAGTATCATGCAATTTCTAGAAAAAAAGTCCGTCACGCAGGTGCTGCGTAAACTAAGCAGATTTCCCATGAGAAGTTTTACAATAGAGAAATCTGCCTAGTAACAACTGTAGTAGGAAGAAAACTCGAAACCTAAAACATTATTTAGGGCGTAATAACCCAGTAGTTTCTAGCCCCAAAAAACAGTTAACCTAACCTCTAAACCTATTCACGAGGGACGAATAGTTATAGAAACGGCCGCCAGAGCTCTCGGCAGAAAGTCCGAACATAGCCTACTGGTGACCACACGCAGAATACAAATGCAAATATCTCGGTTAATATTCAAGATAGAGAATAAATGTATAGGGTAATATTTATAGTAAATTTAATTTGCAATAAGATTTATTCTATACAATTTTGCGATCCGACGTATAGTAACGGCGATATTTCGAATTTTCGATAACCCCCCCTCCCACTGGTTCGATTTCAGCCATTAACGAACTTGATCTTTATTATTGCATAAAACGTATAAATATCGAGTTTGGTAACGATCAAACGAAAATTTCGACCGCTAGAGCGTTAACAGACAAATATATATATATATATATATATATATATATATATATATATATATATATATAATTTTGAACGGACCTCATTTTCGTCATCTCCTGGGTAGGATCGATGGACATTTGAAGAAATTTTTCGAAACTCGTGTCATGAGTACGACCTCAATAGCTGATTTCCCTTAAGGGAAATCTGCTAAAATCCATGTACAGTTCGTTAACGGCTGAAATGGGACTAGGGGAAGGGGGTGTTTAGACGGGTGGAATTTCGAAAAGTCTTATTATCTCCCTTATTATACGTCTGATCGAAAAAAAGTATAGCACCATTATTATTGCAAATGTAACGTTCTATAAATAGACTTATGTACAATTTTTCCTTATCTTTATTATTAACCGAGATATTTACATTTTTCAGTTTTGAGCCTTCAGCAACCTCTAGTATCAAGAACTCATACGCAAAACTCATGCCGTATCAAGAATAAGCTGTTCTATTATGAAGCACTTTATTTGAGGCTTAACTGCCAAATATTTTTCTCATTACTACTTTTACGTCTTGAGATAAATGCAAATACGTGACCCAAGTGGGAAATCTGCTTAGTTAACGCAGACCCTGCGTGACGGACTTTTATATATAGCAAGTAGAGAATAAGTGATGATATGAGATCACAAATGTTATACTAGCTGGTGGAAAAACTGCTTAGTTCACGCTGTTCCTAGTTGACGGACTCTGAGCTGAGTCCTTGACGTTTGCTATTTGACGTAGACTATACTAGTGGCTCCATTGTAGGCAAGTGTAAGACGATCCACACTATGCCCAGCTGTTCTAGTGATCCACGGCCTAATTGCAGCCGATGGTCAGATGGTGGTATCTCCATGGCGACCCTTCACCCTCCGAACCTTGTCCGATAGCAGTACCTCGATCAATACTCCTCTACCTATGCCTAGTCTTGTCAGGCTCATTACCATTGCCGAATGTCGCAACTTGTTCTTGTTGCACATTATTCTGTAGAGAAATCGGTCAGGGGATGAAATAGAACTGTGAGCAGTGTCGTTGGAAGTGAAGAATATTGTGCACTTGGAGAGACAAATAAAGTCCGTCACGCAGGGGCTGCGTAAACTAAGCAGATTTCCTATGTGCAGTTTAGCAATAGAGAAACTTGCATACAGGTAACACAACACCACCATAAGTAAATACAAACGGTAACGAGAAATCTTTCAGTTAATTTTAATAAACTCCCAACTGAAACGGCTTCTGAATTGTAAGAATAATTTATATTTTAATAACTCAAATTTTAGTAGTCCAAGAACTAAAGAAGGGGGGGGGGCGGATAAACAGAACGTATTTGCATTAATCTCACAAAATAACGAAGGTAAGTTAAGGTTAGAAACGACAGGTAAGGTTAGAAGAAGCTTCCACCTGAGCCGAGTAATGACGGAAATGGCCGATCCCGATCACAACTTCATAAAAATGCAAATATCTCGGTTAATATTCAAGATAGAGAATAAGTGTATATAACAATATTTATAGTAAGTTTAATTTGCAATAAGATTGGTTCTTTACAATGTTTCGATCCGATGAATAATAACGGAGATATTTCGAATTTTCGAAAATCCCCCCTCTAAACCAACCCCACTCACTTTGGTAGGATTTCATCAATTAACGAACATGTTCTGATTTTTTATATAAGACGGTTAAATATCGAGTTTCGTAACGATCGAACAAAAAGTGCGACCTCTAGAGCGTTAACAGACATATATATATATAATTTTGAACGGAACTCATTTTCGTCATCTCTTGGGTAGGATCGATGGACATTTGAAGAAATGTTTCGAAACTCGCGTCATGAGTACGACCTCAATAGCTGATTTCCCTTAAGGGGAATCTGCTAAAACGTCCTGTCACTTGCTGCCTTTCCCTATGAGCGAATACAAGTAGCTCTGAAGATGGAGACAATAGTCTTCGAAAGCGCTTCGCGCTGAAATAAAAAACTTGTGAAGAATCGGAGGTTTTTTTCTCTCTCCAAGAACTCCGACAATCTTCCGAAGTATCAGACTAACATAGGAATGTCCGTCACGCAGGGGCTACGGAAACTAAGCAGGTTTCCACGTGAAGTTTGCCAATAGATAGTCTACATACTGCTAACACTTAACGACATCATGTATTATTTCTTTCTTAAGGTCTCTTGAAAACAATATTTGGTATTTAAGCTTCCAATAAAGTGGTTCATTATATAACAGAGTATTGTTTATGTGACACGAGTCGGAGTAGGGCTTTGCTGAAGGCTGAAGGCTGAAAAATACAAATATCTCGGTTTTAGCAGATTTCCCTTTAGGGAAATCAGCTATTGAGGTTGTACTCATGACGGAATTTTCGACATTTTTCTTCAAATGTACATCGATCCTACCTAGTAGATGACGAAAATGAGGTCCGTTCAAAACTGTATATATATATATATATATATATATATATATATATATTTGTCTGTTACCGCTCTAGCGGTCGCAATTTTTGTTTGATCCTTACCAAACTTCATATTTAAGCGTTTTATGTAAAAAGAAAGATCAAGTTCGTTAACGGCTGAAATCGGACCAGTGGGAGGAGGGGTTTAGAGGGGAGGATTTTCGAAAATTCGAAATATCTCCGTTACTATACGTCGGATTGAAAGGTTGTACATAACCAATCTTATTGAAAATTAAATTTACTATAAATATTGTTATATACATTTATTCTGTATCTTGAATATTACCCGAGATATTTGCATTTGTATTCTGCGAGTGGTGACCAGTAGGCTATGTTCAGAGTTTCCGTCGAGAGCTCTGGCGGCCGTTTCCATAACTATCGCCCCTCATGAATAGGTTTTGAGGTTAGGTTAACTGGCTTTTTGGCGCTAGAAACTACTGGGTTATTACGCCCTAAATAATGTTTTTTAGGTTTAGAGGTTTCTTACTACTACAGTTGTTATTAGGCAGATTTCTCTTTTTGTAAAACCTCACATGGGAAATCTGCTTAGTTTACGCAGCCCCTGCGTGACGGACTTTTTCTTCAATACACTGAATAAATGTATATAGTACATTTAATTTCCAATATTATTGGTTCTATGCGATTTTTCGATGAGATAATACTGATTCATTATTAATTAAAGTACTAGATATAGTAAATAGTTTTCAATAAAACTAATATGTTATATTCAGGTATATTTCAGTAATTGTTTTTCTTTCCGGTAAAGAATATTTCTATCCATCCGCTCAGCTCTCCGTGGTTGGCTGACATGTTAGTTTACAATTCAGGCGCTTTTCGTTCGGAGGCTATTAAAATTGACTGAAAGATTTCTTATTACCCTGGTTGTATTTATTCACTTAATATTTACGGTGGTGTGTATGTGTAGTTTTAAGTGTTACCCGTATCTTGATTTATTTATTGTAAAACTTATCGTGGGAAATCTATTTAGTTTATGCGTCAGCTCCTGTGAGATGGACTTTTTAGCAGATTTCCCTTAAGGGAGATCGGCTATATAGGTCGTACTCATGAAACTCTTAAAACGTCCATCGATCCTACCCAGGTGATGACGAAAATGTGGTCCGTTAAAAACTGTATATGTATGTATATATATATATATATATATATATATATATATATATATATTTGTCTGTTACCGCTCTAGCGGTCGCAATTATTGTTTAATCGTTAACAAACTCGATATTTAGCCGTTTTATGTAAAAAGAAAAATCAAGTTCGAACCCGAGTGTGGGGGGGGGGGGGTTAGAGGATGGGAGTTTCGAAAATTTGTATTGTACCAATCATATTGAAAATTAAAAGATCGATAAATGTTGTTATTAAATATTTTCATTATCTTTAATATGAACCCAGATATTTGCGTTTTTTAGTTTTCAGCCTTCAGTAAACCCCCAATCCTACTCATGATGAAATAAATGCAAATACAGGACTCAAGTGGGAAATCTGCTTAGTTAACGCAGCCCCTGCGTGACGGACGCTTTTAATTCCACTTGGGAAATCTTCTTAGTTCTCTTACCCTCTGTTTCGCAGGTATTATATTGCTATATTCGCAGAAAGGTGTTTGATGGCTCCCATCCCCGACGGAATATTGTTCCTGAATTCCTTATCAATTAAAAGGAATTATATTGAGGTAGTGGTTTCCCGTTTCCTTCTACCCCTTCAGGAGCAGCAACAATTCACCATTGTGCTGTAATTACATTCTGATCACATGTTACCACAAGATCGTGTATAATATACCTACACACCTGGATCCACGATCCAATGTCACTGATAACATTTTCAGTCGTTATCAAATACTCTAATTGGAGCAGTAAAAATAAGTCCTTCTATTGGATACAACGTATTTCCGGATATTGTTTTAGGAATGGTCTTAATTGTTTATCTGTAAAAGTTTCAGGGAATTCATTTGTTTCTTGTTGCTCTTTCAAGTTTAATTAGTGCATAATTAGCGTTTGTTTTTGTTGGTTTTTTTTTATTACCTGCTAGAAGCAAATCAATGAATTTACAACAGTCTTGAAATTTAAAGTCGAAGGATTTCAGGATTCACATTCTCCCCCTGACAAAAAAATATTGGGGGTTAGAATCTGCAAGAATAGCTCCAACGAGGTACTTAACCTTGTTGCGTTCCTCGTAATGTGTTTGTGTTTGAGTCATGAGTTGATTCGTTGGTTAGTGAATTTTTTATTCAGTGCCCAATAAAATTGTTGGCTCCATTTCAATTGTTTTGTGTATATCTCGTTTATACTTCGGTAAACGACAAAAGTGGACATAACAAAAGTTACTCTAAATAACAAAATTGAATAACTTTTATCATGTGCATATTTGCCGAAAAACCAAAAGGAAACGAAATATCTCTAATTTTAGGCCTCCCTTACTTACAACCCTCTGCTCCATCTGCCTAGCTGATTTGTGAGTCTAAACCATCCAGGGCGTTACCCAAACGCATACAAACAAATTCATTCTAAACGGTCCAGCCGTTTAGGAGGAGTTCGGTGGCATACACACGTACAGTTTGTTATTATTTGTTGAATTACATTGTTGCGAAAATTAAATACATGAATAATCCTTCAGAGAGAGAGAGTCGCGTATTTGGGAAGAGCGATATAGATCAAAGAAGCCGACAGAATGGCCTAGCCCACACCAGTACGTTCCAGCCAGACGTCGACGGCACAGACAATTCCCCTTTGATGTATGCCAACCACCTATATAAAGACCAGCCAGGTGCGAGCGAGTCAGTTTTATTCTCACCTGTCTTGATGTTCACATCAGTGCTACAGTGCGACTTAGTGCAGTGCGGTAAAGTGTTTTTATAAGAAGAACAGTGTTGTGCCGCGACTGTAAGTAACAGTTTAGTGCCGTGTTTAAGACAGTGTAGTGCCGCGTAGTAAAGGACAGTGAAGTGCTGTCTTTTTTGTGAATTTCAGTGACCGTGAATGAATTATTTGTCTGTGCAATCTGAAGAACAGTGACGCTATCAGTGTATACTGTGAGTAGTAATTAAGAATAATTACCAAGTGTTTTGTGCATTGTGAAATAAATTGTGAAGTGATAAAAACTGTTAAACTTGCGAGTATTTAATTTTGCAATCCAAAAGAACTCTTATTAGCAACGTTTATTACTGGTTTTGGTAATAAAAACGTAACAATATATATATATATATATATATATATATATATATATATATATATATGTGTCTGTTAACGGCCTAACGGTCGTAATTGTTATTTGATCGTTACTGTACTCGATATTTAAACGTTTTATATACAAATAAAGATCAATCTCGTTAATGACTAAAAAAATATCTAAATATCTCAATTATGTATATCGGATCGAAAAATTGTATATATCCAATCTTATTGCAAATGTAATGCCCGTTAAATGTTGTAGTATTTATTTCTTCTTTATCCTTGAATATTATGATTATTTGGGGTTTTTAGTTTTCGGCTTTCAGTAAACCTCTGCTCCTACTCACGTCACATTAACTATAAGTAGCTATATAATGAACAGCTTCATTCCAAGGTTAAATTCCAATTTTGGTTTTTATTGGACGGCTTACTTTGTGAGATACACGCAAATATGTTGCGATGTCATGAATATATACCATATATTTTACGGTTTTAATCAACACTGAAGTTCGTATTTGTTATTGTCTGAAATCGGACCAGTAATAGGGGGGGGGGTTTAGCGGGGGGAATTGGAAATTTAAAAAATCTGTTATTATTAGTAGGAGCGAAAAATGTGTATAGAACTAATCTTTTTTTTTTTTTATTTTTTTTTAAATATTTACTCGTTTATTTGCAACTACATATATAAATATGACAAGCAAATGATGTGCAAGATAAAATAATTGGCTTGATTATTGACTTGATGTGGGAAGTTGTCCATTGACAATACCCACATTGGAGAGAACATTGGATTGTACTACATGGAGTTATACTGTGCACTACACGAGAAGATCTCTGGGCCACTTACGCTTCAGACGTCGTCTTGGGTTTTCTGGAATATGGCTAGATGAAAGTGATTCGACTAAAGGATTAGGATGGGAAGGAGAGAGTGGAAATTCTGGTACGGGATTTTGCGAGGGCATGGACAAAAAGAACTAATCTTGATATTTTACAATCGTCCCTATAAGCATGTTTTCTACCACCCTTAGACCCTTTCTACTTATTTTTTTGGTGTGTTATACCAGTCGAGGGAAATCTGCTTAGTTTACGCAGCTCCTGCGTGACTGCCTTTCAGAGTGTGTGCGGCTCCGAGAATGTGTACGCACATTTGCATGAAGCGAGATTAATTTAGGAGAGTGGGGAGGATTAATAAACTGCTGATTCTGGTTATCATGGCCTCACCTCACGCACAAAACCTGCGTTTGCGTTTTTGGCCCTCGCTGCACTCCAATTCCCTTTCTACTTGCGCATTCATGAATTACATATTGCCACACACACAGAATAATGTATTGACTTATCTGCCTAAATAAACTGTCGGCAGTTCGAGATTTCCTTGAAGGAAGCTCCTGGCACGATTTACTGCAAAGGAGTATATAATGTTTATTTTTATTTTTCAATTATGAAGGCGTTCTTGATAAAAAGTTGTCATTGGTGGAGAATGTGGTCACATTTTATGTCGGGTTGTTGAATCGGTTGGCACGACTCCATGTTGGAAGGAGCTGATTCCCAATAGCCGATGGGACTACTTTTTCTTGCGGCAGTCATATATCACACGAGTAGCCAGCGAATCTATACAGTGTTAGGGCTTGGGGTTTCCGCTTCCCAAAACAATTGGCTTACTCAATAGCTTTTTCTGGGGTTAAACTATCTTTTTTTAATACTATTGGTATGTTTCATCTTGTAGATATATTTTTAGCAGATTCCCTTTAAAGGAAATCAGCTATTGAGGTCTTACTCATGTCTCGATTTTTGATATTTTTCTTCAAATGTTCATCGATCATACCGAGGAGATGAATAAAAATGAGGTATATATATATATATATATATATATATATATATATATATATATATATTATAATGAAAACTTAATTATCATTATTATTATTTAAATTTAATCTATTTACCGGCTACTTCTCAGGGTCATATATTGCACGGCAAGCATTCCCGTTTCCACCATCTCTGCTATAAGAGCTAATTTATTCATTTAATCAGAGATATAGCACAATTAGGCTAGATAATTAAAGAAACACTTACTCTCTTTGCATCTTGGCCCGTTACAATATATATATATATATATATATATATATATATATATACACATAATTCTGTACAGACCTCATTTTTGTCATCTCCTCGGTACGATCGACATTTGAAGAAACATTTAAAAAATCGAGACATGAGTAAAACCTCAATAGCTGTCAGATTTCAGCCATTAACGAATTCGATCTTTCTTTTCACAAAAAAAGATTAATATAGAGTTTGGTAACGATAAAGCAATAATTGCGATACGCTACATATTTGTTGGCTTATTGATGACGTGCAATGACAAAGAAGGGGGTTTGCTGAAGGCTGAAAACTAAAAAACACTTAACACACTTAGTAAAAATACAAATATCTCGGTTAATTTTCAAGATAGAGAAAATGCCTTTATAGAAAGGGTTATTGGCATTTAAACTTGCAAGATTGGTTCGTCCAAATTTTTGTATCCAACTTATTGCTGTAGGAGATATACCAAATTTTCAAAATTCTCCTAAAATTGTTTGAATGGCAACCCTTATGGTCATTAACCGGAGTATATTGTGTTTCGTAATAGACGGGTATATGTAATTTTGAACGGACCTCAAGTTTGTTATCCACGGGGTAGGATCGATTTGCGTTTGTGGGAATTTTTCGAAAATTGCGCCATGAGTACGACCTCAATAACTGTTTTTCCTCTAGGGAAATCTGCTAAAATACGAGTTGGACATAAAATATTTGCTCTCTAAATTCAATTTACTTTTCCATAATTGAAGAAAATAGATACAGCACATATTGTTGATAAACATTTATTTCTCCGAGGAAATAATGATGTTGGAAGAGAAACACGTTAACCCCGGGGAATGTAAATATTTGGAAGGTAGATTGATATAAGCATGAAATATTGTTATATCCAGTTTGGTTATGTTATTACTGAGAAATCCTTATTGGCTTCCCCTTCTATTCCCTAGTACAATATATTGTATCCACTCTGAAGAAAGGAAAACAAATGTGAAACCATTGTTATCTTACGAAAGCATTTCAGCGAAGTTCTTATCAACCATTTTATTCTTCCTCTCCATATTGTGAAGTGATATTCTATCGTTTGTGTATAGATAGCGTTCGATTCAGATGAAACTATTTTTCTAAGGGTAATTTCAATTTTCAACGCTTTCTTTAAAAAAATAATTTGATTTGGCACAGCGCTTAAAATTTTATGAGTAATACAAAAAATGTTGCTTCTCGGCTGTTAATAGATAATATTACTTGGCCAAAATAGAAGATTATAACTTTGAAAACCAAATCTGCATACTGGTAACACATCACCAACATAAGTAAATACAAACGGTAACGAGAAATCTTTCTGTTAATTTTAATAAACTCCCAACTGAAACGGCTTCTGAATTGTAAGAATAATTTATATTTTAATAACTCAAATTTTAGTAGTCCAAGAACTAAAGAAGGGGGGGTGGCGGATGAACAGAACGTATTTGCATAAATCTCACAAAGTAACGAAGGTAAGGTAAGGTTAGAAGCGACAAATTAGGTTAGAAGCTTCCGCCAGAGCCGACTTACGAAAAGGACCGAACTAACCCGAACATCACCGGACCACAGACTTCATAAAAAGGCAAATATCTCGGTTAATATTCCAGATAGAGAATAAGTGTATATAACAATATTTCGATCCGATGCATAATAACGGAGATATTTCGAATTTTCGAAAATCCCACTCTAAACCCCCACCCCCCCCTCCCTCTGGTACGATTTCAGCCATTAACGAACTTGATCTTTTTACATAAAACGGTTAAATATCGAGTTTCGTAACGATCAAACAAAAATTGCGACCGCTAGAGCGTTAACAGACAAATATATATATATATATATATATATATATATATATATATATATATATATATATATATATATATATATACAGTTTTGTACGGACCTCATTTTCGTCATCTACTAAGTAGGATCGATGGACATTTGCAGAAAAATGTCGAAAATTCCGTCATGAATACAACCTCAACAGCAGAATTCCCTTAAGGGAAACCTGCTAAAACTAGTCAAATTGTTCTTCTCGTGCAAATTCACACTTCTGAGAACCGGACAAATAAATAAATAATATTAATTAGTTTTGACATGATTAAACCCTGCAGCTTTTCTCAATACATAAACTTTCTTCACAACTATTTACATCAGGTGTGGGAAACCTTTGACGTGTTGCGGGCCAAACTTTAACGTGCAAATACGTTCGCGGGCCGCTTTTAAAAGGAGTGCATTTTAAAGTAGTGTTCATCATTTTTACCGATAAATATCAGACATGAAATTATAACGACAATGTAATTATAATACAATTTATTAAAATAACAAAATTAAATGAAAAAAATAGGTACATGGTACAATCAATGGGTTTGAATTTGGGAAACTAATCCATCGATGTTTGGATTAATTCCACTGATACAAAGACGAAAAGAATTTTCCAAATTATCGTCAGTCAGCCTTGTACGATGTTTTGATTTATTATTAACCTTCATCAATGAAAAGAACTGGTGGCATTTATAAGTACTGCCAAACGCACAAATGTCTCCTCATCTTCCTCATTTAAAGTATGTAGTGTATTATTTTTGTTTGATTGGGTTTTTCAAAATGTCTCGTGGGCCGGATCAAACCTTACCGCGGGTTGGGGTTGCCCACATATGATTTACATGAATATAAAAGTAAATCTTTTAAAGATGGCTTAATTATATCAGATAACTCTCAGAGAAAATGAACCTTAAAACAACGAAAATGTAAGCGAGAATAGAAAATTCCAAAATTTCAGCCTTTGGTAGTGTTTGTTTATTTCCATGGCTCAAACGTACTTCCATTAATTAGCCCAAATTAACAGGATTCCTGCTTATTCTTTTGACTTCTTTAGTAAACAAAATAAAGATACTCCTGCTTGCCTTTGGCTATCTTGCTTGCCGCCTCTTTAATTAAGAAATTCCCAGGAGTTGATCTATATTAATCTAAAATTAGAAATTACCAGGAGGAGTTCATCCTTATTACTCTAAAATTTAGAAATTACCAGGAGGAGTACACCCATATTATTATAAAATTTAGAAATTAATAAGGAGGAATTGTACTTTATTAAACTAAATTTAAGAAATATTCAAAAGTTTTACTGTATTGATCTATAATTAAGAAATTAGCAGGAGGTATTTTGCATATGAATCACAAATTTAGTCTATATTAACGAAATTCCAATGAAGAGTTTGACAATATTAATATAAAATTCAAAAAATTACCAGATGGTGTTCTGCATATGAATCTCATATTTATAAACTACCAAGAGAAGTTGTTCAGTATTAATCTAAAATTCAGAAATTGCCTGGTGAAGTTCTACAGAAGTAATCTAAAATTGTGAAATTACCAGGAGGAATTCACTGTAGTAATCTAAAACTCAGAGATTACCAGAAGATGTTGTACAAATTAGTTTTAAGACTCAGAAATTACCAGGAAAGCTTGTATTACATTAATATAATCTTCAGAAATTATTAGTTTTACTGTATTGATTTATAATAAAAGAGATTACCTGGTGTTTTGCGTATTAACCTAAAATTCCGAAATACCTAGACTAGTAATACTACACTAATCTGTAGTAACGAAATACCAATAAAGAGTTTTACATTATTAATATAAACTTCAGAAATTAGCAGCAGTTGTGCATATGAATTTAAAATTTATAAATTACCAGGAGTAGTTGTACAGGATTAATCTAAAATTGTGAAATTACCAGGTGAATTTCTTCAGGGGTAATCTAAAATTGTGAGTGAAATTACCAGGAGGAGTTTACTGTATTAGTCCTAAGACTCAGAAATTACCAGGAGGACTCGTATTACATTAATATAAGCTTCATAAATTATCAGTTTCACTGTATTAATCTAAAATTAAGAAATTATCAGGAGTTGTACTACATTAATCTAAAATTAAGAAATTACCAGGACTTATATTACATTAATCCATCATTCAGAAATTATCAGGAGTTGTACTATATTAATCTAAAATTAAGAAATTACCAGGACATGTATTACATTAATCCAAAATTCAGAAATTATCAGGAGTTGTACTATATTAATCTAATATTAAGAAATTACCAGGATTTGTATTAAATTAATGTAAAATTAAAAAATTATCAGGAGTTTTACTATATTAAGCTAAAATTAAGAAATTACCAGGTCTACAAATTAGTTTAATATTCAGAATCCGCTAGGAATTATTCTATATTGATCTATAAATTTCTCCTGAATTATGAATTCCGTTTTTGGAACAAAGATTTAGTAAGCTTCATTTATTGTCAGACATTGCTCGTTTGGGTTTCTTCTGATTTAGTGTTACTTGTCCATCTGTTTATAACCGTTGAAATAATTTGGAAATAAAGTTGTTAAGTTAAATTCTGCGTAAGCTGGGAATCGGAGAATGGAATGGGCAGTAGCTAAATGAGAAGGAGCGTGTGAAGTATGGGTTAAATGCAAATAACTGCGTAAAGTTCAAGGGGTGGAATGCTAATGATATATGCATCTTACGTAATCAGCTGAACAGGTTCCAAAGACACCTGACCTTTAGTAGGAACCTTACACAACCCGCCTCCCACCACACACCTAGTTCATTCACTCTCCTTTTGGCGTACACTTACAACTTAAGCCAGCCTAGATTCCGATCCGCCGAACCGTGTCACGGAGTATTTTTATTGCACTAGTTCTCTCTCTCGCGAGAATACGAACAGGAATTCCGAACGGCCTGTCTCGCTGTTTGAAGTATGCACTTCAGTGCTTGCCTAAATAGGAAAAGTCCTTCAAGCAGATGCTCTTGAAACCAAACAGACATCTTTGATGCTTTTACTAAGGTCAAGTTGAAATGCAGTTCCGTCATCGTAATGACACACAAAGATGACTCGATTGTTTTTAATCTCAACTTCAATTCAATGTTCTGTCTTGTATTTAAGGTCCGATGTATAGAATATATGTTATTTACTTAGCACTCGAGACATTGCGTGAAATGAAAGCCAATGCTTTCACTATTGGTGGGATTTTAATGAGTATTTAAATCTATTAACTAAAATAACTCTCCAAAACTGCTTTATAAATCAGTTTTTGAAGCCACATTGCTGGTAAAAGAATTTTATAAAACGGCACGTTAAATAAATTGGTCATACCCATTTTTAGTAAGTAGCTTAACAACGATGTTAGGTTTCTTCATTTTCTATTATTTAAACATTAACTCTTCTTTGTACCTTTATGTTTGCCAATGAATATAACATTGGGAAAAACGAAATAAAAAGTCCGTCACGGAGGGGCTGCGTAAACTTAGCAGATTTCCCTCTTGAGGTTTTACAATAGGAAAATTTCACGAGAGCAACAAACAATTACGGAAACGTCCGAACTAGCTTTTGCCGGAAGCTCACGACTAGAACCGAAATTAGCCAATTTCATCTCGTCCGTTATCCGCACACACTCAATACAAATACAAATATCTCGGTTAGTATTCAAGATAGAGAATAAATGTATATAGCAATATTCATAGTAAATTTAATTTACAATAAGATTGGTTCTATACAACTTTTCGATCCGACTTATAGTAACGGAGATATTTTGAATTTTTGAAAACCCTATCTTCTAAACCAGGGCTTCTTAAACTATGGGTCGCGCCCCATTTGGGGTCGCGTAGCAAAATTCTGGGGTCGCGAGAGATAAAAATACAATTTATGTTCTATCTTCAGTTACAACTTATTCGTCGATTAGACAATCGCTGATATGACGTTAAATGTACTTCTGCCATTCAACACCACATATTTATGTGAAGTTACTTTCTCAGCTTTAACACATATTAAATCCCAATATCTTTCAGCGTTAAAAAATGTTGAAGAGGTCTTACGTCCAGGCGTTTCAAAAATTCGAAATATCTCCTTTATTATGCATGGGATCGAAAAATTGTATAGAACCAATCTTATTGCAAATTTTTAACTTATACTTTAATTTGATACTTACAACGCAACTATCTTGAATATTTTCAAAAAGATTCTAAACTTATATATTTTCATATGTATATGTATATTGTTACCTAATAAATAAATCATCAAAAAATATTAATTTATTTTTCTATTATATTTGTATGGG
The DNA here is from genome assembly GCA_019009955.1 of Riptortus pedestris. Lineage (NCBI taxonomy): Eukaryota > Metazoa > Arthropoda > Insecta > Hemiptera > Alydidae > Riptortus > Riptortus pedestris. The sequence goes on from CM032232.1 coordinate 1,392,160, forward strand.
GTCGTCAAGAAACTCGCAATCATAAATGGGGTCGTAAATTACAAAAGTTTAAGAAGCCCTGTTCTAAACCCATCCTCCCTTAACTCCATTAATGAACTTGATCTTTATTTTTATATAAAACGTTTAAATATTGAGTTTGGTATCTTCCTCAGTTATACCCTCTTAACTTGTTTAGCTTTTATTCAACGACGTACTACTTGTTCCATATCTCTGTCAAAATACAAGCGCCATAATAGAATTATTCATTGACACTGATGTTTAAACATCTCCAGGCACGTGGATATTTCTTGCGAGTCAATTCACAGAAGTAGAAATACAGCCTGCTAAATATACTGCCAGGATACATGGTGACCTGAAAACACCGTGCAAGGACAAGCAACAACCCATCTCTCCATGAAAACATTCGCTTTGAATTTTTAATGAACGTTTTATTTATTATTAACGTCTATTTTATAATTATCTACAAGTTAACACCCTTGTGTACCCAGAATGTGACTCATAAATTCATACGAAATATAACTTTTTTTTGTGGAATACCATATTTACCCAAGCCTAACGAAGTTTGTATTCTACCAAACAACAAATGATTATTGGAAACCAACAACGATTAAATGATGTTACTTATTTGTATTAAAGTTGGGGATGCAATTGAATGCTCAGGAAACATTCATCTTTAATTTGGTTTACTGGTGAATGAGCTTTAAATCATTAAGAATGTCAAGTATTCGAGTTAAGAAACAACTATATAGAGATCTAAAGGATTGGAGATTCACTAATTTATTAATTAACTAATTAATTTATTAATTAAGGCTGAATAAAATAACTCGCTTAATACTCGAGTAGGAATAAAATGTATGGAGTGCTAAAGAAGTGGGGGCTCACTATTTAACCCCCAAAAAATACAAATAACTCACTTAATATTCGAGTTAAGAATGAACTGTATAGAGATGCAAAGTGATGGATCTCTGATTTAATTTATTAATTAAGCCTGAATAAAACCCAACAAATACAAATAACTCGTTTAATATTGAATAAATTCAAATTTTTCGCTTAATATTCAAGTGAATAAACAACTGTATAGAATTCTAATGACGTGAGTCTCACTAATTTACTTTATTAATTAAGGCTGAATATAACTCAATGAATACAAATAATTCGCTTAATATTCGAGGTAAGAAAAGACTGTATAGAGTTTTAAAAAAGTAGGGTCTCACTAATTTAATATATTAATTAAGCCTGGATAAAAACCAATAAATACACATAACTCGCTTAATATTCGAGTTAAGAAAAAGCTGTATAGAGTACTAAAAAAGTAAGGATTCCATTAATTTATTTTATTAATTAAGGCTGAATAAATTCTAATAACTCAATTAATATTCCAGTTAAGAAAAAGCTGTATATAGTTCTAAAGAAATAAGAGTTCCACCAATTTAGTTTATTAATTAAGGATGAATAAATACTAATAACTCAATTAATATTCGAGTTAAGAAAAAGCTGCATATAGTACTAAAGAAGTAAGGGTTCCATTAATTTAGTTTATTAATTAAGGCTGAATAAATACTAATAACTCAATTAATATTCGAGTTAAAAAAAAGCTGGATAGAGTTCTAAAGAAGTAAGGGTTCTAAAGGCTGAATAAAATACTAATAACTCTAAGGGTTCCACCAATTTAGTTTATTAATTAAGGCTGAATAAATACTAATAACTCAATTAATATTCGAGTTAAGAAAAAGCTGTATAGAGTTCTAAAGAAGTAAGGGTTCCATTAATTTAGTTTATTAATTAAGGCTGAATAAATACTAATAACTCAATTAATATTCGAGTTAAGAAAAAGCTGTATAGAGTTCTAATGAAGTAAGGGTTCCACCAATTTAGTTTATTAATTAAGGATGAATAAATACTAATAACTCAATTAATATTGGAGTTAAGAAAAAGCTGTATAGAGTTCTAAAGAAGTAAGGGTTCCATTAATTTAGTTTATTAATTAAGGCTGTATAAATACTAATAACTAAATTAATATTCGAGTTAGGAAAAAGCTGTATAGAGTTCTAAAGAAGTAAGGGTTCCATTAATTTAGTTTATTAATTAAGGCTGTATAAATACTAATAACTAAATTAATATTCGAGTTAGGAAAAAGCTGGATAGAGTTCTAAAGAAGTAAGGGTTCCACCAATTTAGTTTATTAATTAAGGATGAATAAATACTAATAACTCAATTAATATTGGAGTTAAGAAAAAGCTGTATAGAGTTCTAAAGAAGTAAGGGTTCCATTAATTTAGTTTATTAATTAAGGCTGTATAAATACTAATAACTAAATTAATATTCGAGTTAAGAAAAAGCTGTATAGAGTTCTAAAGAAGTAAGGGTTCCACCAATTTAGTTTATTAATTAAGGCGGAATATATACTAATAACTCAATTAATATTCTAGTTAAGAAAAAGCTGGATAGAGTTCTAAAGAAGTAGTTAGGAAAAAGCTGGATAGAGTTCTAAAGAAGTAAGGGTTCCATTAATTTAGTTTATTAATTAAGGCTGAATAAATACTAATAACTCAATTAATATTCGAGTTAAGAAAAAGCTGGATAGAGTTCTAAAGAAGTAAGGGTTCCACCAATTTAGTTTATTAATTAAGGATGAATAAATACAAATAACTCGCTTAATATTCTAGTTAAGGAACAACTGTATGGAGTTCTAAATAATTTAACCTAACCAGGTTTTTGATTTACCAAGCAACAAATTATTGGAAACCAAGAATTAAATGATGATTCTTATTTGCATTAAAGGTGGGGATGCAATCAATTGTTCTTGAAACAATCGCCTTGTATTTGGTGGTTTACTGTTGAATTAGCATTAAATCAGATAAATTATGTCTTTGACCTTGCATGGTTAGTAATGAATGGTACATTAGTTTAACTTGGTATGCTGCCTTAATCAGCTCAATGGTTCATTTTATTTGACGCTTTTATTACAAAGGGTCCTGTAAAATGGTCTCGTTAATTAATACCCTTGATATTATTCGTAATTACTCGTAGATAGGTTTAACGCTACCTTACGCTACTTAAATATGCAAATTGTAAAGGTCAGTTTAATGTGAATATAAACTAGTGCTATTTTGTAAAGTATAAAAACGTTATTTTACTCATAAACTAACAAAATGTCATAGTTAACGCTATTTTTTCTCAGTTATTAAAGTTATGACTCTCTTCTAACAAGTTACTAAACTTTCTAGACTAATTCTGTTTAACATTCTATCACTCAATCTTATCAAGATTTCTTTTTGAATCCATTGTCATGCGAAGTTTCGGTTTTATTATTTGTCATTCCGGCCGTGTGAGTTAAGGCCTTGACCTTAATCTCGCATGGTAAGCCTAGAGTGGCAGGTTCGATTCCCGCCCTGGGCAATTGGAATATATTTGGCGCCGGACTCATTAAATAAATTCCGTAGTCCCAGCCTGGCTAGAAAAGAGTGGTAACCTGTAGATACCCCGCCCCAATTAGCCAAATCAGTATAAAATGGACGTAAATAATTAAAATAAAATAAAAAGATCTTGGTAGCAATGTGCACTTGGATAACCATGGATTTATACATTACATATTTCAACGTTGGTCATATACTAGTGCATATTTCGGTTAGTATATACCCATCTGGCTTGGTAATAATATTTTATTTTTTTTAAGTTATTGTCGATATTCACTAACACTAAATCGTAGTTTTAGCCGATAGGGTATTGATTGTTTGAAAAATATCAAGTTATACACACCATATGTTAGTCTTCATGGTATCTGAAATGATCTGTCTGGATGTATAACTAGCTCACTCAATTAGCTAATATGAATCAAAAGTAGGTACTTTTAGTTTTTTTTTTTCCGAAATTATTAAATCGTTAATGGTATTATACTGCACCACCATATACATCGGTTACTTACAAGTTAACTGCAAAAGAACTATCTTAATATATATTTTTGTGTCACATAATTTTTTTCCATAGCTTTCGCATCCGGTGAAATTATTTGAGTAATCTAATCAACGTGTTTTCCTTATTTGTAAACATGTCGAAAAAAGCTTTCTTCGCTACTGACGCTATAGTTTTGATTGAAAACACAAAAATTCAACCCAAGGGCTTTGTAAAATTAGCGGATTTCCCAGTTATTGAAATGGCGCTCTGATCATCTCACCATCTTTTCCCCATTTCTCCCGTCATTTCAATCCTTAATAAACAGCAATTACAACTTGAGCAGTGCAGGGATTAGCTACTCAGTTACTCAAAGTGAATGTTGGACGACTAAATGTAGGGGTTTACTAATATAATTTATTAATTAAGGGTGAATGAAACTCATTAAATACAAATAACTGGCTTAATATTCGAGTTAGGAGCCAACTCTCTAGAGATCTAAATAAGTGGGAGCTCACTAGTTCACTTTATTAATTAAGGCTGAATGAACCCCAATATATACAAACAACTCTCTAATAATTCAAGTTAAGAAACAACTCTGTAGATGTCTAAAGACGTAGGAGCTCACTAATTTAGTTTATTAATGAAGGCTGAATAAATACTAATAACTCACTTTAATAACTTTTAAGAAACAACTGTGTATAGAGGTCTAAAGAAGTGAGGGGTCCCTAATTGAATTTAATAATTAATGCTGAATAAAACCCAATAAATACAAATAACTTGCTTAATATCAGAGTTAATAAAAAACTCTATTGAGTTCTAAAGAAATGGTCACTAATTTTATTAATTAAGGCTGAATAAAACTCAATAAATACAAATAGCTTGCTTAAAATCCGAGTTAAGAAAAAATGTATCGAGTACTAAATAAGTGGGACTCGCTAATTAACTTTATTAATTTAGTCTGAATAAAACCCAAAAAATGCAACTCCCTTAACATTTTCTATTTAAGGAAAAACTGAATCGAGTTGTAAAGAAGTGGTCAATGATTTAATTTCTTAATTAAGAGTGAATAATACCCAATAAATTCTAATAACTCTCTTAAATACCTGTTAAGAAACATATAGAGTGTGTATAGAGGCCACTAATTTTATTAATTAAGGCTGAAAAAAACCCCAATAAATTCAAATATGATGTGCTTAATATCCGAGTTAATAAAAACTGTATCGAGTTCTAAATAAGTGGGGGCTCACTAATTTAATTTATGTATTAAGGCTGAATAAAACCCATTTGTAAAGGCGGGAAGCTTTTTTACGGCAAGAATAAGAGAGCATTAGACTGAAATATTTACTATGTTATGGAAAGATGAGGGGAAATAATACAAGTCACTATTTGAGTTCTCCAAAGAATCAAGTATATTGAGTTGATTAAGCAACATATAATACACTTTTAGCAGATTTCCCTTAAGGGAAATCAGCTATTGAGGTTGTACTAATGACGCGATTTTCGAAAATTTTCTTCAAATGTCCATCGATCCTACCCAGGAGATGACGAAAATGAGGTCCGTTCGAAACTGTATATATATATATATATATCTATATATATATATATATATATATATATATATATATATATATATATATATTTGTCTGTTACCGCTCTAGCGGTCGCAATTTTTGTTTAATCGTTACCAAACTCGATATTTAGTCGTTTTATTTAAAAAGAAAGATCAAGTTCGTTAACCGCTGAAATCGGGCCACGGGGAGGGGGGGTTTAGAGGGGAGGATTTTTGAAATTTCGAAATATCTCCGTTACCATAGGTCGGATCGAAAAATTGTATATAACCAATCTTATTGCAAATTAAATTTACTATAAATATTGTTATATACGTTTATTCTTTATTTTGAATATTAACCGAGATATTTGCATTTTTCAGTTTTCACCAAACCGCCACTTCTACTCATGTTACGTAAACAATACTCTGATACATAATAAATCACATTATTGGAAGTTTAAATACCAAAAATTGTATTCAAGAGACCTTTATTATACGAGATACATGCAAATATGCCCTGCTGACTCCCCCCCCCCCCATCTTAAAGTTTTGGACTACTAAAATTTTATTGATTGCGATAACAATTATTCAGACTCATTATTAATTACAGTACTAGATATAGTAAATAGTTCTCAATAAAATAATGTGTTATATTTTGATATATTTCAGTAATTGTTTTTCTTTCCGGTGTGAGATAGAGGTTAGGTTAGAAATGTAAACAAACGGGTCGACCCCGTCTGCTTACATTTCTAACCCAACGCTTCCTGTCGGCAGGTTATTGAAATTGGATGAAACATTTCTTATTTCAGTTTGTATTTATTCACGGTGTTGTTGTGTTAGCAGTATGTATATTTATCTATTACTAAACATCACGTGGGAAATCTGCTTAGTTTACGCAGCCCCTGCGTGACGGACTTTATAGATATAGAGGTTGAAAAAGAAACAAAAGGAAACTTAACTTTATAAAATAATTTAGCGGCAAGCCAATAATATATATACAATAGAATGATCGATCGGTCCTATATTGTGTGAGTACTCATTTAATAATTTGCGTAGATAATGCTAGCATTATTAGAAGTAGGTACCTGCGGGAAACATATACTTTCCTTGAAGTGGAGTCTTCTTCCGTTGTTATTTTCTGTGTTCCCTATAAGATTCTGTCTTCTAGCTGGTTGCGGTGATCCGTTTATGATGGTAGCTTTGCGGGAGATGAAAGATTGACTATAACTCTGTAACGGGTGTATCCCAACTGAACTGGTCCGCTTGAACCCAGTCGATGCCTTCTTGAGCTGCAACGTAGTTTCCGCTGTAGGCCACGGCCTTGGTGATCTGCATATGTGTGGCGGGTTTGTGAACTAGGCAATTCAATTTAAAAGACGACTGAACACCATTAAATTCAAATATTTCACTTAATATTCGATTGAAGAAACAACTGTATTGGGTTTTAAGGAAGTGAGGTATCACTAATTTAATTTATTAATTAAAGCTGAATAAAATCTATTTAAAATAGAAATAACTCTCTTAGTATTCGAGTTAAGAAAAAACTGTATTGAGTTTTAAAGAAGTGAGATCTCACTAATTTACTTTATTAATTAAAGCTGAATATATCGTAATTAAAAATACAAATAACTCTCTTAATATTCGAGTTAAATAAAAATGTATATAAAACATTTAATATTTTAATGTGATTAGGCTCCTATTATTTATTCTCCTTAAGAGATCTGCTAAAAGAGTAGAAGAAATAAGTAATAAAATAGTAGCCAATGGAAAAAATAAAGAAAGAAACTGGAGACATACTTATATTATTTTTCTAAAAAAAAGTTATTTTTATTTATTTTTTTATTGTGTTCTAAAGAAAAAAATGATATATATGTTTCATTAATTTTCATTAGTCATGTGCCCCTGCTGGTTTTCATTCTTATTCCAGTCATATCCAATGACTGATATATAAGAGGTTAGTATTCAATATTCGCCGTGAATATATTGATGGCAGTGTATACTAATCCTAATGTTAATCATAAAGACGGCCCTGATCCCAATCTAGTTGGCATTCTTCCATCATCACACTTCGATGCCTTTCCAGATGTTTCATCGCGACTCCTGATGCAATCTCATCGATCCAAGCCCATCTTCAATTTTTAACGCCTTTAGTTACCATTAATTGCACTAGAATTATTTTTAAACTCTCAAAATCGAATCCAATCAATCGTTTATTTACAATCCAAGATTATAGTCTGCCAACGTCCAACAAGTGGTTGGTCTTCATCAAAAATAGACTATGGAATTTGATGTATGTTATATTTATAACTGCTGCTTTATTGTATGCTGTGGATAGAATTCTTTAAGCAGATTTCCCCTAATATTCAAGATAAAGAAAAAATGTATATGACAATAATTATAGTAAATTTAATTTGCAATAAGATTGGATCTGTACAATATTTCGATCCGACGTATAGTAACGGAGATATTTCGAATTTTCGAAAATCCTCCCCTCTAACCCCCCCCCCCCTCCCACTGGTCCGATTTCAGCCGTTAACGAACTTGATCTTTCTTTTTACATAAAACGACTAAATATCGAGTTTGGTAACGATTAAACAAAAATTGCGAACGCTAGAGCGGTAACAGACAAATATATATATATATATATATATATATATATATATATATAATTTTGAACGGACGTCATTTTCGTCATCTCCTGGGTAGGATTTGAAGAAATTTTTCGAAATTCCCTTAAGGGAAATCTGCTAAAATGCAAATATCTCGGTTAATATTCAAGATAGAAAATAAATTTATAGAACAATATTTATAGTACATTTAATTTCCAACAAGATTGATTCTATACAATTTTTCGATCCGACGCATAATAACGGAGATATTTCGAATTTTACATAAAACGATTAAATATCGAGTTTGGTACCGATCAAACCAATATTGCGACTGTAAAACTTCACGTGGGAAATCTGCTTAGTTTACGCAACCCCTGCGTGACGGACTTTTTATTAAATGTGGGCCGATAACGCACGAGTAAGTTTTCCGCCAAAAGCTAGTTCGGCCGTTTCCTTAACTGCTCGTCTCTCGTATGGAGATTTCTCTATTGTATAACTTCACGTGGGAAATCTGCTTAGTTTACGCAGCCCCTGCGTGACGGACTTTTTATTAAATGTGATAACGGAAGAGTTTCCTGCCAAAAGCTAGTTCGGCCGTTTCCGTAACTGATCGGCTCTCGTATGGAGATTTCTCTATTGTATAACTTTACGTGGGAAATCTGCTTAGTTTACGCAGCCCCTGCGTGACGGACTTTTTTACATAGATATAGGGAAATATGTGGAGATAATCTTATTAGTTTACTCAACTTTTGCCTGCCGGACTTATTTTATGGAGCGTTATCACTTTCATTCATAAATGCTAATCAGCTGGTTTCATTCATTAATGAGGTTTGTCGAGAGAGAGGAACCTGACGAGACAGACTTAAGTTTGGAGAGTGATCCATGAGGGGCTAGGGTTTAGTCGTTGGAATTTCATTAAGGCCAGTAGCTCCCACCTTACTTGTCGTTAGCCAGCCTCGTCTCAAATATATAACCTAACCCTCGTGTAACCCTTTCATTCTTATGTCTCATCAGTCATGTAATTACACACGCCGTGGTAAACTACCCCTTCAAATGATAAACATGCAAGGTAGCCACGAAGGTGATACCAAACGTTCATCACGCAGGAGCTGCGTAAACGAAGCAGGCTTCCCATGTGCTAGAACACTTGTGATCTCATCTCATAACAATACTAATTTAATTCATTATTTAAGACTGAATTAAACCCAATATAAAATACAAATAACTGGCTTAGTTTTGGGTTAAGAAACAACTGTATTGAATTCTAATGACGTGGGGCTCACTAATTTGCTTTATTAATTTAAGCTGAATAAAACCCAATCTATATATATATATAAAATTGTAACCTCTGTCTGTAGATTGATTTTTTTCGCAAAATTTCACGATAACTTTTCGTTTCACATGTCATAGACACCATAACTGCATTTTGTTTCTTTGGTGTCTGTTTGTTTGTTTGTTTGTTTATTTGTTTGTTTGTTTATTTGTTTGTTTGTTTATTTGTTTGTTTGTTTGTTTGTTTGTTACCTTTTCACGCATAAACGGCTGAACCGAATTTTATGAAACTTGGTATATATATTACTACTAACCCAACTTAGACTTTAGGCTACATTAATATCCTCTGAGACGAATAGGAGTGGGGGTTATAAGAGAAGCCAGAAATTAAAAATAGCTATATTTCGTTTCCTATTGGTTTTTTGGCAAATATGATCATAACAAAAGTTGTTTATTTTGTTGTTTAGAGTAACGTTTGTTATATACATTTTTTTGGTATACCGAACTTTAAACGAGATATACGCTGAAACCTATAGCGGAAGTGAACAATTTTATTTGGGACAAAAGACCCAGCTGAAATAAATAAAACTGGGTATATGTATCAGCACTAACGCTTTTATTATAACAAGCCATACCAACATTTCTAGGGAAGGGCAGGAAGTGGGGGTTATGAGGGAAGCCAGAAATTAAAAATAGCGATATTTCGTTCCTATTGGGTTTTTCGGCAAATATATGAACATAACAAAAGTTGTTTATTTTTGTAATTTAGAGTAACTTTTATTATATACATTATCGTCGTATACCGAAGTATAAAGGTGTTATACTCTAAAAATTATAGCGGGAGTCAACAATTTTATTTGGCACAAAAGACTCAACCGAACTAAACCAAACTCGGTATGTGAATTTAGTACTAACGCCTTCCTTATAATAAAGCCATACTAACATTTATAGGGATGGGCAGGAGTGGGCGTTATAAGGGAGGCCTGAAATTAATAATAGTGATTTCCTATTGGGGTTTCACCCCACATAAAAAAAGTTGTTTATTTTGTTATTTAGAGAAATTTCCTCAACACTTCATTTCAATATGAACTACCAGGTACCTCACCTTAAAAAATTAATTCAAATGTATGTCAATATTTTCTCCTTAATAATTCAAATCTATGCATAATACACAGGAAACGGGAAATATGACAATATGCAGGACAGTGAAGTCTTACATAAAAAATTAATTTCATTATTAACAAACCCACAGAAACGACGGGTGTTACCCCTAAACACTGGAACGGGTAAATGTCGTGAAAAGTAAAGCCTTGCCAAAAATATATCATCACTATTCAGCCTCAACTGAATTCCCGAGCGAAGCCGGGTATCTGAGCTAGTAAATACATATAACTCGATTAATATTCGAGTTACAAAAAATGTTTCATTCGTGTAAATTACACGCCGTGACAAACTACCCCCTTCAAATGATAAACATGCAACGCCGGCCACATAGATGGTACCAAACGTTCATCACGCAGGAGCTGCGTAAACTAAGCAGGTTTCTCATGTGCTAGAAAAGCACACTTGTGATCTCATCTCGTAAGAATACTAATTTAATTAATTATTTAAGACTGAATTTAACCCAATATAAAATACAAATAACTGGCTTAGTTTTTGGGTTAAGAAACAACTGTATTGAATTCTAATGACGTGGGGCTCACTAGCTCACTTCAAGTTCGTTAGCGGCTGAAATTGGACCAGGGGGACGGGGGGGGGCTTAGAGAGAAGGAAATTCGAAAATTGGAAATATCTCAGTTATTATAGCCGGACCGAAATATCGTATAGAACCAATCTTATTGCAAATTAAATTTACTATAAATATTCTTATACAGATTTATTCTCTATCTTGAATATTAACCCTCAGTCGGGCGCGTCAAAAATATTCAGCCTTCAGGGGCGTGTATTTCAGAGATACAACCTCAACCGTTTTTACGAAAACACAGTTTTTTAATATATATTTTGCACTAAAATGTTCAGTGTGTAATTAGAAATCATATCTGAGGAAGAATTTGTTTGAAAGAAGTAAATAATTTTCAAAATTGACACGTACTATAATAAAAACAAATCATGGTAGATAATATAACCAAGTTGGTTATAGATTCATTGTTATTAAAACCCTGGACGATAATTTTTAAAATATAATTATAACATACAAATACCAAAAGAAATAGTTTAAATGCTCATGTCTTAATTATTCATAATTCATTTCAGTTTGTGAACAAAGTAACAAAATATCTAAATATAACTTCATTCAAAAATAAGTAGCACGAAATCACTTTTAGATAAGAGTTATTAAAAATCATCTAAATTTTAATGTACCAATCCTTTTAAAAATACCTGTTTAATTATTATCTCTTTTGCAGAGCTGCATTACAATCAGCACAAGGCGTGGAACTATGTTGGAAACAAATTTTGCTTTAGCAAAGCTCACAAGAATGATGAGTAAACCTACATTTCATTTCAGTTTTGCTTGGTTCACATCATTTGCTTTAGTTCGTTGTAGTGGAGGGACTTTTTTTATGCTGTTCTGTACTTGAGTCAATGTATGGTCCAATGAGTCTCTGTACTCGTCAAGTTTCGTCCCTAGTTCGGTTGGTAAACGTCTACTGTTGTCACTGCCTCATACAATATTTTCTTGAATAAGTTCTTCTGAAAGCTCATGTATGAGCAAAATAATAGAAAAATTGGTTGATATGGTTCCATTTAATAAAGAGAAAGTTAATTGATGTATATATTTATGAAATACAGATTTCAAAAAAACTTCCGAGATTGGGCGCGTGGTATCTAGGAGATTAAACTGAATGACAGGTGAAACACACGACTCCATCTAACACAGTGACACTTCTGACCTTGAGGGGGGGGGACTATAAACCACATAACTCGAAGCACTACAACACCACTCTATGCTAGGAGGAGTGGCAAATATTTTTCTAGAAACCGTGTGTCTGAGAGATCACGCGCCCGACGGAGGGTTAACCGAGATATATGCATTTTTCAGTTTTCAGCAAACCTTCACATCTCATGTTACAAAAACAATACACATTTATATAATAAACCACCTTATTCTAAGCTTAAATACCAAATATTGTTTTCAAGAGACCTTTATTATACGTGATACATGCAAATTTGATGTGGTGACAACTCCCCTTCCCCTCCCTAAGTTCTTAGACTACTAAAAGTTGTATGATTGAGATAAAAAATATTCTGATTCATTATAAATGACAGTACTGCATAAAGTAAATAGTTTTTTTATAAAATTAATAGGTTATATTCTGATATATATCATTAATTGTTCTTCTTTCCGGTGAGAGGTTGGCAGACCTCTTTGTTTACATTTAAGTCAGTTCCTGTCAGGAGGCTACTAAAATTACCGTTTGTATTTATTCACTTAATATTACGGATGAGCTATGGTTCCCGCCGAAAGCTAGTTCGGCCGTTTCCGTAACTAATCGGTACTTTTATAGAGATTTCTTTATTGTATAACTTTACGTGGGAAATCTGCTTAGTTTACGGAGCCGCTGCCTGACGGAATTTTGTATTCCTAGTGTGGTATCGCACAATAGTCCTTTTAAAATCAATTCACTTTAGAGTATCGTTGAAGCAGTGAATTTGTGTGAGAAGTAAATGCTCAAATATATATTTATAGATTGGCTTAATAGTCGGCCATGGTAATAAGTATAAATTATGTATAGTAAATATAATAAGCGGTGTTTAAGATAAGTAGGTTTGTGATATAGAGAAATAATATAGGAAATGGCCGGTGTTTAAGGTGGAATTATAAAGGAGTTTGGGGTAGCTAGGTGCTATTTGGCGCACGGAATGCTAGCTTTAGCAGGCTCGTTGCTTAGCCATTGCTTTAGCAGAACCTTCTAGCAGCCTGCTATCAGAAAGTCCCATCTATCAACACCTACATGCAAACCTATCTCCCCTTTATGGCTACCATTCTCTAATCCCCACAGACTTATTTAATAACTCTTTAACTCACTTCCCTTTCCTGACTAACTGCATCTGCAGTCCATACATTTATTTGCTTGCCAAGGTTTCAAGAAAACACAATACAGTAGACTCCCGATTAACCGAAACCTTCGGGACCGAGGGGTTTCGGATAAGCGAAAATTTCGGTTAAACGGGAGTCCGAAATTTCTGCGTGAAAATGGATCAATTAGAATAAAAAACACGTTTATGTACTTGAAAAAAAAGCTTATTTTATTTAACAATTAAAATAACTACGTATATATGTATTTATAAAACTATAGACTTAAAAAGAAAAATGAAAGAAAAAAAAAACTTCATCGTTTAAAAAAGTCAGTGATTTTTCTTTGCCGAGCTTCTGAAATTTTTTTTGTCGATGCGTAGTCACGCCATTTCTGAAGGGTAAGTATATCAGAACGGCAGGAGGTAGGTTGTTGTTCGATGTATCGAAGCACCGTCTTCAGAGCATCTGTCGCTTGGCTGTGTGTAATGCGGGCTTCTGTTCCAATTTCGACGGGATCATAATCTTCTTCTTCTTTGGAGACAATGTCTGCGATGTCATCGTCAGTCAATGTAATGCTAAATCTATCATCAGAATCGACCCACATCAGTTTCTTCAACGTCTTCGCATCCTTGAGTTTTAGTGAAAACGCTAGGACGAAGTAATTTTTTTTTCCCCCTCCCTAGCAACTCAAAATGTTTCGGTTAAGCGAGAGAATCGGTTAATCGGGTTTCGGATAATCGGGAGTCTACTGTACCAGAATGTCGGGAGCTGCGTAAACTAAGCTTTCTCAAGTGCTAGTAAAACACACTTGTGATCTCATGTCATCACACATTCTCTAATAGTAGATTTCCCTTAAATCAGCTATTGAGGTCGTGCTCATTACAAGATTTTCAAAAATTTTCTTCAAATGTTCGTCGATCCTACCGAGGAGATGACGAAAATGAGGTCCGTTCAAAATTATATAAATAGATAGATAGAGAGACATATTTGTCTTTTGCCCCTCCAGCGGCCGCAATTATTGTTTGATCGTTACCAAACTCGATATTTAGTCGTTTTTTGTAAAATCAAGTTCGTTAATAGCTAAAGTCGGACAAGGGGGAGGGACGATTTAGAAGGGGAGAATTTTGAAAACTCTAAATATCACCGTTACTATACGTCAGATTGAAAAGGTATATAGAACCAATCTTATTGCAAATTAAATTTGCCATAAATATTGTTATGTACTTTTATTCTCTATCTTGAATATTAACCGAGATATTTGCATTTTTATTAAGTGTGTGAGTGGATAACGGACGAGATGCGATCGGGTATTGTCGTAAGTTTCCGGGTTAGTTCCGTAAATGTTCGGCTTTCGTGTAAGTTTCTTCTAACCATTCTTGTCGTTTAAGCTTTCACTTTGTGAGATATATACAAATACGTTCGGTTCAGCCTCCGCCCCCCCCCTTCTTTAGTTCTTGGACTACTAAAATTTGAGTTATTGAAATATAAATTATTTTGATTCGTTATAAATGACAGTTCTAGATATAGTAAATAGTTTTTAATAAAGTTTATGTGTTATATTGAGATATATATCAGTAATTATTTTTCTTTACGGTGAAGAATGTGTTTATCTGTTCAGCTCTTAGTGGTTAGCAGACCTAAGTGTTTACAATTCAGAAGCCGTTTCCGTTGGGAGCTTATTAAAATTAACTGAAAGATGTCTCATTACCGTTTGTATTTACTCATGGCGGTGTTAAGTGTTAGCAGTAGGCAGATTTCTCTCTACCTGATGGACTTTTATTTGATTTATTTATTTTTTAGTTTAATGTGAGTGATGATTTAGCTGTGTAAGTCAGCAGCCACATTTAATTCTTTAGTAATGTTTTTTTTTGTTATTATGTATTAACTGCTATTACTGTTATATGGTTAGTCTTTTATCAAAATCCTCAAAAAGGCTAATTAGAAGAGAAGAAGCAGTTTTAACGAGGTTGAGAATTGGCCATTCACGACTAACTCACACTTACCTACTTACTAGAGAAGACGAACCCTACTGCAAACACTGCAACTGTAGACTTACTATAAAACATATACTAACTGACTGCTATCTAAGGACTCTCATAGACCTTCCATACACTTGGACTGAATTACTACATGACCGTAGCCCGTATATAGACCACCTATTACAATACTTGAAACATAACAACATTTTCAAAAAATTATAATGTAGGGCGATACTGAAAATATTTGCAGAAATGAGCATACTTACGTAAATATAATAATGATATGTTATAGGTTAAATATGTTATATGTCGAATAGGTTACGAGTATATATTAAATATGTTATATGTTAAATGTGTTATATATTAAGTATGTTATATGTTAAATATGTTAATTATTATGCTGTATATTAAGTAACTAATTCGTCGCTAAATCGCCCCTGTTGCGAAATGCGATTATTGTATGAATAATAATAATAATTTTATCAAAAGTTTCTATAGCTTATTAACTGTTATTCAGGAAACAAAGGTGATGGGTTAACTGTATATTTTCCATTCCCAGGAATATTTTAATTAATGTTTGAGCCAAAGAGATGAGCTGTAAGATATGCGGTGATTTATCCACGTTCGATGAAAGATTTAAGTTTTAATACGGCGTGAATCATGAGCACTTGTAGGTGCAGTCTGAATAAATTGCATCATTTCACTCGTTATTCCTAATTGATTCCTCCAACGATCAATAATGTCTTATATGCAAATCGCAGCTGATGCTGAAGTCATAAGTGATCATTTCATTTTGTACTTTCTACGCGTCATCAAATAAGATTTTTATTTAAGATTCGAAAATGTTTATTTGATTTATACCATACTTGATATTTAGCCGTTTCGTTCAGCACTAAAAGTCATATTTGTTATTGGCTGAAAAAGGGAGATTTGAAGATTAAAAGTATCTTCATTATTACCAGTCTGATGGGAAAATGTTATAGACCTAATCTTGTTAAACTATTCACGTTCTGCAATAGTTGTTCTATGCGGGTTTTTTCGTTTATCTGCTCTAGCGGTCGTAATTTTAGTTTAATCGTTACCAAACTCGACATTTATTCAATTTAAGTAAAAAGAAAGATCAAGTTCGTTTATAACCGATATTCGACCAGTGGGAGGGGAGCATAGAGGGGAGGTACTTTGAAAATTCGAAATATCTCCCTTATTATGCGTCAGTTCGAAAAATTGTGTAGAACCAATCTTATTGCATATGTTATATTGGCCTTCAATAAAACCCCCTCATGTCTTATTAACAATAACCTGTTATATTATGAATTAGATTATTTGAAGCATAAATACCAATATTGTTCTCGCTGAACTTATTGAGATAAATTCCGTGGCGCACATGGGAAATCTGCTTAGTGCTGGACGGGCGTTTTAGCAAATTTCCCTTAAGGGAAATCTGCTATTGAGGTCGTACTTATGACGCGAGTTTTGACAAATTTCCTCAAATGTCCATCGATCCTACCCAGGAGATGACGAACATGATGTCCGATCAAAATTATATATATATATATATATATATATATATATATATATATATATATATATATATATATATATATATTTGTCTGTTAACGCTCTAGTGGTCGGAATTTTTGTTTGTTGATCTTATTAGAAATTAAATTTACTATAAATATTGTTCTATACATTTGTTCTCTACCTGGAATATTAACCGAGATATTTGCATTTTTATTGTGTGTGGTCGGCAGGAGTCGGCTATGTACGGGACTTTCCGCCGAGAGCTAATTCGGGCGTTTCCGTAACTATTCGTCTCTCGTGAATATGTCTAGAGATACCTTCCTGCTACTGTTATTATTAGGCAGATTTCTCTATTGTAAAACTTCACGTGGGAAATCTGCTTAGTTTACGCAGCCCCTGCGTGACGGACTTTTAATATATATTTGTCTGTTACCGTTTTAGCAGTAGGCATTTTTGTTTAATCGTTACCTAACTCGATATATAAGTGTTTTATGTAAAATTAAAGATGAAGTTCATTACGCCCTGGAATCGGAAATGTTATTGAACCAATCTTGTTAAACTATTGGCGTTGTACATTTAATGAGCATTCACGGTAGTGTTACCTGTATATTTCTCTATTGTAAAACTTCACATGGGAAATCTGCTTAGTTTACGCAGCCCCTGCGTGACGGACTTTTTTTCTTAGCTCAAGTATTATAGGAGTCAATAACCCTTTCCCCCTTTTACTAAAAAGACTTGTACATCTAAATTGAGAATATGAAATGAGACCAGAAGTGTTTTATTCTGACACATAGGAAATCTGCTTGGTTGACGAAGCTCCTGCGTGACTGACTTATTATGCTCGATAGTTTATTTCATTCAATAGAAGAAAGAAGAAATTAATTAGAGGTTAGAATATTTGAGATTTCATTAAATTACTATAGTTGGATTTTATATTTCACTTTAATTTCGCGATTTTTTCTCTTACTAGGAAAAATTCAGTTTCTTGTTAGCTTTGTGCTTTTGGCAGCGGCAAACAAAGGAGCTGTCAGATTTTTCAATGAAGTTGGCATTTTGTTTGTAGTGAAATTTTATCATGAGCAAATGTTTGTTTAGGTTCAGAGTGCAAACATTTTCTATTTTTCAGCCTCTTTTTTCCCCTTTAAAATGAGATGAAAAGATGGACTTCCTTTCAAAAACCTTCCTCTTATATATATAAGCTGTTTGTGTAATATGCCAGCAGTGCATTTACCGTGAATGTTTATCGAGTAATTATCAGTTTTTAGTTGTTTATTAGCTCCTCTGTGTTTTTGGCAGATTTAGCTCTCTGCAGAACATGCCATCAACCATTAACCATTAAACACATACTGACTAACTGCACCAACATTGACTACTTAGACACTCCACATAACATGTACGAATTTTTTTCAGACAGGTGCCCTCATATCGACAATATCGAACACATCTTATAAAATCGAATTTGTTTTACAAAAATTAACTTCACTCCTTTTGGCAGATTTCCCTTAAGACACTGAGGTCGTACTAATGACGCGATTTCCGAAAAATATCTTCAAGTTTCCATCGATACTACCTAGAAGATGACGAAAATGGTGTCCGTTCAAAATTGTGAACTAACGCACAAGCGGACGTACATTTTGATTTAATTTTACCAAACTCGATATATAAGCGTTTTATGTAAAATTAAAGATCATCTTGTTCATTAATGGCTGAAATGGGACATGTGAGAATTTGCAAAATTTGAAATATCTCCGTTAGTTACAAGAAGTCGGATCGAAAAATTGTACATTTCCAATCATATTACACTCTAAATTACCTATAAATTTTGCTTTGTACATTCTTTCTCTAACTCCAATATTGAACAAAATATTTCCATTTTATAATTTTTCGCTTTCATAAGAACGTTTATCGGACATTAAATTCGCAATTGGATTAGCCCTATACTATGTTTCGATCCAACGCATAAACTGCTTTTACAATTAGTCAGTACGTAATTAGTTTAAAATCATTATTATTTATTAACATCCACTAAGGCTAATCGGGACGGGTTATCTACAGGTTACCACCCTTTCCTAGCCAGGGTGGGAGACTTAAAATATTTAATGAATTCCGTCACTAAATAATTTCTTTTGCCCTGACTTTGAATCGAACTCGCCACTCTAGGTTTACCATGTGAGATTAAGGTCAACGCTTAACTCACTTGGCTAACCTGCGCCCCAAAATATTAAGTGAATAAATAGCCCCAGTTTAAAATCAAGTAACTCTAACAACGTTGCAGGTTATGTTAATTTTTTTTTTTTTTAATTTCAGAATCCATTCATTTTCCTGTAGACTTGTTTGAAAGATAATTTTGTAGACTACAACTTTTATGTCACAGCATTTTTCAATAAAATGCGCCGTTTCTGAAATAAATATTTGTGCATTTTACGGCTAAATGATGCGTTCATTCGAAACATTCACCAATATGAACACGTTTTTGAATTTGATTTTCATCAAGAATCAGCCGTAAAAAGTTGGGCATTCCATTGGAAATTCCAAAGTTATGGCCACTGGAGAAGTACCGGATAAGGTAACGAGGTTGAATTTACCGTAGACTGAAAAGATTCTTGAGGAGTCCCAATTATGGCACACCAAGTGTCAGCCTTGTATTAAAATAAATGGAGATTTTAAGGGGGGTGGCATGTGAACGAGGGATACCCTGTATATATATATATATATATATATATATATATATATATATATATATATATATATATATATATATATATAAACATACATACAGTTTTGAACGGACCTCATTTTCGTCTTCTTCTGGGTAAGATCGATTGACATTTCATGATGTTTTTCCAAAGTGGCGTCATCCCTTAAGATATATCTGCTAATGTTCAAGCGGTTCATATGGCTCAAGGCTGGCCTGTCAGGGGCCATCGCTCTCCAGCACGCAACTCTAATTCACCTCAATTAACTCTTTTCCTTCATCCTCCTCTATCTCTCTTTATCTTCTTTGTCCATTCTTCTTATCAACAGGTGTTCTTTTATATCTCCTTCGCTGGTTGTACATTTCGTAAGGCGAACCCTCCATGATTGTGCGTTGTTCTCCTCAATTCGGTATTATTTTCTAGATTATTGCAAAGAAACAGATTCTCGGCCAGCTAACAATTATTTGACTTACAGGACGCTGGTGTCTTCTGACGTCAAAGAGAAGGACGCTTTTTAAATTACCATGGAAAGTCATACCGACGTTTTATTTTTATTTATTTATACAAGACCGTCCGCAACTAGGCGATTTGGCTCAAAGCTTAATCTAAAATAACAACAGAATTATAGAAAATGAAATAATAGTAAATTTCATTTACAATAAGATTGGTTCTATACAAGTTTTCGATCCGACGTATAGTAACGGAGATATTTCGAATTAAGCCCCCCACCCTCCCTCTGGTCCAATTTAAACCGTTAAGAACCTTGACCTTTCTTTTTACATAAAACGACTAAATATCGAGTTTGGTAAAGATTAAACAATAATTGCGAACGCCAGAGCTGGGACAGACATATAATACACAGTTTTGAACGGGTCTCATTTTCGTCATCTCCTAGGTAGGATCGATGTACATTTGATGAAAAATTTTCAAAAAATCGCGTCATGCGTACGACCTGAATAGCTTAAGGGAAATTAGATAAAAGGAGTGAAATTAATTTTTCTAAAACAAATTAGATTTTATAAGATGTGTTCGCCATTGTCGATATGTGGGCTGCTGTCTGAAATAAATTCATTACATGTTATGTGGGGTATTCAATGTTCGTGCAGTTAGTCAGTAAGTGTTGTATGGTTAATGGTTGATGGCATGTTCTGCAGAGAGCTCTTTCTGTTCTCGTCATCAGCTATGAGTGCGTTAAATGTGAGTGTCCTATCCTAAGTCTCGTTAGTACAACTTGGTCTTGTCTATTGTCTCGTCTGCTGGATGACCACTCGTTTTTACAAGGTGTAATTTCTCACAGATTCTATTCTGTTCTATGACAACATTTTTGCCATTCATTTGATACTGTCTGTAGTATTTGTAAATGTAAGCCTGGTTGGTCAGTAAGTTAATATCAGTAGATGGTCTCTGGGTTGCATGTTTGGCGAGTCAGTCCACGTCGTTTGTACGTCCTATGTGTTTCATTCCTGGAAGCCATATTATAACATCTTTCCATTCCACATTTTACACTCTTTTTCTTGCTTTGGATATCCGCCTTGAGTGCATGTCTGTTTGCCTGAGAGCTATGTCTTGCAGCTGTTTCATTGAAAAAAGTGTCCCTGATATCCTGACAATGACGTTCAGTTCTTGCCCATTGCCTTCTTTCATATGTCAGAGCAACAATGAAGAATTGCATTATAAGGAGTGGGGAAGCCAAATTTTTTACAGAACTGTTCTTTCTTTAGTTTAGTCTACTGGCATGGGTCTGAAATAGACCTGATTAGGAATGGCTTGTATCTCTTATTAGCACATTACCTTTATGGGAAATCAGCTATTGAGGTTGTACTCATGACGCGATTTTTGAAACATTTTCTCAAATGCCCATCGATTCCACCTGCGAGATAAAAAAAATCAGGTTAAGTTTGTTAATAGCTGAAATCTGACCCGTGGGAGTTGGGGCTTAGAGGGGAAAATCTGAAAATGCGTAATATCTCCGTTATTGTACTCCGAATCGAAACATTTTATAGAACTAATATTATAGTAAATTTAATTACCTGTAACTATTGTTTCATGCCTATTTTCTCTATCTTGAATATTAACCGAGATATTTGGATTTTTTTAGTTTTCAGCCTTCTGGAACCTCCACCCCCTTCTTTGTCATTGCACATTGAAAATAAGCCAATATATCATGAACCGTCTTATTTCAAGCTGAAATACCAAATATTCTGTTCAGCAAATATTTTTTAGATTCTAAGCGTTCGTTTACAATTCAGACAATATTAGGTATTATGTAGTCATTATTTGGAGCCAAATATTGTTATCATTGAACTTTTACTGTTTGAGATAAATGCAAATACGTGGCGCAAGTGGGAAATCTGCTTAGTTAACGCAGCCCCTGCGTGACGGACGTTTAAATTCCTCTCCTGAGGATTATACGAGGCGCTCAGTATTATAGTGGCCCAACCCTCAAATTATTTACTTTTATTAATTTAATTATTTATTTAATTAATTTGCTTATTTGAGTTACCATAGAGTCTGTTGCTGAATAATGTGTTCTATGAAATATTAGTAGTAGACTTAGAATCGGCCACACTAAATTAACACACTCATACTTAATGACAAAGACTGACAGACCTACTTGCTCAACTTGTAACACTCCCTTGACGATAAGACATATACTGACAGAATGCCGAAAACGACAACACCAGGACTTCCCCTACGACTTACAAGAACTATTGACGGAAGGCAGCCCACACATTAACAATATATTCTCATACTTACACAAAATTGAAATATATGATAACATTTAACATGCATTAATCATCCACCAACTGTATATGTATATATATATATATATATATATATATTTTTTTTTTTTTTTTTTTTTTTTTTTTTTTTTTTGGTACTTGTTATTATTAGTATTATTGCTAAGTTATGTGTTACTATTACTTGTTGCTAAGGTATATGTTATTATTACTTGTTGTTAAGGTATATGTTATTATTACTTGTTGTTTAGGTATTTATTATTGTCCCTTGTTGTTAATGTATTTGTTATTATTACTTTTTGCTAAGGAATTTGTTATTATTACTTGTTGCTAAGGTATTTTTTGTTATTATTTGTTGTTAAGGTATTTATTATTGTTACTTGCTGTTAAGGTATTTTTTGTTATTATTTGTTGTTAAGGTATTTATTATTGTTACTTGCTGTTAAGGTATTTTTTGTTATTATTTGTTGTTAAGGTATTTATTATTGTTACTTGCTGTTAAGGTATTTTTTGTTATTATTTGTTGTTAAGGTATTTATTATTGTTACTTGCTGTTAAGGTATTTATTATTGTTACTTGCTGTTAAGGTATTTGTTATTATTACTTGTTGTTAAGGTATTTATTATTGTTACTTGCTGTTAAGGTATTTTTTGTTATTATTTGTTGTTAAGGTATTTATTATTGTTACTTGCTGTTAAGGTATTTTTTGTTATTATTTGTTGTTAAGGTATTTATTATTGTTGGTATTTATTATTGTTACTTGCTGTTAAGGTATTTTTTGTTATTATTTGTTGTTAAGGTATTTATTATTGTTACTTGCTGTTAAGGTATTTTTTGTTATTATTTGTTGTTAAGGTATTTATTATTGTTACTTGCTGTTAAGGTATTTTTTGTTATTATTTGTTGTTAAGGTATTTATTATTGTTACTTGCTGTTAAGGTATTTTTTGTTATTATTTGTTGTTAAGGTATTTATTATTGTTACTTGCTGTTAAGGTATTTTTTGTTATTATTTGTTGTTAAGGTATTTATTATTGTTACTTGCTGTTAAGGTATTTTTGTTATTATTTGTTGTTATGGTATTTATTATTGAGGTATTTATTATTTTTACTTGCTGTTAAGGTATTTATTATTGTTACTTGCTGTTAAGGTATGTTTTTTTGTTATTGTTACCTGTTATTACTTTTGAAAGGGCAAATCACCTTCGATGTGGTGTCCATTAATAAATAAATTGAGAAAATTGAAATATTATTGGCCTAAGCCACCTTCTAAGTTTTTTCACTAGATAGCAGCAGCAGTTTGTTTGTTAACTAACAGTTTTGGCGGTCTTTGAAAAATATATAGTGGCCTAACCAACTTGGTTTTACACAAATCTTACTTTTTGGGGTTAGGCCACTATTATTCTGATCGCCTCATATGATGGATCTGTAAGTGCTTAGGATATCGCTCTAGCGGTCAATTCGGCGTGTACAGGACTCAAATATATCCCATTAATGTAGAGAGGAGAACAGTAATGGTTTTGGGAGGTGGTAGATACCTGGAGAACCGTCATTAAAATGGCTTCTGGGAAGGCAGTCAATCACCAACCGGAACGACATGAATGTATAAGCCAATGCTCAACCGACCGTTTTTATACCTGCCGCTTCGGGGAATACACATTGTACGCTAATCCAACTATTTGACATGCTCTCTCTCCCTAATCGACACAGAAATTTCAGTCATTTAGAAGAAAGCATCAGAATACTAAAACAAATGGCATTTATCTTGTAAACTTTCGACCCGATGCTATTTTGGGATTAATTGAAGGATAAAAAGAAATACGAATATTCAAAATGTTATGTGCTACCATTCCCTTGAATCTTACATATTTCATGGATATAACGTGCAACCACTATTGGCATTCGTACCTCTTCTTCTTATGTGCCAAATGATATAAAGAATTTATATAATAATTATTTTCTTTTTATCAATTTGTCTGTCCCTTCCAAACTACATAAATAACCTAAGGTGCCCGGTTTCGCCCGGAAAATCATTTGACGCTCAATGATGATGGTATTTTTTTTTTGGCTAGGCTTTGCTTTGCAGGATATTTTTACATTACTCCCTCTCAGGTTTTAAGGTTTATACCCAATTTCTCGTCGTTGCTATAAGAAAAAGTCCGTCACGCAGGGGCTGCGTAAACTAAGCAGATGTCCCACGTGAAGTTTTACAATACAAATCTGAATACTATTTTAATTATTTATTTAAGATGCCGCTACAATGGCGATTAATCTTTTAACATGCTTGAGTATAGTTTTACAAAATTAAATAAATATTAAAATTTTTAGAATGGACAAAACTAAATATAAATAGTATATTGACAACATGAGGGGAAAAATGTAAAAATAAAACAAAAAAAAATATTAAAATAAAAAGTAAAAGAAATAGTAGAACTGGGAGGAGACAAAACTTATGTTCCACGTACAGTGCTTGCTATATACAGCTTTCATAATGGTAAATCTAAGAGAGGATTTTTGAAAATTAGAAATATCTCCGTTATTATATGTCGGATCGAAACATTTTATAGAACCAATCTTATTGCAAACAATCTGAATACTAGTAACAGTAGTAGTAACGAGTCTCTAAACCAATTTCACGAGACAGTTACGGAAACGGCCGAACTAGCTTTCGGCGGAGTCACGAATAGAACTGACATCACGAAATAAGGAATCAGAATAATTCGTATTTTAATAACTCAAATTTTAGTTGTCCAAGAATTAAAGAAGGGGGGAGAGCGTATGAACAGAACGTAAATGCATAAATCTCACAAAGTAAAAGGTTTACACGGCAAGAACTGTTAGAAGAAGCTTACTCGAGAGCCGAACAGTTACGGAAACGGCCGAACTAATCCGGAAACTGACGACAGTCCCCGATCTCATCTAGTGGTCTTTATCTACATACACTTAATAAAAATGCATGTATCTCGGTTAATATTCAAGATAGAGAATACATCTATATAACAATATTTATAGCAATAAGATTGATTCTATATACGTTTTCGATCCGACGTATAGTAACGGAGATAGTCGAATTTTCGAAAATCCCCCCTCTAACCTCCCCCCACTTGTCCGATTTCAGCCATTTAAGAACTTGATCTTCTATCATCTCCTGGGTAGGAATGATGGGCATTTGAAGAAATGTTTCGAAAATCGCGTCATGAATACGACCTCAATTACCCTTACCAACTTACCATCAACCTTTACCAACTTAGAAGCAAGCAAGTTATAGTAACAGACGAAGTTTTCATATGCATTCATTTAAAAGGCAAATACACACAGAAAAGGAAATATTCACTGGAAATGGACATGTCCTTTCTTGTTTTAGTCATCATATGAGCCTCGATGGAGAAACCCAACAGTTTCGTAAGGAAGGGTTCAGCAGTCGTACGTAAATGTCAAAATGTCAAGCCTCGTAGCATCCTCAATCGATGGGAGAATAATTCGTAGAATACTTAATGGACACACACTTCTGTTTATTCGCGAGTGAGTGCGTTCTTACAAACACACATACAGACATCAAAGTAAACGGATATTACTGATGGGAAAATCAGATTGCCCATATAGAATATAACTTGGAATAGTTCACTCACTATCAAAACATTTAATGCAAGTCTTTGTGAACTTATTAACTGATAGAATTACAAACGGGCAGACTAGAACTCCAATAACAGAGTGAAATTTAAGATTTAAATTTATTTATAACAAGCACTAGAGTTACAATTATTTCTGTATAAAAATAACTAATATAAGGGATTGGAAGAGATCAATAGAAGCTTTTGTTTAATCAGTTCAAATATAACTTTAATATAACGAGGATCAACAGCATCAAAGCATTTGGAATTCAAGGTGATTGTTAATTCAAAGAGAGCGAGCATGAATAATTTCAGAATATTGTTTGGGCGATGATTGAAGTATTCTCAATCTAGTAAACACATCATCAATAGATTTCATAATTAGAAGTATTTTAGTTTCTATGATTTTGGCAGATTTCCCAAAAGGGGAATCAGCTATTACTTCAAATGTCCATCGATTCTATATACTAGGTTGTTACAAAAGTCCTTGTTCACAAAATTAATTTTATTCAAATGTGACTACAAAATTTACAAATCTAATTTATTCTTCAAAATACAGGCCATCATTTTCAACTACTTTAACCCATCTTTCAGCCAAAAGTTGTATTTGATGTTGATACCACTCTGCAGTTTTCGAAGCGCCGACCTTTCAACAAATGCGCCATTGACCTGAAAAGTCCATAGTCAGACGGTGCGACGTCTGGGCTGTAAGGGGGGTGGGGCAAGACGATAATCCCGTTCATTTCTGAAAAATTTTCATTTTTCACGATTTTAATTAATCGTGAGCGATGAGCAGGGGCGTTGCCTTGCTGAATTAACGCTTGATTCCTATTAATCAAAGCTGGGTATTTCACTTTTAAAACTTCATATACCCTATCGAGCTGTTCACAGTATAGCTCAGCGTTGATAGCCCTGCCCTCTGGAACCAGCTCCAAGTGCAAAATGCCTTCATAATTCCACCAAACACAAAGCATAATCTTTTTTCCGAATCGATCTTGGCGTACCTCTGCTTGAGCCGCTTGGCCTTGCTGAACCCACTGTTTGCGGTTGGTATTTGAACGGACGTTTTGGACACCAAGCTTTTTGAAATGCCGGCTTATTGTAGCATTTGAAACTCCCATTTCTACGGCTAATCCTCGAGTTGTGACATGTCCCGACACCATTCCGACCAACAGACTCTAGTAGCACTGGATCATCGACGACTGAAGGGTTCACCTGATCTAGGTTCATCTTCAAGGCTTGTATTCCCAGAATTAAACCGCCTGAACCAAAATGCGGCCGTGTTTCGATGCACCACACTTTCCCCTTCCACTGCACAAATTTCCTCGGCTGAGGCCTTTGCACTAAAACCTTTTTTCCAATAATGCCTAAGAAGGCCGCGGATGACAAATTTTTCTTCCGACATTTCTAGTGAAATTTAATAAACTGAATGAAAGGCAGGGACAGTTGGCGTACATAAATAATTAGAGGATTAGTTAATGTAAACATTGACATAAGAATTGTATTCGTCAGAGATGAAATAAGGATTAAATTAGAGACCTCAATGTAAACAACTTGATATGCACAAGGACTTTTGTAACAACCTAGTAGTAGTTGACGAAAATGTGGTCCGTTCAAAGTTACATATGCAGGATGTCCCAAGTTCCCGTGCCACCCCCCTTAAAGTCGCCAATTGTATTAATAAAAGAACGAGACTTGGTGTGCCATATTTGTGTCCCATGAAGAATCTTTTCAGTTCATATTCAACCTCGTAACCTTCTCCAGTACTTCTCCAGCGACCATAACTTTGGAATTTCCGTTTATATCTTCTATACCATATTTGATATTTAACAGTTTCATTCTACACTAACAAATGGGGAATTTTGAATATTTCTAGTATCTCTGTTATTATGAGTCGTGTCGCAAAATGTTATAGAACCAATCTTGTTAAGCTATTGATGCTCTGCCATTGTTGTTCTATACATGTTTTCGTAAATAAAGTATTAAGGGAGTTATTTAAACTTTCTTTTTTTTAGTCGTCAGTAACCACCATCCCTCACAGAACCTTTTTGCTCATCGGTGTAAATATAGAAATAGAGAATATTTGGCGAGATGAGATGACAAGTTTGTTTTAGCAGCGCGTGAGAAATCTGCTCAGTTTAAGCAGCCCCTGCGTTACGGACTTGTTTCAAAGCAGGAAGGAAGCAATGTTTGTGTGCGGATAAGTAGAAATCGTTATCAGACACTCGGGCGAGGATTATGGCGGCCTGCTAACGAGTTCCATCGGTACATTAGATGGTTGAAAGGGAAGTAATCCTCCGAAGGGAAATATTAATTAGGAAGGAAGCGGAAAACATATTGGCTGTAATGGGCGGATCTAAGTGAATCGGGGGTGGCGTACTGTTATTTGTCGAGATGGAATCAGACAGGAGATGGAACCGTTGTCAGTAATTACACCTTCCAAGGATGATTCGGGAACGGCGTGAGCACATCCCGGGATTCGACCCAACTAGCCTCCAATAATCTATACTCCCGCCGAAAATTATTACTTTTCTCCACCTCTCTCTCTCTTTTGGAGGAAGATGGAGTGGGCTGACCTGTGAGGCGACACCAAATCGGATTAGCCAATTTAATAACGATATTGAGAAAGCTATGTCATTCGAAGGTACCTTGTAAGGATTCTGAGCCTGATGAATTTCGCAGGAGATTTTCCTGAACTAAACCCGAGAAGATAAGGATCATGAAAGGATACTGGTGGAGTCTGGAGTAGGTTTCCCCTGGACTATAAGCCACGGACAATATTGTACATCAGCATACCCAGCTGAATTTTCTTGGAACAGATGAGGGATTGTCAATGCCCAGCTGAAGGAAAACCTGTTGACGCGGTGGATGTATAAGCACGGTATCTGATGGGGGAAAATCGCCGAGAGCTGCCATCTGGTGTGTCTCCCTAAGAACTAAAAGTAATATATGATGATCTTTGTCAGGAATTTTTACTTCCTTTTTTCATTTGAGCACAATGCACAGAGGGGCTATATTTCCTGTTTGTGTCATACAAAGTATATAACTTACATACGGTAATAGCGTTTTGTCTAAAATTGATAACATGTATAAGATTATGTTATCATTATTTATTAACGTCCACTTTTTGCAACGCAAGCTAATTGGGACGGGCTATCTACAGGTTACCACTCTTTTCTAGCCAGGGTGGGATTTTAGGATGTTATTTAATTATGAGTAAATCGCCGGTGTTGCGGAACTCATTTAAATAAATAAATAAAAAAAAATAATTAATTTCGTCACTAAATAATTTCCTTTGCCCAGGCGAGAATCGAACTCCCCACTCTCGTACTCGCTTTGGCGGTACATATACTAAGATTATGTAATAATAAAATTAGTATATCCATTGTTGGATAGCCGTTGTTTATTAAATGATAGTTGAGGATTGTTGGGTGTCTGCTATATAAATTCTCAATTCTTCAAGTAGAGGAGTTTATTAAATCTGCTGACAGTTTGGGGCACCATTGGTTCCCTTCTTCAGAGCTAACAATGAACAAAAACCAACAAGTTTAAGAAATTTGTGAAACAAAGAGAAAACAAATTTTTTTAAACAAAGGCCATAAAAGATTTCTTAAAAAAAATGAAAGTAACATGTGACATCGCTATTTAATCGTGGTATGTAAAAAGGAAGATTCATTATAAATTACAGTACTATATATAGTAAATAGTTTTCAATAAAATTAATATATTATATTCTGATATGTTTCAGTAATTGTTTTTCTTTCCGTAGAAAGAGGTTGGCAGTCCTGTTTGTGTGGCTTCCTGCCGGGAGGGGGAAAATTTCTTATTACCGTTTGTATTTATTCACTTAATATTCACGGTGTTCTTGTTTTAGCAGTTATCTATTTAATCTATTATTGAATTTCACGAAGGAAATATGCTTAGTTTATGTAGCCCCCGCGTCACGGATTTTTCTTCTTTAAAGTCAAGAATATTTCTATATTTCAGCTCTGAGAGGTTGGCTGTCCTGTTTGTTACAATTCATGCTTTCCGTTGTGGACGTTATTAGAATGTAAATTGATTGAAAGGTTTCTCATTATCGTTTGTATTTATTCACGGTGGTGGTTAGTGTTACTAGTATACATATTTATCTTTCGAAAAACTTCACGTGGGAAATCTGCTTTGTTCACCCAGCCCCGGCGTGATGGACTTCTTAGTTGTTGAGTGTTGTGTTGAGGGCCGCAGCTATAGTCGCAAGTAGAGTGAGCTGTAGGAGTGAGCGAGGGCATAGCGATGCACGGCTCCAGATAAGCAGGGTTTATCACCAACCTGGACCACCTAACGAATCCCTATCTACTCCACGGCCGGCCTACAAATATTAAAGAAGCAAACAAAGAATTCTTCTATCATAGGCCCTTCAACTTACACAAACTATAAGTAGACTCACAACTATAGCAAATGGCACTGGAGGAAAAGGTTTTTTCATCATGGACTGTGTAAATCGTTCATTGGAGTACTAAAAGCTATTTTCTTTCCCATAATGCGATACCATGTATAACATTCTGTTAGTTTTAGAATTTAGGCTGCCTCACAAATGGCAAAGGCAAATTACACGTAAAATGTTTAGTAAATTTCCCTCAAGGGAAATCAGCAATTGACGTCGTACTCATTACTCGATTTTCGGAATATTTCCAGTAATGTGATGGTGTAATTACAATTTTAAACATATATGTACATCCATTGATATATTCTTCATTCATTTTATGGGAAGGGTCTCCAATAAAACACATTTTTTTCCGGTGCAACCTTTATTGAAACTGCCCTACATGTTTCGTGGCTTCCTTGCTACCTCTTCAGGGGCTATCCATTTCTGAAGTGGTCGTTTACCGTTTACATTGGTTGCGACTGTCCTTACAGAGGAGGTAGTTGATACTCAGGTGGCAGGTAGCAGTTGATACTCTGTGAGGACAGTCGAAACGAATGTAAGGGGTAAACGAGCACTTCAGAAATGCAAGGGATTGCTCCTGAAGAGGTGGCAAGTAAGCCACGAAACGTGTAGGACAGTTTCATTAAAGTTTGCACCGAAAAAAATGTTTTTTATTGGAGACCCTTGCCATAAAATGCGAAGAATAGATAAATAATATTGGGTCCAGAATAAGAAGATCCATTGATATTGGAACCCATCAACGGCCAGCAATCAGGATCTTATTTGAATATCAAAATTAAATCGTTTTAGCAGATTTCCCAGAAGGTCCTGGCTACGGCATATCTCCTGGATGTCACTATCAAGGAGACTGAAGTTGATATTCCAAGTAAATAGTTTATAGTGGAATTTTGCATTGAATCATTCAATCATGAATGCCACAACTACTTTCTCGACATTAATTATTGTATTTTTGTTTCAGGTGAGGAAATGTTCTGTTAAAGATCCCATTCCACTCTGAAAGGAAATCGTAAGTTTTACTTAATTCCAGTTTCTACAGCATTATTTATTCATAGCAGTAGGTGGGTGGTCTGAGCTCTTACGGCTAATTTGGACGAGTTTCCTACAGATTTCCACCTTTTTGTTTTTAGCAGATTTCCTTATGATTGTTCTCATGACGCGATTTTCAAAAACTTTCCTGAAATGTCCTTCGATCCTACCCAGAAGATGACGAAAATGAGGACCGTTGAAATATATATGGATTTGTATATTTGTCTGTACCGCTCTAGCGGTCGCAATATTTGTCACATCATTTGTTTTTGTGATATAATTTTGCTTCTTTAGAGGAGCAACATTGTCGTGTTCTGTTGAAATGGTGCCAGAAGAATGTTGACAGACTGTATTAATTATGCAAATCTTATTGGATATGATCCACCTTTTCCTGTCCTTGTACATTTCCGTGGTAATAAGGCCATGTGTAAAAAACTCACAAGGCAGATACAGCGCGGGTGATATGTAGGTTATGCACGCTTATAAATGGAAAATAGTGGCTATTGTTTGCAATATATTTATTCTGTTTATAGTGTGTATTTGCGCATTTCTGTGTAATTTTTCGTGGAAACCTTCAATGACGAGGATCGAGAGTGAGAGGGATAGGGAGAAAGCGAGAGAGAAACTAGAAGAGCATTTGTTGTTACAGTCCCCCTTTGGAGAGAGTTTGGACCTTAAGCAGCTCATAGACGCCCTGAAAGGCAAAATATGCAAACAGTATGGCAACAATTGTGAGGAACTCAAGGGGAGTTAGCACCAGGAACAGAGTTATACTGTACAAGTCTATTTGCCAATACATAGTTGCATATGCGGCTCCTGCGTGGTTCTCGAACCCAACCTTTGTGAAGATACCCGTAAAGAGCCAGATGAAGGCATTGCTAATCGTGACCAGAGCTTACAAAACAGCATCTACTGACGTACTTCAAGTGATTGCAGGGCAACTACCAGTCCAACTCGAGTTGCAGCTAAGAATAGCCAAGTACAATCTGGAGCGAGGTATGGCTGCTAGAATTGGGAGGAGAGTTTTTATGGCTGGCGCAAGTACATACAAAAAGCTGAAGGATCCTTAATATAATTCAGCCATGATTCAGTGGCAAGAGCGTTGGCATCAAAAGGAAGAATTACATACGAATTCATTCCAGACGTACGTGATCGGATCAGTAGGTCTGAGTTAACTCTCGAGCATGAAGTAGTCCAGCTCTTTACACGGAGACCTCAACTATAACCAGCACTATTTCAAATTGCGGGCTGACCCCAAGTGGAGCTGTAGAAACGGTGAAGCACATTATATTTGAGTGTCCGTTCTACTCCAGCCCCACTTCTGCTTGTGGGGAATACTAGCTGCTCGATTGGCCTCCGGATTCACTTGAAAAGCTGATCCAGACCGATGATGTTATGAAGGCGTTCGTGGAATTCGCAAGAAAAGTGCTGAATGCCAAAAAGAAGTTATAATTAATAGGTATGATAGGTTATATGTAAATTGGTAAGTTAGGATATAAGTATAATATATAGCCAATATAGTTTAATTAGGGCATTAGACAATTATTGGAGTCTGACTGAAGAGAGGCAGTGAGGCTCCAATTGCAGGCGCCCATTTGATACTTTCGGCCCGCGATGTAAATATGCAGCAAATGGCTGCGAGGAGGTCTAAGGTGCTCACAAGGACTCACTATGTGGGCGATGGTGGCTCAACGACTACCTGCTAGATGGAATTCAAATTTTGAAAATCATAAGTTGAATTAACCGTGATTATGGTGTGGATTTTCACATTTGTGTGTAGTTTTCTGTGAAGCCCTTGAACGGCGAGGAGTTACTCGACTAAAGGTTAGGTAGTAATTTCCATCAGAGCATGGTCTTCGAGTAGATTCGATTAGACAGTGACCCCTCGAGCAATGGCTTCGCTCTTTATTGGTTTATTGCGCAAGGCAGCCTGTCACGACCTCTTCTCATCTGGGACAACCCTCGGACATGTGCAGAATATCATTCGAGTTACTACATTCACAGCTCTCTTATAGCAGATTTCCCTTAAGTGAAATCAGCTTTTGAGGTTCTACTCGAAAAATTTTTTAATATGCCCATCAATCAAAATACCACATGTAGTTTTAAGTAGATCCGACGATATCAGGTAATCTAGAAGTCTTTCCACGTCTAATTCGTTCTCTTGTTAATTTCTAGAAGCTCTAGAAATTGGAAGTGGAAGGCCACATTAAAATAAAATCCCAAACATATGATTGAAGTAGCTATTCAAATTAAATTTATTGCCTCACGAAGATGGACGCATTTCCATCGAAAATTTGCAGAACAACGAAAATCCAAACCGCTGGAGCAGACAGCCGAAGTCCTCACAATGAAAATAATATACTATTGAACAGTAGGCATTTAACATTATTAGGAAGATAATTTTAATTTCAAATAATGCCGAACTCGTAGTCGAACATTTAAAACAAAAGGTTCGCTCTGACAAAAGCCTTCCATGGAACGGAAAGCACTAAACTGAATAAAAAAATTAAAAAGACATTATGAAGCGTAAACATATTTTTTTAAATTAAGTTCTTCATTGTTAAACAAATTTCACAACGGACTTGATCTCTTACAATTTTTGTTTACTATTTTTTTAAGTCCTCAACTACATCAACAAGCTCACTCTTTGCTCATCCCTTGTGAAGTACACGATCATATCATTCTGGTTAGTCATTAGGGGCGCTTTATATGATATAAGGGGAGGGAGAGAGAGAGAGAGAGAGGGAGGAGAGAGGAGAGAGAGAGAGAGAGTGTGAGAGAGAGTGAGAGAGTGAGGGAGGGAGAGGGAGAGGGAGAGAGAGGGAGAGGGAGAGGGAGAGGGAGAGGGAGAGAGGAGAGGAGAGAGAGGAGAGGGAGAGGGAGAGGAGAGGAGAGGGAGAGTGAGAGGGAGAGGGAGAGAGAGAGGGAGAGGGAGAGGGAGGAGAGAGGGGAGAGAGGGAGGAGAGAGAGAGAGAGAGAGAGAGAGAGAGGGAGAGGGAGAGAGAGAGAGAGAGAGAGAGAGAGAGAGAGAGAGAGAGAGAGAGAGACAGAGACACCCCAGACCCCTCCCCCCTGAGATATGTGTGATTAGCATGTGAAGAAGGAGAGAGAGAAGGCCCATTGTCCTGAGGCAAGTCAACAAAGGCTACATAAGGCACGGCCGGGACATCTCTTAGCCCAACTAACCTACCTCCCCTCCATGTCCTACCCCTCCCTCCTCTATCCCCTCCCTTCCCGCCCTTTTTAACCCTTCTCAGCACAACAAAGGCGACAGGATTAGTCAGCTCCGCTTTCTCTCTTTCCACAATACAAATACAAAATAAAAATATGATGTCCAATTCACCGGAGAAAATGAAGCATAATTCTTTTCATTCTGCACCTCCTCATCTGAAATGCAAATCCAGGATGCGTCAGAAATTGCTTTTACAATATCAAATAGTGAAGCACAATAGACAGAAATATTTCGAGATATAATATTCATGAGATACAATATTTTCTCAAGGTCCTTTTGACTAGTAGTGATGAATACAAATCAACAGTCTTAGTAAATAAACCATTTTAACATATTTTATGTATGCTAACGTTCCTGAACAACTCTTGTCTAGTTTAGGCACGGACCTTAGTTAACATTGTGTTCTTTTTAAGTGAAATAGAATGAATGATTGAAGTGTTACTGTGTGCTGAGTTGGTATTCTGGCAGGTGGAAGTGACTTCTAATGTAGGTAGGATGAAAGAATTGGCTACGCTTCCACTATGACAATTTATTAAAACGGCAGAGCGCTTTCGATGCAGTGCATCATCGTCAGTGCCGTGTGCCAGTAGGTGATGCCAAGTTGAGCTTGCCGAGCTTCCTTGTTACTCTGTGCTTCATCTCTGCGCCTAAAAAATCAGCATAGGTTACACAGTTTCACTCATCAACTTTATATGCAGCTACTTTTTTACATTTTAGCAGATTTCCCTTAGGGATAATCAGCTATTGAGGTTGTACTCATGATGGGATTTTCAAAATATTTGGGATCTGCTGAGATTTGAATTGAGTGTTGTGTTACGTGCGTGTGTTTGTGTGTCTGTGTGTATATGTCTGTTAATGCTCTAGCGATCATAATTTTTTGTCTGATCGTTACCAACCTTGGTACTTTAACGTTCCATTTAAAAATGAAGAATCAAGTTAGCTGCTAAAAGCGGGCCAGTGGGAGGAGTTGGGATGGGGTTTAGAGGGGAATTCCGAAAATTCCTAACATCCCCGTTATTATGCGTCGGATTCAATAATTGTATAGAGTCAATATCATTTCATATGTTATGTTCTATAAAAGTTGTTATATACATGTTTTCTCTATATTGAATATTAACCAAGATATTTCCGTATTTTAGTTTTCAGCCTTAAGTAAATCCCCACTCCTACTCTTGGCATATTAACAGTAAGTTTTTGTTATATCATGAACCACTTCATTCCAAGATTAAATACCAAATATGGTTTTCATTGAACATTTGTGTGACACAAGTAAATACGTCCTGCCGTAAGGTTTAACGTTCCAAAATAAATATTAATAAATCAGAGCTAATCCCATTTCTACCATTAACGGATTCTTTCTTTTTGCATGAAATGATTAAATATCACTTTGGTAACTTTCCAACAAAAATTGCGACGTCATCAATCAAGATTTGTTTACTCGAAAATAGATTTTATCTGTACCATACTCGACATTTAGCCTTTTCAGTTAACTCTTAAGATTGTATTTGTTATTGGCTGAAATTGGACCTGGAATAGTGGTGGTTTAGAGAGGGGGAATTAGAAAATTCAAAATATCTTTTATACACTCAACCGCAAAAAAAACCGGACACTTAGATTTAGTTAGATGTACATTAATCTTTTTAATTAAAATAATTGGTTAATCTATAGGTTATTTATACAAAATCTGCCAAAAGTGAATAATTTTTATTGATTATTTACACAAAAATACAAAATAAAAAAAAATAAAAAGATAAATTAACACATTTAAAAAAAAAAAAATATTCTTCATTTTTCGCTACCTTTCGGCAATGTAACGTAAGCTCCGGCCTTCCATCTAAGTTTCAAAGATCCATTATTCTGGACCGAAATAAAAATAAAACATTAATTAAAGAAAATGCTTGGTTAATAATTAAAGAAGTTTAAATGTGCGAAAAACTACTTACAGTTTAGAATAGATCAACTTCACAACAAATAAATCTAATCTGAGTTTTATCTAATTGTTTACTAATCCTGAAGGGATTAGTTCAATGGACTTAGACTCTAAATTCTCTGTAATAACTAGAATACCCACATAAAGAAAATTGCTGAAAATTAGCTTTTAATACGACAAAAATGAAGTGTCCGATTTTTTTTTGTGGTTGAGTGTATTATGAGTCTGATAATAAAATGTTATAGGACCAATCTTGTTAAATTTTTGATTTTCTACAATTGTTGTTCAATAGATTTTTTTTTGGTATTTCAAGTATTAAGCGATTTATTCCTACTTTCTTGTTTTCTGCCTTCTATAAACAGCCCCCCTCTCCTTCTACTCATCGATTTTTCGTATAAATAGAGACGTGGTGAAATGATATCACAAGTGTGTTATTCCGGTACATTGGAAATCTGCTTAGTTTACGCAGCCTCTGCGTCACGGACATTATCACTTAATGAAAGTTTGGTTCACCTGTTGTAATGAATGCTAACTGGTATGTCACAACTATCGCTTTGACGCCACGATTTGAAGAGAGTTTATTATTTTTTAGGTTTTCTAACAGGTCCGTATTCCGCAATTAATTTTGAAAGGCTCGTGTCATGGCTGCCTGACGTCATATATGCAAATTTGATTGAAGGAGGATTATGCCTCCCACTCAATCCCTAATCCACACACACATCTACCAAGAGGACTTTATCACTGTCAATACAACTCTTCACACGTAACGCAATGTCTCAATCAATCATGTCTTACATCGGCCACAATCTTACAACACATTTTAAATCAAACTAATTGAAAGTAGGTGCGGCGCGTACATTGTGTTTTTATTATTTTATTTTCCTTTGGAACTATTAATAGTCATTGTCTTTGTCCTACTTATAATTACGGAGATATTTTGAAGTTTTGAATTCCCCCCTCCAAGTTCTCCCCTATTCCTCGTCTCAATTCAGCCAATAGAAAATATGATCTTTAGCGTTTCATAAAACCGTTAAATATCGAGTATGGTATAGATTAAATAAATATTTTCGAGACAAGAACGTAAAATCTTGATTAATGACGTTGCGATTTTTGTTTGATCGTTAGCAAACTCGATATTTAATAATTTCCTGCAATAAGAAAGATGAAGTTCGTTTATGACAAAAAATAGAGATATTTATTTATGTTTGTGTGAAACGTTAAATAATTTTCAGGGAGAGAGTTGTTATAATTATTGTACAAATACTTCTATAGATCCGGCTGTAACTAGAAAACTTTTATCATCGTCAACGGAATGGAGAAGTTTTATAATTGTTTCAATGATAGTATTCTTATTAGCTAGCGAAGGTTTTTGTTGTAAAGATTTAAAAAAAAAAATTCTTCTACATTCTTTCTGCTATCAATTTTAGTTGTGACACCCAATTATATTTTATGTCCCATTTTCTGTTGTGTAAGCTAATGAGCATAAGGAAACACTTTCTTTTTAGTCGGTCATCAGGTATTGAGAGCTGTTTTACACAGAAATAATCAATTTTCTGAAAAATAGCTACTTCTTCTATAAATGTTCTATGACATTTCCGAATCGTCTGTTTAGTTCCTTTCTTTTAATTATTGTGTGGGACTTCCAAGTAAGTGTGGTGTCCAAATGTAGTCCATGGTAGCGTACACAATCGGCTTGTGGTAAAGGAATATTGTTGAAATGAACGGGAGTACAGGAACTTCACCGGAGGGAAATAGTGATATGGTGAGATATATTATTGTTTATCTTTATGTGTGTGCCTAGCATTGCACCATTTTTTCATCTCGGCTAAGTGGAATTGGAGATTCTTCGAAGCAGTAATACGATCTGGATCGGATGACAGGATTGTTGTATCATCTCCATAGGTGTTGCTAGTGTAGTGTGTTGCTAGGGTAGTGTGTTGCTAGGGTAGCGTGTTGCTAGGGTAGCGTGTTGCTAGGGTAGCGTGTTGCTAGTGTAGCGTGTTGCTAGGGTAGCGTGTTGCTAGGGTAGCGTGATGCTAGAGTAGCGTGTTGCTAGGGTAGCGTGTTGCTAGGGTAGTGTGTTGCTAGGGTAGTGTGTTGCTAGGGTAGTGTGTTGCTAGTGTAGCGTGTTGCTAGTGTAGTGTGTTGCTAGTGTAGCGTGTTGCTAGTGTAGCGTGTTGCTAGTGTAGCGTGTTGCTAGTGTAGCGTGTTGCTAGTGCAGTGTGTTGCTAGTGCAGTGTGTTGCTAGTGTAGCGTGTTGCTAGTGCAGTGTGTTGCTAGTGCAGTGTGTTGCTAGTGCAGTGTGTTGCTAGTGCAGTGTGTTGCTAGGGTAGTGTGTTGCTAGTGTAGCGTGTTGCTAGTGCAGCGTGTTGCTAGGGTAGTGTGTTGCTACGGTAGTGTGTTCCTATTTCAATTAGGCCCAAGGAAATTTCCAAGAAACAATTAGTAAATTAAGGAAGCCATTGAGTGGTATCGTTCATTACTGCGGCCCATGTGTTTTTGTGTCATTTCTTTAATTAATGATGTCAGCTGAGGAGAAGCCTTTCAACTCAACTCATTCCCACTCCATTCCTCTTCTTCAATTTACACTTTATTCTACTGATGTAATAGTACACTTTTAGCAGATTTCTCTTTGTGGGTAATGGGCTTTTGAGGTTGCACTCATGACGCAAGTTTCGAAACATTTCTTCAAAGGAGATGACGATAAAGTCCGTCACACAGGGGCTGCGAGTTCATATGAGAACAATATTTGGTGTTTAGGCTTCAAATTAAATTCGTCATAAGATAACAGCTTATTGTTAATATTATGTCAGTAGTGACGTAGAGTGGGGGGTTTACTGATGGCCGATAATTATAAAAAAGTCCTTCACGCAGAGGTTGCTTATCTAAACAGATTTCCCACGTTCGTCACGTATTTGAATTATCCCAAGACGTAAAAGTTCAATATCAGCTTATTGTTAACATGGCATGAGTGGTAGTGGGGGTTTACTGAAAGCCTAAACCTAAAATTGCATATATCTCGGTAAATATTACAGATAGTAATAAAATGTACATTACAACATTTATAGAACATTAAATTTGTAATAATATTGGTTTTATACAATATTTCGATCTGACGCATAATAACGGAGAAATTGAGAATTGTCGAAATTCTTCCCCGCTAAACCCTCCCCCACCCCACCCACTGTGTCGGATTCCAGCCATTAACGAACTTGATCTTTAGTTTTACATTAATACATTCTTTACACTTTTTCGATCCGACGCCTAATATATTCAGGGATTTTATAAATTCACCCACTGATCCCACATGATGGTTTACAATAGATTAACCTACATACTGGTAAATCCACCTTGAATATTAAGTGAATAAATTTAAACGGTAATGAGGAATCTTTCAGTCAATGTTAATAACCTCTACTCTAATTCCTAATTGTAACAGACCTCAGCCCACCTCTCAGAGCTGAATAGCTCAACAGGAATATTCTAGTCCCGAAAGAAAAACAATTACTACTTAGTGAGATATATGTAAAACTCGGTCTGTTGACCACCCTCTTCGGACTAATACAATTTGAGTGATTTCGACAAAAATTATTCTGATTCGTTATAAATTACAGCCCTAAATATAGTAAATAGTTTTCAATAAGTTTAATAAGTTGTGTTCAGATATATTTCAGTAATTGTTTTTCTTTCCTGTGAAGAATATGTCTATCCATCTGTTCAACTCTTGAGTGATTGGTTTTTTTACAATTCAGAAGCCGTTTCCGTTGGGAGCTTATTAAAATTAACTGAAAGAATGACGGTGGTTTAAGTTTTACCAGTATGGAGAATTCTCTATTGTAAAACCACTTGGGAAATCTGCTTAGTTTACGCAGCCCCTGCGTAACATTTTTATTTATTTATTTATTTGGAGCTTCGCAGCTTTGGCGATGTTGCTCGGGAAAAAAAACCTGTATAAAATTGAAAATAAAAATTAAAAAAAAAAAAAAAAAAAAAAAAAAAAAAAAACGAAACAAAATTAATTTAAACGAACATAAAACATAAAATAACATAACAGAAATATAACATGAAAAATAGAAAAGTAACACGAAACAGAAATGGAACACAAAAACAGGAATGGAACAAAGAACAGAAACAGACAAACAGAACTGATACGAAAACCAGGGCTGGAATGGATCACAATACCAAATGGAAAAACAAAACACAGATATGGAAATCAAAAACAAAATGGAAAACAAAAACCAGAAATGGAACACAAAAACAAAATACAGAAATGGAATATAAAGCTAAAATGGGAAACAAAAAAAGAAGAAATGGAAAACAAAAACAGAAATAGAACAAAAACAGAAATGGAACACAAAAACAGAAATGGAACACAAAACCACAATGGTAAACCAAAACAGAAATGAAACATAAAAACAGAAATGGAAAAACAAAAACAGAAATGGAACGCAAAACAGAAATAGAAAACAAAAATGGAACTCAAATAATAGAAATTGAACAATAAGTAGAAATCAACCAATAAATGGAAATCCAACACAACAAATTGACAAACATAATATAGAATCCAAAACAAAAAATATTAAACAAGATATAATAAAATATATAAATTGTTGAATAAAATGGAATATGTGTCTAAAATGAATTTAAAATAATTGAGATTTAGATCAGATATAAAGCTCGTATCAGCGGAGTTGCATACTCAATATGAGTTACTGAACAACGTAAGTCATGAATTGCATTATTTTATTATTTCTAGTTCATTATTTTTCTTTTCATATCTTTGTATTATTATTTATATTTGCATAGTTGTTAATTTAATTTACTCTTATAATACTTTTTTTTCATTATAAAAATTGTAATTAGATTTGATACTGTTAAAAAAAGTTACTTATATATCATGTATTATAATTTATGATGGAGCATGGGAAATTATTCATATACTGCCGGGCTAGTGCAGTATGTAATACATTAAAACAAAGAAACGTTGATTGTGAGGTAGGAATACATGGTACTAACGATGTTTTATTATTTGACACGATTAGCAGGCATACATGAGGCTGATTATATTTTATTAACTTTCACTGTGTTGCTCGAATGAAATGGTAATTAAGCTTAATCCGATAAATGCACAGCTTATTACGCAAACGGACTTTGTAAGTTGATTATTAATTAAAATATGAAGCGGCCCTTTTGCCCAATAACTAGAAATTCCTTAATTGTTTGTTAGAGATCCGGCGAGTACAATTTATTAATTTAATTGAATAGATGAAATGTAACAAAGGCCAAAGTTTGGGGCTCTGTTGGATTTAGGAGTTTGTCCAAGAAGGATTAGCTTAATGTATATAGAATGTTGTGGAAGTTGCTTGCTGACCCTCTCCTAGCTAAAGCTTTGATTACAGCCGCTATAATGCCTTCCTTTAGGAGGCTAGTTCTCTCTATGTCCAATAGATATCGCATTGTTCCTTAATATTTATCCTTAATCACTTTGACTTCATATCGTAATAGTTACATTTTAGTATTATTAGCAATTTCCCTTCAAAGTCCAACAGTGATGGCTGTTTTTCTTCTGTCTCTTCTTCCAAACATTAAGTCATGAGAAACTCCCTTAAGTGTATTTAATTCATTATTTAATTATAACGTGAAAAATATTTGAACAAACAGTTTTAGTATTGTGATGATAATGTAATTAGATTTGTTAACATAATTTAATGTATTACATACAGGATTGATATCTTAAATGAACAGCAGGTTGGCAGGACTGAGCCTTGGGAGGTGTCCGGATACTTCCTTTGTCCTATCAGTTCTGCCGCTTCCCTGCCGACCTCATATAGGTCTATGTTTACATGTTACTTGATGCTTATACTTTTAGCAATGTCACGAATGTGAATTTTTTTAATTATCATAAATAAATAATTCAAAAGGTTGAACGCTGGGGAGGTGATCACAGTTATTACTGGTTTTTATTAACTCTGCTCTGTTAATATATGATATACTTTACTGAACACACTATGTTCCAATATGAATATACAGTTTACAATAGAGAATTATTAAAGAGTATTTTTCTGTAATCGTTGAATAATGGTAACATTACTAAACTGAAATGAGTGAAGAAAGTGAAACATTTTGCAATAGAGGGAAGAAAGTAATCACTTTCTTCACAAGTGAAGAAAGTGAATTGCCTTCTTAATTAGTAATAAGTATAAATTAAAAAATAATTTGAAGTTGGAAATTAAATGCTTTTAAATGTTTCTTAACATTGTAAGAATTTATTTTAACAAAATAAATTGAAATGTGAATGAATTATTGGTGGAAATAATCAATATATTTTAAAATTTAAATATAATAATAATTATCTTCCTTGTTTATAACTGCACTACTTCACAATCATCACTAGTTGTTTTATAACTATGCTTATAACCTTTCACAACCATGCCTATAACCTACCAACAACATCCTAATTTTGTTCATATTCTGGTTAGATCTGATCACGTATTACAGGATCACAGAAAAAAATTAATATTACTCTCGTGACGAAAGTAGAATTTACAACTCTCGTGAAATTACCATCCTCGCTTCGCTCGTGTGGGTAAACGTTTCACTCAAGTTGTAAAATGATCTACTTTCGTCACTTGTATAATAAATAACTATTATAATAGTGGTTATGACGTACCTAAAACAGCTGTCACTGTTGGCCTTTGTACCGCATCAAGGGAAAGGAACTTTTATTTGTACATGGTTTGGAAGATATAATACTTTCTACGATTATGATTTTTATGGTCCATTACGTTATAAAAAAAACCTAAATGCACTGGAGACGGGAAATATAAACATATTGAAGACAGTGAAGCCTTACATAACAAATAAATTTATTATTAACAAATCCACAGCAACGACAGGTTAAACACTGGGACGGGGAAATGCCATAATATTGTGGAAAGTGAAGCCTTGCCAAGAAAACTACCATCATCATTCAGCCTCAAATGAATTCCCGGGCGAAGCCGGGTAAAATAGCTAGTATATATATATATATATATATATATATATATATTCGTCAGTCCTAGGGAGGGTCGATGGAAAAACGATTCCCTTAAGGGAAATCTGTATAAAGGAGTATTATGTTCAGTGACTGGTGCCACTGGTCCTCTTCTTGTTGTTGTTGAATAATATAGAACAATGTTTTGAAATGGCTCTATGTAAAACTACAGATGTTGTGGATTTGGAATGGCCGTAAGCATAGAGATAACCTTATCAGATAGTGAATATGAAATAAATGTGATTGGAAATTCATTTATGCAAATGTAATGACCGGGTATCTAAAGTCGGCCGGCTTTGCATAGACATGGTCCTTTTTTTAGTGTAGCATGTTCCATGTTATTTGCATTCGGTATTCTTCAGTCCGGATGTAGAATACATTCAGACTTCCCTGCTTTCCACATTTCCCTCTTCTCCTAAAACAGATATGTTTTCATTCTCTCTATTCTGAACAATTCTCTTTGGAAAATCAATTAAGTAGTCCGTCGCGCAAGGGGTTGCCTAAGCCAAGAATATCTTCATCGTGAAGTTTAACAATTGATAAATCTACATTCTGGTAACACAACAGTACCGCCAATTTAAAGTGAATAAATAGAAATGATAATTAGATACCTTCTGACGGGAAGCGCCTGAAATGTAAACAAGCAGGTCTGCCAAACTCCTTGAAGGAAAAAGAGCTACTGTACTTTACAATGAATGATAATAATTTTGATCTCAATCAATCAATTTTAGTAGTCCAAGAACTTAAGACGGGGAGGGAGGCGTCACGACAACATATTTGCATGTATCACGTATATAAAGGACTCTTGAAAACAATATCTGGTATTTAAGCTACTAATAATACATAACAACATAACAGAGCATTATTTATGTAACATAGTAGAATTACGAGTTTACTGAAAGCTGAAAAATGCAAATATCTCGATTAATATTCAAGATAGAGAAGTGTACATAACAATATTCGTAGTAGTAGTACATTTAAGTTGCAATCAGATTGATTCTATACACTTTTTCAATCCGACCTGTAGTTGCGGAAATATTTCGAATTCTCCCCCTCTAGACCCCTCCTCCCCTTGGGCTGATTTTAGCCGTTAACGAACTTGATCTTTTTGCATAAAAC
Organism: Riptortus pedestris; assembly: GCA_019009955.1. Lineage (NCBI taxonomy): Eukaryota > Metazoa > Arthropoda > Insecta > Hemiptera > Alydidae > Riptortus > Riptortus pedestris. The sequence goes on from CM032232.1 coordinate 1,436,814, forward strand.
GAGTAAATTTCGAGTTTGGTAACGATCAAACAAATATTGGGTTGGATCGATGGACATTTGACGGCATTTGTCGAAATCGCGTCATGAATACGACCTCAATCTGGCGATGAGTAGAAGGGGGGGGGTATAGAAAGCAGAAAATAAATTGAGTTAAGAAAAAATGCATAGAGCAACAATTATTGAAAAATCAAAAGTTTCAAATGTGTTCAAAAACATTTTATGATCAGACTCATAATAACGGAAGTATCCCCCTTATTCCTAGCTCGATTTCAACTATTAACAACTAGAACTTCAGTGTCCATTAAAGGTTAAATTTCGAGTATGCAATACGTCAAAAATAAAAAAAAAAAAAAGGACGGTAATTTTTGCTTATAATATTATTTTAATGTTTAAATAGTAATTATTAATTTGTTATATTTTAATTGTAATTGTGTTTTTTAATATAGGTGTTATTATTGGAAAAAATTTTTATAATGTTATAGACTGATTGTTATATGACCAACTATGTAAAACATTTTTAAGAACTGATTTTTAGACTCCTTTATTATGGTGTTACATTGTTTTTTAGCTCTGAGGATGGGGATTTAGTCCCCGAAAGCGCTCAGCGTTTATAAGAAATAAAATTGTGAGGAGCCATAAAAAAGTTTTGTGATTAACCATTCATCACCCTCACCACCAGCTAAAAATAAATATGGGCTAAAAATAAATATAAAAAAAAGTCCGTCACGTAGGGGTTGCGTAAACTAAGCAAATTACCCATGTGTAGCACGTTTTTGCATAATATAGCAGCTTATTGTAAATATGACATGAGTTTACTGAAGGAACTTAAAAAATGCAAATATCTCGGTTAATAATCAAGATACTGAAAAAACTTACATATCACCACTTATAGAACATTACATTTGCAATAAGATTGGTTCTATAGAATTTTTCGATTGATGCATAATAACAGAGATATTAGCCATTTTGAAAATTCCCCTTGTAAACCCTCTTTTCCAAGTCTGATTTCAGTCATTAACTAACTTGATCTTTCTTTTTACATGAAACTATTAAATATCGGGTTTTGTAACGATCAAACAATGATTGTGACCGCTAGAGCGTCAACGCAAAACAAACACACACACACGTATATATATATTGAACTGTCCTCATTCAGCAGATTTCCCTTGGGTGAAATGTGCTATTGAGTCGATTTTCAAAAAAATATCTTCAAATGTCCATCGACCTAGGACATGACGAAAATTAAGTTCGTTCAAAATTATATGTATATTTATTTGTCTTTTAACTCGCTGGCGGTCGTAATTTTTTTTTTATCGATGCCAAACTTGGTATTTAAACGTTTTATGTAAATATGAACGTCAAGTTCGTTAAAGGCTAAAATCGGATTATTATAGAAAATCGGAGGAACATTTTTATAGAATTAATCTTATTGTAAATGTAATGTTTTATAAATGTTGTTATTTACGTTTTTTTTATTATCTAGATTATTAACCTCTAGCCTTGAGTAAACCCCACTCCAACTCATGTCGTATTAGCAAGAAGCATTTATGTTATGAAGTACATTATTTGAAGCCTAAATACCAAATATTGTTTTATTGAACTCTTCTGTTGAAATAAATGGAAAAGTAACGCTTGAGGGAAATCTGTTTAGTTAACGCTGCCCCTGGGTGACGGACTTTCTTTTCATCTGCTAGGTAGAATCGAAGAACATTTGAGGAAAGTTTTCGAAAATCTCACCGTGAGTACGATCTCAATAGCTGATTTGGCTTAATACTAAGGCTTTCTGCTATGGTCCTGGACTATGTCGTGCGTTGAATTAAGAAAGTGCTCATTACTAAGTATGTAATTATTACTAGAGTGAGTCATGACTCTGTAGGACAGCCCATGACCTGACCATGTCCTAACACAGATAGGACGTCACGTCAGCCCATGTTCACCATACCATAGACCCGTACCATCAACATTGTAATTTAATGCCACAACTTTTCTTTTCTGTCCTCATTAACATGGGGCCACTTCGAACGACTCGCTTCTTTCTCCGATTCGGTTAAACTGTTATACTCTTGGGTTATTTCTTTATGTGGAACACGGCCGTAAAAGACTTGGCGGCGCTTTGTTGTCGGAAGTCTTTGCCTTATGGTTTTGACAGGAAAAATGTGCATTATAGGTACTACATAATTATAATAAATGCTATCCGTGATTATGATTTGAATTATTCACGGTGTGTCAAACATTAGAGAGGGATTGATTGGGAACTCATTTTCATTTACCCTTTTTAATTAAAATATCTATTCTAATAGTCCCCTGCAGTTACCTGACCATTATGGAAAAATAATACGCCCAATCGGGGAGTATAATTAAACACATTGAAGCCTTGCTATAAAATTATCCTCAGTATACAGCCTCTAATGATTTCCCCCTAATGATTTTATATTTACACACAAACATATTATTTTGAGCGTCATTCATTTTCGTCATCTCCTAGATAGAATCGACCGGCATTGGAATAAATTTGTCGAAAATCGCGTCATGAGTAATACACCAATACCTGATTTCCCTTAATGGAAACATGGTAAAAAAAAAAAAAAAAAAAAAAAAAAAAAAAAAAAAAAAAAAAAAAAAAAAAAAAAAAATCATTACAGATATTAGTCGTTCAGTTGACACTGACTAAGTCCATTTTCCTAACTTTTCAGGAGAGCTGTTTTTATTAATTTTTTCCATAAAAAATTCTCCCCTTAAGAATTTTAATCTTTATTACACGGAAAGGGAACATTTTTGTAATTAAAATTCATAGTTGTTATGTTTATAGTTACAACCAAAAGGATGTTTTTGTATTTAAAAATGGGACTTAGTCAGTGTGTCATCTGAACAATTTGTGTAAACACTCTAAATAAGTCCAGTGTTTCAATTAATTTTTAGAAAATTAATTATAAACTCAGGAAAGGGGACATTAAATAAAAGACAGTTTTACACAGTAAATATATTTCAATAGTAATCAGGTTACAATAAAAAATGTATAGGCTAGAAATGAAAAATCACCTTTTCAATCAAGAATTTAATATTTTTTAAATTTAGTACTGAAAATGTGATAGTACATTTTTTTTTTTACTGGAGTTATATTATTTTGAGTACAATTTTCTAAATACATCTGGTACATTTTATTAATTGTAATTAAAGGATTTAAGTATTTTCGTTGTGTTCTCCAGTATAGTGACTTTAAAATGCGGGAAAAGATTTTATGTTTTATAACGCAGATGCATCTTCTTTGTTAATAGCCAATTTTTTTTTCGTTTATCTTGTAACTGATTGATGCATGTTTTAGAAGCACAAGAGTATATCAGTCCATCATTAATCTTGAATGTATCTTTAAAAAATTGCTTACAAACTTGTATCCTTTCGTCTCCTAAAGGCAAAACGTAATGGAACACATGTTTTCTTGATTCTTTGGATTGATTTCTAGGTCTTTCCTCCTTCGTTATTATATCTCTAATAAACAGTTTCTTTTCCATTTGATTTTTCAGATTCATGAAAATACCGAAAATGTGTTGTTTCTTTCCACTATTAAATTTATTATTGAAACGTTTTTTGCATTTACAGCACTTATTTTGAAATACAAGTATATTAGAAATTACCTTTCCATTCCTATTAGTGTAGGATTTACCCTCATGCCTAAGTGCACTTTGTTTATTCCTAAACCAGTTTGCAGAATTTCTTATTCTCCGTCTCCCTTTCAAAGTGCTTAAAGAACCTTGAATAGAATACAATATACTTAATAATAATCGCTGTATTCAAGTTTAATATTTGATGTCATTTTCTCAGAGCTAAATAAGAATAGACTAGATGCAAATCTCATCTAGTTCCATTATCTTATAACCTTTGCCCACTGATCTAAGAAAGGGATTAAAGAAGGAAGTACCTTTGTTTACTTCAACAGCCATACTATCAATAATAATAATACCAATGGACTAAGTCACTCTGTCAACTGAAAAATATTTCATATTCTTCTGAGTGAATTTTTCGATGCAATTTTAAAAGCCTTAATGATTTAATTTTCTGCTGACATTTATTGTCAGCATGGACCCTCATGTATGAAAATACAAAATTAGCATTTTTGCAAAAATGGACTTAGTCAGAGTGTCAACTGAACGACTCATATAATCATTATCTAAATTCTGTTTACATGTATGATAATAGTTTACACCATATTAGTTAAGTTGTTGCCCACATCACTATTAATAATACTTGTTAAATTGTCTTAATGTTCCCAAAAAAGACCAATAAAAGTAGTGTTAATTATTCTGAAAAACATTATTAAATTAGTTTCATTAATTAGTCCTTCAAGTGTGAATTTAATTATGATCGCCTATGCTTTTATTGTTTATTCCTTTTGTGTTATTTTTCATCTAATAAAGTATTTATTTTGGTTTTTGATAGGCTTCTATTGATATTCTTGGGGTTGGTTAATATATTTTGACCTGCATACTAGGAATGTCATAGATAGATTCAAGGCAGCAAATCAATCAATGAATATATATCTTATTTATTGTCCAGTAATCAGTTTTAGCAAATTTCCCTGAAGGGAAATCTCCTATGGAGAGTACAACCTCCCATGACGCGATTTTCGAAAATGCCCATCGATCCTACATGAACGAAAATGAGGTCAAGGGAAATCTGCTAATGAGGTCCGTTCAAAATTATATATATATATATATATATATATATATATATATATATATATATATATATATATATATATATATATATATATATGTTAACGCTTGCGGTCTAACTAGATAGTTAATTCTTTTATTTATAAAGGAAGGCCAAGTTAATAGCAGGATTCGGACCTGTGGGAAGGAGAATTTCAAAAAAGTCCGTCACGCAGGGGCTGCGTAAACTAAGCAGATTTACGTCTGGAAGTTTAGTAATAGATAAAGATACATACTGCTAACACAACAACACCCTGAATAAATACAAACGGAAATAAGAAATGTTTCATCTAATTTCAATAGCCTGCCGACAGGAAGCGTTAGGTTAGAAATGTAAACAAAAGGGTCTGCCCGGCTCACACCGGAAAGAAAAACAATTACTGAAATATATCAGAACATAACACATTATTTAATTGAGAACTATTTACTACAGCTAGTGCTGTAATTTATAATAGATCAGAATAATTTCAATCACTTAATTTTAGTAATCCAAGAAAAAAGACAGGTTTGCAGGTATCTCGTTTAATAAAGGTCTCTTGAATACAATTTTTGGTATTTAAACTTCCAATAATGTGATTTATTATGTAGCAGAGTATTGTTTACGTAACATGAGTAGAATTGGTGGTTTGCTGAAAACTGAAAAATGCAAATATCTCTGTTAATATTCAAGATAGAGAATAAACGTATATAACAATATTTATAGTAAATTTAATGTGCAATGTTGTTGGTTCTATACAATTTCTCGATCCGATGCATAATAACGGAATTATTTCGAATTTTCGAAAATCCCCCCTCTAAACCCCCCCCTTCCTCTGTTCCGATTTCAGCCGTTAACGAACTTGATGTGTCTTTTTACGTAAAACGGTTAAATATCGAGTTTCGTAACGATTAAACAAAAATTGCGACCGGTAGAGCGGTAACAGACAAATATATATATATATATATATATATATATATATATATATATATATATATATATATATATATACAGTTTTGAACGGACCTCATTTTCGTCATCTACTAGGTAGGATCGATGGACATTTGAAGAAAAATTTCGAAAATTCCGTCATGAGTACAACCTCAATAGCTGATTTCCCTTAAGGGAAATCTGCTAAAATGGAATTATCTGTGGTATTACCGGATTGAACAACGGTATAAAACCAATCTTATTGGAAATTAAATGTACTATAAATATTGTCATATACATTTACTCTTTATCTTTAATATTAACCAACATATTTTAATTACTTTATATATTCTATTATAAACCTTTTTATTCGAACAACATATATTGTTTTCAAGAGACCTTTTTTATACATGATACCTGCAAACCTGTCTTTTTTCTTGGATTACTAAAATTAAGTGATTGAAATTATTCTGATCTATTATAAATTACAGCACTAGCTGTAGTAAATAGTTTTCAATAAAATTAATATGTTATATTCTGATTTCAATAATTGTTTTTATTTCCGGCCAAGAATCTATCTATCTGTTCATCTCTGAGAGGTAGGCTGGCCTCTTTATTTGAAATTGAGACGCTTTGCGTTGTCGAGGTTATTTAAATGTAAAATTGACTCAAAGTTTTAGCAGATTTCCCTTAAGTGAAATAATCTTATGCAAATTAAATTTACTATAAATATTGTTCTATACATTTATTCTCTATCTTGAGTATTAACTGAGATATTTGCATTTGTATTCTGCATGTGCTCGGCAGTAGTGGCTATGTTCCAACTTTCCGGCGAGAGCTCTGGCGGCCGTTTCTATAACTTCGCCCCTTGTGAATAGGTTAAGAGGTTAGGTCAACTGTTTTTTGGGGCTAGAAACTACTGGGTTGTTACGCCCTAAATAATGTTTTAGGTTTAGAGGTTTCTTACTACTAAAGTTGTTATTAGGCAGATTTCCCTATTGTAAAACTTCACGTGAGAAATCTGCTTAGTTTACGCAGCCCCTGCGTGACGGACTTTTTTCATTACCATTTGTATTTATTTCCTTAATATTCACGGTGGTAATGAACTTTACCAGTATTCAGATTTACCTGTTGTAAAGCCTCACACATGGGAAAAATGCTTAGTTCTCGCAGCTCCTGCGTGACGTTCTCTTTTCTTTCAAAATGCAATATGTATAAGCTGATTGCAACATGGTTCTGTTGTTAATTAAACTCATTTACTGTTTCAGGTAATTACTGTTAAATTTGATTATGGAGCGAAAGCAGCCTTGGTCAAGTATATGGGGTAAGTTATTATGATTTATAGGACTATTAAATAGTTGGTTGCGAGGTCTTATCCTGCTTCTTCAAGACCTATTTCACTATGAGAAACTTATAATGTCTAGTATTATGTCATTTGTATTTTACATAACTCAATGAAGTTATTAATTATTAGATAATCAGGGTTTCGAGAAACCAGTTATTGAGGTTGTTCTCATGATAAGATTTTCGAAAGATTTCTTCTAATGCCCATCGATCCTGCCTAGGAGATAACGAAAATGAGTTCCGTTCAAAATTGCATATATATTTGTCTGTTACCGCTCTAGCGGTCGCGATTTTTGTTTGATCGTTACCAAACTCGATATTTAGTCGTTTTATGTAAAAATAAAGATCAAGTTCGTTAACGGTTGAAATCGGACCACTGGGAGGGGGGGGGGGTTTAGAGGGTAGAATTTTCGAAAATTCGAGATATCTCCGTTACTATACGTCGGATTGAAAAATTGTACAGAATCAATCTTATTGCAAATTACATTTACTATAAATATTGTTATATACATTTTTATTAAATTGACGGCTAACGGACGAGAGTGACTTTCCCGCCAAAAGCTCGTTCGGTCGTTTCCTTGATTGCTCGGCTCTCGAGAAATTTCTCTATTGTAAACCTTCACTTGGGAAATCTGCTTAGTTTACGCAGCCCCTGCGTGACGGACTTTACGTTCTTGTTTCGGAAATGTTTTCATGATATATACCATACTCATGAATGGTTAAATGTTTCAGTCAATAGTAAGTAAAGATCATAGTTGTTATTTTGAGAAATCGGACCTGGAAAAATGGGGGCTATAGAGTGGGGAATTCGAAAATTCAAAATATTTCTTATGAGTGGGATCCTAAATTTTATAGAACCAATCGTGTTAAAGTATTGTTGATCTTTGCATTTTTTTCGTAACTCAAGTATTAAGCGCATTATTGTTACTGTCATGTTTTTAGGCTTCAGTAACCCCTCCCCCCTCATCTTCTACTCGTCAGTTTTCACATGGGAATAGAAGATAAGTGGATGAGATCACAAGTGTGTTATAAGGTGGGGGAATACTTATTTTACCTAGTCCCTGCGTGATGACTTTTCTTTTTTCGTTTTAGCAGATTTCCTTTAAGGGAAATCAGCTATTGAGGTTGTACTCATGACGGAATTTTCGAATTTTTTCTTCAAATGTCCATCGATCCTACCTAGGAGATGACGAAAATGAGGTCCGTTCAAAACTGTATATATATATATATTTGTCTGTTACCGCACTAGCGGTCGCAATTTTTGTTTAATCGTTACCAAACTCGATATTTAGTCGTTTTATGTAAAAAGAAAGATCAAGTTCGTTAATGGCTGAAATCGGACCAGTGGGAGGGGGGGTTTAGAGGGGGGATTTTCGAAAATTCGAAATATCTCCGTTACCATACGCCGGATCAAAAAATTGTATAGAACCAATCTTATTGCAAATTAAATTTACTATAAATATTGTTCTATACATTTGTTCTCTATCTTTAATATTAACCGAGATATTTGCATTTGTATTGTGAGTGTGGTCGGCTATGTTCGGGAGTTTCCGCCGAGAGCTAGTGTGGCCGTTTCACTAACTATTCGTCCTCGTGAGAATAGGTTACTACTACTGTTATTATTAGGCAGATTTCTCTATTGTAAAACTTCACGTGGGAAGTCTGCTTAGTTTACGCAGCCCCTGCGTGACGGACTTTAGATATTCAGTTTTCTGCTTGACCTTACTGTTGCGATTTTCATCAATACCTGTTTCAGGTTCAATTAAATTCAAGTGATTTGTCAGCACTTGGGGAATCTGCTCAGTTTACGCAGCTCCTGCGTGCCTGACTCCTATTCCTTTCTCCGACTTAAAGTCGCTTTAAGTTTTGTGAGTGTTCTATTGCAAGTTTATTGGGAGACGGGGCTGAGGAAATTGGAGGGTAGGTGGATGCCTGATCGATGACTGTTGGTCCAATAGAAGTAGCAGCTACTAAGTTAATCCCAAGTCGCCAACAACTGGACAGCCTCTCTCTCTCTTCTAGAAACTTTCCTTACTTCTAGCTTCCGCCCTCTCACCCCATCCGGGCTCAACCCCTTTCTCAAAACACACACACACAGGGGCAGGACTCTTATTCAACCCTCTGCCTTCCTTGTTTTTTAGGGCTCCTCCTACCTGCAAGTAGATAATATATGCCCCTCTCTAACCTAAAATAGTATAAATCTACCTAGCTGGAGAATACTATCCAAGGATCTGCTCAGAACATTGACTAATGCATTCAGGCTAGAATAATATCATCATTTCCTTATTTAAACATTGGAAATAATGCAGAATTCGACCTTTGATTCTTAGTTAAGACTTCAAACGTCTCTTTCAGCAGATTTTCCATGAGGGGAATTAGCTAATGAAGTCGTACTCATGACGCGATTTTCAAAAAATATCCTCTAAGGTCCATCGATCCTACACTGGAGATGACGAACATCACGTCCGTTCTTGTCTCTTACCGCTCTAGCGGTCGCAATTTTTATTTAATCGTTACCAAACTCGATATGTAAGGGTTTTATGTGAATTTAAAGATCAGTTCATTAACGGCTGAAATCGGACTAGTAGGCAAGGGGTGAGGGCTAGAGGGATGAATTTCGAAAAATAATATGGAACAAAACCTACTTCAAATTAAACTACCAATAATTGTTTTTATACACTTTCTATCTCAAATATTATCCGAGATATTTGCATTTTTTAGTTTTCCGCCTTCAGTAAACCCTCATTCCTATTCATGTCATATTAAAACTAAGTTGTTATATTCTGAAGCATATTATTTGAAGCATAATACCAAATATTCTTTTCATTGAACTCTCAGGGAAATCTGCTTAGTTTAGGCAGCCCCTGTGTGGCGGCCTTTTATTTATTTATTTATTTATTTTTATTGGATCTATTGCATACTAGATATTTAATCGATTCTGAATTTCATATTTGTTAATAGCAATTTTTGTTGTATCGTTTCCAAACTCGATATTTAGTCGTTTTATATAAAAAGTAAGATCAAGTTCGTTAACGGCTGAAATTGGCCAAGTGAGGGTGGGGGGAGAATTTTGAAAATTCGAAGTATCTCCGTTACTATACATTGAATATATATATATATATATATATATATATATATATATATATATATATAAAATCAATCTTATTGTAAATTAAATGTACTATATATATTGTTATACATTTATTCCTTTTCCTTGAATATTAACGGAGATATTTGCATTTTACAGTTTTCAACCTCAGCAAACCTTCTACTCATGTTTCATAAACAATACTCAGTTATGTAATAATCCACATTATTCGAAGCTTAAATTCCAAATATCGTTTCTAAGAGACATATTATACGAGTTAGTTGTTCCTATTATAGTCTAATGTTCTTGGACTACTAAAATTTGATTGACTGTGTTAAAAATGATTCTTATTCAATATAAAATACAGATACTGCATATAAAGTAACTACTTTTCAATAAAATTAATATGTTATATTGGTATATATTTTAGTAATTCTTTTTCTTTCCGGTGAGAGGTTCCCGTCTGGAAATTATTAAAATTTACAGAAACCGTTTGTATTTATTCACTTAATATTCACGGTGGGGTTTTTTACAAGTTTCTAGATTTATTGACAGTTAAACATCACGAGGGAAATTGCTTAGTTTACGCAGCCCCTGCGTGACGGACTTTTTTTTTATTGTTGAACTTGTAGAAGAGGGATAATTGTTAATGATAGCATGTAATGTAACGCTCTAAGAACAGAGAATCAATAATGAATTAAATTTATGAGTTTTAGACCACAGTGCAATTTTACTTATGAAATAGTTGATTTTTTGTTTATTTATTAGTTATCGTTTTTTATAAATGTATTTGTGATTAGCCTCCTCGTTTTCTTCCTACTCCCGGGGGGGGGGATGGTGAAAGTAAAGTTTGAATATAGGGCTGCAATGTTTTGCCTGGTTTGGTTGTGTGTAGATTGTTAAAAGGGATGGGCCAAGTTGGGGCATTTGGTCAAACTCTGACAGGCTCTGGGGTCACTGTGTAAATGTTTTTCTGCAAGGCTTGGGATTTCATTTAAACTTGCCATGAGCTGGCTTGTAATTTTATCCCACCCCCACCCCAACTACAAACTTAGCAGACCTGAATCAAGTATGTTAGCTTACGTCAGCTACGAACCCCTTAACTTGGGTCTTAAGTTCTTGATTATTTCCCCTCCCACTTCTGATGGAGTTCTCGATCGCTCGCCTCTCTCCTAATCTTAATGGCTACAGTCTAAATTAACTCGTTATTTCAGACATTTAGAGAGAATTGGCAGATTACGTATTGTGGGTTTAACCACAATGGATTGTGTTCAGATCGAACTTAATGAAATGTACGCATTAAAAAATATCACAATATTGTAGGAAGATGAAAAAAATGGCTACGCTTCCAGTGTAATAATTTATTAAAACGACAGAGCGCTTTCGATGCAGTGCATCATCATCAGTGCCCTGTTGACACACAAAAACAATAATTACTTATCTCTATTAAAATATATTAGACAAAGGGTAAAATAGATAACACATAGCAATATGAACTATCTTTCTTAGAACTAAATCTTGTAGTTTGTGGATGATACCATTCACAATATGGAGGGATAGCGAGCGGCGTACAGAAGGAGATATGGCTAGAAGCAAGTGGTGTGTTGTACAAGAACGGTGTACTTGTGGTTCAGCTCGACACGGGAGCATTAGCCAACAATCTTGTAGTTTGTGGATGATGCGTTTCACAATATGAAGGAATAACGAGCGGCGTGCAGAAGGAGATATGGCTAGAAGCAAGTGGTGTGTTGTACAAGAACGGTGTACTCGTGGCTGTATTGTGGTTCGGCTCGACACGGGAGCATTAGCCAACAATCTTGTAGTTTGGGCATGATGCGTTTCACAATATGGAGGGATAGCGAGCGGCGTGCAGAAGGAGATATGGCTAGAAGCTAGTGGTGTGTTGTACAAGAACGGTGTACTCGTGGCTGCATTGTGGTTCAGATCGACACGGGAGCATTAGCCAACAATCTTGTAGTTTGTGGATGATGCGTTTCACAATATGGAGGGATAGCGAGCGGCGTGCAGAAGGAGATATGGCTAGAAGCTAGTGGTGTGTTGTACAAGAACGGTGTACTCGTGGCTGTATTGTGGTTCGGCTCGACACGGGAGCATTAGCCAACAATCTTGTAGTTTGTGGATGATGCGTTTCACAATATGAAGGAATAACGAGCGGCGTGCAGAAGGAGATATGGCTAGAAGCTAGTGGTGTGTTGTACAAGAACGGTGTACTCGTGGCTGCATTGTGGTTCGGCTCGACACGGGAGCATTAGCCAACAATCTTGTAGTTTGTGGATGATGCGTTTCACAATATGAAGGAATAACGAGCGGCGTGCAGAAGGAGATATGGCTAGAAGCTAGTGGTGTGTTGTACAAGAACGGTGTACTCGTGGCTGTATTGTGGTTCGGCTCGACACGGGAGCATTAGCCAACAATCTTGTAGTTTGTGGATGATGCGTTTCACAATATGGAGGGATAGCGAGCGGCGTGCAGAAGGAGATATGGCTAGAAGCTAGTGGTCCGAATGTGAGACAATGCTGGAGTGTTTCTCAAGAGATGGGTCGTGATGCCCACACAGCCCTCCATCTGATATCGGTGTCATCGTGCCCTCTTCGGCCTTGGACTCTTCGTGTCTTCACTATCACTCCCGTTCCAACATCTCAACGACCGTCCCATCTAGTCTCCGCCTTACTCCTATGTCTTCCCTTTGGCAACGCTACAGCCTTTCAGCCGGTTTCCCTTAAAGCGGTGCAGTCGGTTAACTTATGATGCTCCATTGGTGTTTTTAATGTAAATGGGATTGTATTTAAACGAGAGTAAAAGCGCTTTATTCACATTTTTCTCAAATGGATTGCAGTGCAGGGGCTGCCTAAGATTTCCCTTGTGATGTTTAACAGTAAATAAATCTACATACTGCTAACACAACACCACCGTGAATATTAAATGAATAACTACAAACGATAATAAGAAACCCTGTGGCAACTTCTCACAGGAAAGAAAAACAATTACTGAAATAAATAAGAATATAACATATTAATTTTATTGAAAACTATTTACTATATCTAAAAATGTAATTTATAATATATCAGAATAATTTTTATCTCAATCAATCAAGTTTTAGTAGACCAAGAAATTAAGAAGGGGGGGGGGCATACCATATTTGCATTTATCTCGTATAATAAAGGTCTCTTGAAAACAATTCATGGTATTTAAGCTGCGAGTAATGTGGTTTATTACGTAGCAGAAAACTGCTTAGGCCCACCCTGGCTAGAAAAGGGTGGTAACCTGTAGATAATCCGTCCTAATTAGCCTAGTAGCATAAAGTGGACCTAAATAATAATGAACAAACAATAAAATTACATAACTGTGTATTACTTATGTAAAATGAGTAGAAGTGGGGGTTTGCTGAAGGCTGAAAACTGAAAAATGCAAATATCTCGGTTAATATTCAAGATAGAGATAAATGTATGTACCATTATTTGTAGTACATTTTAATTGCAATAAGATTGGTCCTATTCAATTTTTCAATCCGCCTTATAATAACGGAGATATTTCGAATTTTCAAAAATCCTGGAATTTCAGCAGTTAAAGAATTTGATCTTTCTTTTTGCATAAAACGAGTAAATATCGAGTTCGGTAACGATCAAACAAAAATTACAACCATTAGAGCGGTGACAGACAAATATATACAATTTTGTACGGGCCTCATTTTCGTCTTTTCCTGGGTAGGATTTATGGATAATTGAAGAAATTTTTCGCGAATCGCGTCATGAGTACAATCTCAATAGCTGATTTCCCTTAAAAGAATTGATACCGAACTGAATGGCATTATTTTTAAAAAAAGTCCGTCATGCAGGGGCTGCGTAAACTAAGCAGATTTCCCACGTGAAGTTTTACAATAGAGAAATCTGCCTAATAACAACTGTAGTAGTAAGAAACCTCTAAACCTAAAACATTATTTAGGCGTAATAACCCAGTAGTTTCTAGCCCCAAAAAACAGTTAACCTAACCTCTAAACCTATTCACGAGGGACGAATAGTTATGGAAACGGCCGCCAGAGCTCTCGGTGGAAAGTCCGAACATAGCCTACTGGCGACCACACGCAGAATGCAAATGCAAATATCTCGGTTAATATTCAAGATACAGAATAAATGTATAGAACAATATTTATAGTAAATTTAATTTGCAATAAGATTTATTCTAAACAATTTCGACCCGACGCATAATAAAGGAGATATTTCGAATTTTCAAGACTCGCCCCCCCCTCCCATGGCTCCGATTTCAGCCATTAACGAACTTAATCTTCCTTTTTACAAAAGAAAAACGATTAAATTTTTAGTTTGGTAACGCTAAAAACAAATTGCGACCGCTAGAGCGTTAACCTACAAATATATATATATATATATATATATATATATATATATATATATATATATATATATATATAAAATTGTAACCTCTGTCTGTACATTGATTTTTTTCGCTAAATTTCACGATAACTTTTCGTTTCACATGTCATAGACACCATATCTGCATTTTGTTTCTTTCGTGTATGTTTGTTTGTTTGTTTGTTTGTTTGTTTGTTACCTTTTCACGCATAAACGGCTGAACCGAATTTTATGAAACTTGGTATGTATATTACTACTAATCCAACTTAGACTTTAGGCTATATTAATTTTCTCTGAGACGAACAGGAGTGGGGGTTATAAGGGAAGCCTGAAATTAAAAATAGCGATATTTCGTTTTCTATTGGTTTTTCGGCAAATATGCACATAACAAAAGTTGTTTATTTTGTTATTTAGAGTAACTTTTGTTATATACACTTTTGTCGTATACCGAAGTTTAAATGCGTTATACGCTAAAAATTATAGCGGGAGTCAACAATATTATTTGCCAAAAAAGACTCAACCGAACTAAATAAAACTCGGTATGTGTATTAGCAGTGAGGCCTTCATTATAATAAGCCATACCAACATTTCTATGGACGGGCAGGAGTGGGGGTTATAAGGGAAGCCTGAAATTAAAAATAGCGATATTTCGTTTCCTATTGGTTTTCCGCAAACATAAACATAACAAAAGTTGTTTATTTTGTTATTTGGAGTAACTTTTGTTATATACACTTTTGTCGTATACCTAAATATAAATGAGTTACACGTTAAAACCTTAGCGGGCACTAACGGCTGAACCGAATTTAACAAAACTCGGTATGTCAATTAGCATTAATTCTTCCATGATTATAAGTTATATTAAAATTTTTAGGTTCGAACGGGAGGGGGGTTTAAAGAGAGGCCTGAAAAAAAAATTCACCATATTTACATGTATAAGAGACGGGAAATATAAAAATAGCGAAGACTGTGAAGAATTATCGAACAAATAATTCTATTATTAGCAAATCACCGGCAACAACGGGTATCAATCCTAAACACTGAGACGGGTAAATGTCAAAATATTGTGCAATGTAAAGCCTGCTAAAAAATACCATCACCATTCAGCCTCAAATGAATTCCCGGGCGAAGCCGGGTATCTGAGCTAGTATATATATAATTTTGATCGGACCTCATTTTCGTCATCTCCTGGGTAGGATCGATGGACATTTGAAGAAATTTTTCGAAACTCGCATCATGAGTACGACCTCAATAGCTGATTTCCCTTAAGGGAAATCTGCTAAATGTAAACGAGAATTATAAGAAGGTGGAGAGAGGATTGAAGAAGGTTTGGATCTGGTAGGATTGTAATAGGGTTTTTATGCGTATAATGAGTTTCTCATTTGGGCTGCTCATTAGGGATCGAAGCGGCTGTGTTATTCGATACCCATAGGATGCTCTGGTTGTTTTAATCAGGGCCGCTCCTTCTGCTTGTTAGCCAGATAATACCACCGTCTGTCTGGATATTCCATGCCACTGGATAGGTTTCACCCGTTGTCATCGTAATCAGTCGAAGCTCCCCGATCCTACGAGTTTATATTTATATGCCACTCGTTTTTTCCTCTTTTTATCAGATTTTCCTTAAGGGAATCAGCTAATGAGGTTCTACTCATGACGCAATTTTCGACGAATGTCCTCAAATCCATGTCCATTGACCCTACCTAGTAGACGACGAAAATGAATTACCTACGTCCTATAAGTGAGATACATTTCAAAATTGTAATGAAACTTCATTTCAACAGAATTTATGGATGTTATTTATTTATTCTTACAATAATCCCATTTCGCAACTGGGGCGATTTAGCGACGAATCAGTTAATTTCCATAATACAATGTAATACAATTCCATAATTTCCGAATCTCTGTTAATATTCAATAAATGAGCTATTTGGAACAGCGTGTTCAGCGCAGCTTTAGTGAACAGTGCGGTACAGTGTTTTATGTGAAGATCAGTGCAGTGCCGTGTTTATGTGAAGATCAGTGCAGTGCCGTGTTTATGTGAAGATCAGTGCAGTGCCGTATTTATGTGAAGATCAGTGCAGTGCCGAGGTTATGTGAAGATCAGTGCAGTGCCGTGTTTATGTGAAGATCAGTGCAGTGCCGTGTTTATGTGAAGATCAGTGCAGTGCCGTGTTTATGTGAGGATCAGTGCAGTGCCGTATTTATGTGAAGATCAGTGCAGTGCCGTGTTTATGTGAAGATCAGTGCAGTGCGTGTTTATGTGAAGATGTGTAGTGTTGTATTTATGAGATCAGTGGAGGGCTGTGTTCGTTGTGAAGATCAGTGCAGTGCAGTGCTTTGTGATCTTCAGTGATTCGCCTTATCGTGAATAATTTTACTGTGCAAAACGAAGTGAAGTTACGAGTTCATACTGTGAGAAGTAGTGAAGCATAAATTAACCAAGTGTGATGTGCAATATCAAATAGGTTGTGTAGAGATACAAACTCTAAAGATTGTTTGTTTAATTTTGCAGTCCAAATCAACTCTAATAATCAACGTTTATTATTGTTTTTTGTTTTTTATATATATACGCAACAATATTGTGAAAAGGTACTTTTCTTTTGAAGTTATGAAATTCAAACTGTACCTCCTCAAACACATATTAAAGTTGATAGAAACGATTTTTTGAATTCCAAAATGTAGGTTGTTTTAATTATAAATTAATTAGTTAAAGGTTATGAGGCCCACTCCAAGAACCGCCATCTCATAACCGAGGTGAACATCATCAATCATGTGGCCATAATATATATCTGATAATCTGCATAGTGGGCGGCCTTAGCTAGATATAGTTACTCAGGGCACATTTATTCTCCAGTTTTATCGGCTAGTGCCTCAATAGAATATTGATCGATCAGTGCTCAATGGAGAGATTGAACGTGGAACCATACCCTTCGCCATATGTTCATATTTTAATAGATTTATTGGAAATCCAAGTAAAAGCCTTAACGGAAATCAGCAGCTGCGAAAATAATATATATATATATATACATGAAACTAAAGGTCAACCAGTAGGAGAGGGGGAATTTTGAAAATTCCAAATATCTCCGTTATTATAGGTCGCCGTTATCAAAATATTTCATAGAAGTAATCTTATTGTAGATAAAATGTACTATAAATATCGATACATGCATTTATTTTCTATCTTGAATATTAGCCGAGAGATTTGCATTTTTCAGTTTTAGTATAGTGGGGACTTCTACTCGTATTACATAAGCAATACCCTGTTATATAATAAACAACATTATTCGAATCTTAAATACCAAATATTGTTTTCCAGAGACGTTTAGTATTAAATAGATTCAAATATATTCTTGTGAGCCCCCTCCCACCCGTCTTAAATTCTTGAACTACTAAAATTTGATTGATTGAGATACAAATTATAAATTAAAGTACTAGGTACAGTACGTAGTTTTCAATAAAATGAATATTTTATTGTTGTCATAGCTGTCGGTGCATACCGTCGTCACTGGCTGATGGTTGAGTACAGCTGGCATTGTGCTATAGATGCAAAGGCACCATCTTCAATCCTGTCGAAGCGAAGAAAGCACAATGCCAGCTGTACTCGACGATCAGCCAGTGACGACGGTCCCCACCGAAAGGTATGACAACAGTATTATTTATATTGGCAGTTCTAACCCTTTATTTGAATATTTTATGTTCCGATTTGTTTCTGTAATTGTTTTACTTTCCGGTGAGCCGTTAGCAGACCTGTTTGTTTACAGTTAAGACGCTTCGCGCCAGCAAGGGAAAGATTTCTCATTATCGTTTCTATATATTCACTCAATATTCACGGTGGTGTTGTATTAGTAGTATGTTGGTTTATATATTATTAATCTTCACGAGGGAATTCTGCTTAGTTTACGCAGCCCCTGCGTGACGGGCTTTTTAGTTATTCCATGCAGTTAACGCCCATTCCTACTCCTTTCATATCAGCAATAAGCTGTTATATCAGGAACCACTTTGTTTCAAGCTTAAATACCGAATATTGCTTTCATTGAACGTTTATTGTGAGGTACATGTAAATACGTAGTGCGAGACATTGATCAATTAAGATTTTGAGGTGGTAAATCGAAAATGTTTATTTCTTCTATTACCATAGTCGACATTTAACTGTCTCATTATACACCCAAGACCGAAGGGTGGAATAGAGGAGGGGTTTAGTGGGGAAACTTTGTAAGTTCAAAATATCGCTGTTATTATGAGTCGTATCGTTAAGTGTTTTAGAACCAATATTGTTATACTATTTATATTGTACAATTATTGTTGTATACATTGCTCAAGTATTAAACGTGTATTATTCGTACTTTCTTGTATTCTGCATTCAGGAACCCCCCCCCCCACTCCGTTCTACTCATGTTATCTATATATATATATAAAAGTATTCTGTATTCATTAATCCCCCTTCTATTCATCAGTTATTTACATTTAATAGAGAATATGTGCTCTGATCAGATCACAAGCTTGTACTAGGACGTGGGAAATCTGCTTAGTTTACACAACCCCTGCGACACGGACTTTGTATGTAAAATGTGCTGTATATATCGATTGCAGACTTGCAGCTGAGAATGTTTCAGTAATCCCCCTTCTACTCATCGGTTATCTTTCTATATATATATATAAAATTGTAACCTCTGTCTGTACATTGTTTTTTTTCGCGAAATTTCACGATAACTTTTCGTTTCACATGTCATAGACACCATAACTGCATTTTGTTTCTTTCGTGTATGTTTGTTTGTTACCTTTTCACGCATAAACGGCTGAACCGAATTTTATAAAACTTGGTATGTATATTACTACTAGCCCAACTTAGACTTTAGGCTATATTAATATTTTCTAAGACGAACAGGAGTGGGGGTTATAAGGGCTATAAAAATAGCGATATATTTCGTTTCCTAGTGCTTTTTCAGCAAATATGCACATAACAAAAGTTGTTTATTTTGTTATTTAGAGTAACTTTTGTCATATGCACTTTTGCCGTATACGGAAGTTTAAATGGGTTATACGCTAAAAACTATAGCGGGAGTCCACAATTTTATTTGGCACAAAAGACTCAACCGAACTAAACCAAACTCGCTATGTGAATTAATACTAACGATTTCCTTATAATAAGCCATACTAACATTTCTAGGGACTGGCAGGAGTGGGGGTTATAAGGGAGGCCTGAAATTAATAATATTGATATTTCGTTTTCTATTGGGGTTACGGCAAATATGCACATTACAAAAGTTGTTTATTTTGTTTTTTAGAGAAATTTGTTCAACAATTCTTTTCAATATGAACTACCAGGTACCTCACCTGGAAAAATTAATTCAAATGCATGTTAATATTTTGTCCTTAATAATTCAAATCTATGCATAATGCAAAGGAAACGGGAAAAATGACAATATGGAGGACAGTGAAGACTTACAAAAAAAAAAATTTTATTGTTAAAAAAAACCACAGACGCGACGGGTATTAACCCTAAACACTGGGACGGGTAGATGTCAAAATATTGTGCAAAGTAAAGCCTTGCCAAAAAAATTCCATCAGCATTCAGCCTCAAATGAATTCCCGGGCGAAGCCGGGTATCTGAGCTAGTTTACATTTAATATAGAATATGTGCTCTGATCAGATCACAAACTTTTACCAGCTAATGGGATGTCTGCTTAGTTTACGCAGTCCCTGCGACACGGACTTTGTATGTAAAATGGGCTGTATATATCGATTGCAGAGTTGCAGCTGAGGTGGGTTGCGTGTGAGCTCCATTGTGAATGTCTCGTGGCCACCTGCATGTGAGATGTTGGTATACTCTCCCCTTTCTTGAGTATTGGGAGAACAGCCCCCTTTCGGTGTTTGTCTTCTACATATTCAGCAGGCCTCCCTCCTCCTTTTTCAGGCTAACACATAGGCAAGTGTTGTTCTTTGCTTTCTCTACATCTCCGCTCTCCTTTTCCTGTTTACCTTATATCTGAGAGATATGGATCGTAACAGTGTATTTCGGCAGTCATTTCCGCTTTCAGTCCGAAATAGGTTATTTTCATGAATTATGTATGTGTATGTATTCCGGCGAGAAACTGGAGCTAGAGTCTCCTATAGTCAGGGCTCGTTGAATGAATTCTCAGTAAAGTTATTCCTCTCCTTCAGAAAAAGTATAACACATAATTCACTAGTTTTAATAAGCCCCCCCCCTCTTACAGTGTTTTGCCTTTAGCATATTTCCCTTAATCAGCTATTGTGGTAGTACTCATGATTTGATTTTCGGAAAAGTTCCTTATGTCGATCGATCCTACCTAATTTATTTATTTATTTGGTGCTTCGCAGCAATGGCGATGTTGCTCAAGACAAAAGCTTTATAAGAAAAAAAAAAACAATACATAAAAACAAAAAAAAAAACAACGAAATTTAACAAAACAGAAAAGGAACACAAAAAAAGAAATGGAGAACAAATAGAAACGGAACACACAACAGTAATGAAAAACAAAAAAGAAATAGACCGCAAAACCTTAAATTTAAAACAAACCCGGAAAGAAATACAAAAACGGAAATGGAACTCAGAAACAGAAATGGAGCTCACTAAAAAGAACAAAATACATATCAATGGAACAAACATAAACACAATTCAAAACTAAGTACAAAACTGGAAATCGAAACATGGACAATAGAGATACCATTCATAATATATTTAAATAATGAAAAATGATATAAATCAATCATTAAAATAAAAAAGTCCGTCACCTAGGGGCTGCGTAAACTAAGCAGATTTCCCACGTGAAGTTATACAATAGAGAAATCTCCATACGAGAGCCGACCAGTTACGAAAACGGCCGAACTAGCTTATGGCTGGGAACTCACTCGTCCGCCCACATTTAATAAAAATCTAAATATCTCGGTTAATAAACAAGATAAGCAATAAAGGTATAAAACAATATTTATAGTAAATTTAATTTGCAATAAGATTGGTTCTATACAATTTTTTGCTCCGACGTATGGTAACGGAGATATTTCGAATTTTCGAAACCCCCCCCCCCCTCCCACTGGTCCAATTTCAGCCATTAACTAACTTCATCTGTCTTTTTGCATAAAACGTTTGGTAATGATCAAACAAAAATTGCGACTGCTCATCAAAAAAGAGCGTTAACAGACAAATATATATATATATATAAAACAAACAACAAACAAAATAAGCTGCCCTTGTGAGGGTACCGGTATGGTCAGCCTCCTAATCTGCCAATTTCTGGTAATAATGTTTTTGTTTTATTTTAATTTTATTTAAATTGTATGCGAAAAGTTGGAATAATTTGAATATTGTAAATTAGGGGGGTATCTCAGGTGAGAGTGCAGCTTATTATTTTTATCTTTATTTTTTATATAAATGATGATGGACAATTCTTATTGATGATTTTAGAACAAGCGTGGGTAAGTTCTTCAGATCATCGTTTGTCAGCCCTTGTTCTATTAGTATATTCGCTGTTCTATTTAGTATATAGGACTCCTCTTGAGCCGAACAGTAGCCCCATAACTGTCCAGTCTTGGATTTCGTATTTCTTTATGAAATAGGGGCAACAAGGTTCATATATGCTTTTCTTCTCCTGGTCCACCTCGTCTGCTTGCTTTTTGTTAATCTCAAAACGGACAGTAGGATCCAGAATTAAGCCCCTTTTTTCATTTTTCTTGATGGCTACAATATCCGCTCTTCTTGGAGTGCCGTCTGAGTAATTGCAAGCCACCTCTTCAAATATATCCCAATATATGTATATATGTATATATATTATTTTGAACGATCCTAATTTTCGTCATCTCCTGGGTAGGTTCGTTGGACATTTGAAAACATTTTTCGAAAATCGAGTCATGAGTACGACCTCAATAGCTGATTTCCCTTCAGGGAAATCTGTTAATGGGTATCTAAAAAGAGTAAAAGAAATTTAAAATAATTAAGGTTTAGATAAAATATATGTTGTTACTAAAGACTATTTACATCCTACCTAAGAGATGACGAAAATGAGGCCCCTTCTTAATTTTTTTTATATATGTATATATATATATATATATATATATATATATATATATATATATATATATCTTATATTAATTAATTAATATTAATTATTTTCTGTTCTTTATTTATATTTATGTATTTGCGTTATTATTGTTGAGGGTTTTATTTATTGCAGTCATTGGTCTACAAATGTTTGTTTTTAAGAACGTGTAGTGCGCATTCTACCAGAGAATCATAGAACTAAAACGTCTTCTTTTCTTTCTCTCATTTTTCCTTTACTTTTTGCGTACCAAGTTTTTGCGATATTTTATTTACTATTTGTTTTTAGGCAAACGTGCATATAACAAATGTTGTTTTTTGCGTTATTAATAGTCGATTTTTTTTAACATAATATTATTAAATTTAATCTCCTAATCGCTTGATATAGAATGCAGGACAACGTCTGCCGGGTCCGCTAGTATATATATATATATATATATATATATATATATATATATATAAGGGTGTATTGTAGGTGAACCCTTCCTAAATTCTTGTTAGTGATTTGGTTGTGGGAATTATCACCTTTTACAGCTTCCACTGTCTATTGCCGCTGTCAGATTGCAACAGCTTATCATTTCTTAATTATCAATTGGGTTTATCAGTTTGAGGATATAAAAAAATACCTCTAATGGAGTATTCCTGTTTAATAAATATACACGGTACGGCACTCTTGGTGGTTTCATACCGGAGAGCTAACGAATAGCGGATAAATTAAATGGCAAAAGCTTTTACTGTCGTCCGAGCTAAAGGTCACATTTGTCGATGTTATTGTTGAGACGTTTGACAAGGCTGCGTTATTCCGTGTTATTGTGGGCCTTTTGACAAGGCTGCATTTGTACCAAAGACCTGTTTCGGAGGTTACCAAATCGGCATTCATAATTGAGATTAATGCACACCCCAGGAATTATTTTATGACGAAGTGAGTCGAGCTAATTTCTCTTTATCGAGGGAAATTATTGGGTTTTTAGTTAATTGCCTGTTTAATAATAATAATTGTTCAAATAAGGCAAGTAGTTTTTTTTTTATTAAGAAGTAGCTAAAGTAACCGGCTTCGGTCTGGAAAATCATTTGAGCCTGAATGAGAATGGCATTTTTGGGGGGGGCTTTACTTTTTACAATATTTTTACATTTTCCCGTTTCAATGCTCAGGATTTACACCCGAATCCGGCATACTGGGGATATGATAATAATAAAAGTATTTGTTTTGTACTTAATTCTACAAAATACACAATATTTTTATATCACCCGTTCCCTGTGTATGCATCTTTTTTTATATATAACATAATCATGGATTGTCGTATTAGTATAGTCAAAAATACGGAGTTTCATTGATTTCGATTTAGTCTTTCGGCTCCTATAACATGTTGACCCCTTCTATAGTTTTTCGTGTATACCTCATTCAAACTTCGTTATACACCAAAAAAGTTTTTTTAAATAACAAAACAAATAGCTTTTGTTATATGCACGTTTACCGAAAAATGAATAGGTTACGAAATATCGCGATTTTATATTTCAGGCCTCCTGTATAACCCCCATTCCTGATCGTACCTTGAAATTTTAATATAGCTTATAGTCAGGGAGGTGTTAGTTCGGTTGAGTCTTTTGTGCCATATAAAATTGTCGTTTTACAGTTTTTAGCGTATAATTTATTTATACTTCGGTATACGACCAAAGTGTATATAGTAAAAGCTACTCTAAACAACAAAATAAACAAATTCTGTTATGTGCATATTTGCCGAAAAACTAATACTAAACGAAATATCGCCATTTTTATATTCCAGGCCTCCTTTATAACCCTGCTCCTGTTCGTCTGAGGAATACTAATATAGCCTAAAACCTAACTTGAGTAAGTAGTAATATACATACCAAGTTGCATAAAATTCGGTTCTGCCGTTTACGATTCTATAAAGGACATACAGGCAAACTTTCATTTATATATATATATATATATATATATATATATATATATAGATATATATACTAGCTCAGATACCCGGCTTCGCCCGGAATTCATTTGAGCCCGGATGGTGATGGTATTTTTTTGGCAAGGCTTTACTTTGCACAATATTTTGACATTTACCAATCCCAGTGTTTGTAATTTCAGGCCTCCCTTACAAGCTCCACTCCTGCCCGTCCCTAGAAATGTTAGTATGGCTTATAAGGAAGGCGTTAGTGCTAATGCACATACCTAGTGTTTTATTTAGTACGGTTGAGTTTTTTGTGCCGAAAAAAGTTGTTGACTCCCGCTATAATTTTTAGCATATGACGCCTTTATACTTCGGTATACGACGATAGTGTATATAACAAATGTTTCTCTAAATATCAAAATAAACAACTTTAGTTATGTGCATATTTGCCGAAACCCCAGTAGGAAACGATAGATAGATAAATATATAGATAGATAGATAGATAAACAGATAGATAGACAGATAGATAGATATATAGACAGATAGATAGATATATAGATAGATAGATAGACATCCCGTTATGTGCAACCTCTCAAAAGGGAAATCTGATTAAAAAAAAATATACACGATGTAAATGAATGGATGTGCATGGATAAATTAGGAAATATATTCTATTTTATAGGCATTAACGATTCAATTTAAAGCCATTAAATATAAATGTCACACATACGACGCTTTTAGTTAAATTATATATTATAAATTATTCTGAGTAATTTAATGTAATACATTCGATTATAAATGTATATATGGACTAGGTCTAGGCTCAAGAGCCGGCAGGTCAGCATCGAAAACCTTAGGGCACTGACGATGATGCACAGCATCGAAAGCGCTCAGCCGTTTTAATAAATTATTATAGTGGAAGCATAGCCATCAATTTTTTCATCCTGCATATATTAATATTCTTGAGGCGAACAGGAGTGGGGGTATAAGGGGGGCCTAGGCAAATATGCACATAACAAAAGTTGCTTATTTTGTCATTTAGAGTAACTTTTGTTATATACACTTTTATCGTATACCGATGTATAAATAAATTATACGCTAAAAACTGTAAAACGACAATTTTATATGGCACAAAAGACTCAACCGAACTAAATGAAACTCCTTATGTAATTTGTTATTAACACCTCCCTGTCTATAAGCTATATTAAAATTTCGAGGAACGATCAGGAATGGGGGTTATACAGGAGGCCTGAAATATAAAATCTATATATATATAAATAACTATCTGTCTATCTATCTATCTATCTATCTATCTATCTATCTATCTATCTATCTATCTATATATATATATATATGTATATATATATATATATATATATATATATATATAAGACTCTTAAGATTATGGATTTTATCCTTTCAACAACCCAAATGAACTGATGTAGCAAACAAATTATTAAATTTGATTTGGAATTTCCTAGTATTGAACTGTAACATGGAGTGTGGGCGGTTCCATTGTACATGTAGCACAGTTGGGCTTTGTTGGAATTTTACAATGACTCCCCATTTGGATTCTAGGAAGTTGTAATGTAATTTGCTTTCAATAATTCACTTATTACGTTATCTACAACGTTGGATATAATTCTGTTTTGAATTTAATTATCAAACACAGTTAATCATGACTGTAAAGTGCTTATTATAGCTTTTCCTGGTAGAAAATTATTTTCTCTCTACAACTAGATTTAATACAATCAAAACGTTTTTCTTTATTTTAGCTGGAGACAATGGGGGATTTACGTTTTAGTTTACTTATTTATTGTCAATAGCCACCTAACTCGCAAAAGTTTTTTCTTAAGGTCGAGCCATATTTATCTATTTTAAACATTTGCGTGGGAAATCTGCTTAGTTTATCTTTAAATACATTTTCTTTCTATAATGAATATTAGCCAAGATATTTGGATTTCTTAGCTTTCAGCCTTCAGGAGGTGTTTGTAGGAAATCTACTTAGTTTACGCAGCCCCTGCGTGACAGACTTTTTTACATATGATTTCTTTCCAAGCGTGGGTGCTAAGCAATCTAGTGGGACTTTTATTTACTCCCTGTTACTTTTTGTTCAGAACTTTGATTGATTATGTTATGAAGGAATTTATTCCAACAATGAAATACCATACTATTATTCTTTTTTTTTTTTAATCTGTATTAACCTTTCTTTAAAGGAACCAAAAAATAAATAGGTTTCAGAAAGCGACCGCCTGGCCAAAGAAAAGAGGGAAAAGGGTGAAGAATAGGTTGGAGGGTGGTTGGAACGGATTCGATAAAAAAAAATATATGGTCGTTGGATGTGGGGAGCCAGGGGTGGAGATAAACTCCCTCAGGGTGGAAAGAACATTTATCAGTTGAGGGGGGAGGGGGTAAACATTTTATCATGTTAGCTCTGGGGGCAAATACAAATGAGGCACATTAAGGTCTGAGCCAATATAACTGGGCTAACTGATGAGCAGGATCCAGCAACAATATGCTTCAGCTTGCTACTACGCCAATGAGAACAAGATTAAAATTAAGGGAGGGGTTTGGAAGGGGGGGCGCACCCCCCTCCCTCTGATAAAGCGAACAAAAAATTCAACTTAGCCTTAATAAATCTAGGGAGCAGGCCTAAGTAGCATCCCCCACTCCACCCTCTCGGACAAATCATAACTAATGCAGCCACATTTTTATTTCTTCCCTTACCGTCTCTAACAGAATTTAGGAAAATATAATCTCCTCCCCGGCAATTTTCGTACTCTTCAATCTTAATATTATGGCCGGGTGATTTAACATGCCGGAGCGCACTGCGCCATATTCTCCAAGACAAATGTGAAGATAACTCTCAAAAACACCGCCGCCTTTTAAATTAGACTTTCATAACACACAATAAAAATGCCGCCTTAATTTTCTTGTTTTGGACTTGAAATATCTATTCATTTTAAATTTCTCAAGTTCATTCCTTCTCCCAAGCTGGAATGGTGAAACTAAAATGAAGTTATGGGCTTATTAGTCTTTACTGACAGACTTGCAAAGGCTATTTCTTATTTAAGGATATTTTATTAACCATAAATATTTATTCAATAATTCGTATTGACTCTACTCCTCAATCACATTACGATGCTTAGCCACCAATGGAAGTTATGCTTGCCATTTTTTCTAGGTTTTCTACCCTCCTTTTAGCAGATTTCTTGTAAGAGAAATAGCAATTGAGGTTGTTTCTTGAAAGAAATTATATACAATTCTGTAAAGGTTTGTAGGGCAGTTAAGTTTTTTTAGAGTATGCAGAATTGATGGCCACCACGCATTATCTAATGCACCTTTTATATCAAGTGATATGAGCAATGTATGAGATTTTGTGTTCATAGATTCTGAAATAAAAGTAACCACTTTTTGTAAAGCTTCTGTTGTCGATGTCTGAGAAGTAAAACCAAATTGGTTTGGATACATAAATTTATTTGAACGAAAAAAAAATATGAAAGTCTTTTATTAACTATATGTTCTAGGACTTAACCAGTTGTGGGTATGAGAGATAGGTCTTATGGAAGAAATCTTATTTTCTGCTTTTCCGTTGTTTTTTTTAAAAGAATACGCTTTGACAGTTTCCATTTATAAGGAAAGATGCAATCATTGAAACAGTTTTGTACAGTTCAATTATAACTGTTGGAAAAAAATATGGTATACAGCTTTGAAAATATCTCCAGTGATTCCATCAAGTCCTGGCAATATATTTCTCTTCAGATTTTCTTTAGAATAAATGATCTCATCATTAGACAAAGGAATATCATTAGGTGTGGTCGGATTTTTTTAAAATATCTTGCCTGTATTGTTTGTGTATACTTGTATCAGTATCAGAGGACTTTCATAACACAATAAAAATGCCGCCTTAATTTTCTTGTTTTGGACTTGAAATATCTATTCATTTTAAATTTCGTGCAAGTTCATTCCTTCTCCCAAGATGGAATGGTGAAACTAAAATGAAGTTATGGGCTTATTAGTCTTTACTGACAGACTTGCAAAGGCTATTTCTTATTTAAGGATATTTTATTAACCATAAATATTTATTCAATAATTCGTATTGACTCTACTCCTCAATCACAGTACGATGCTTAGCCACCAATGGAAGATATGCTTGCCATTTTTTTCTAGGTTTTTTACCCTCCTTTTAGCAGATTTCTTGTAAGAGAAATAGCAATTGAGGTTGTTTCTTGAAAGAAATTATATACAATTCTGTAAAGGTTTGTAGGACAGTTAAGTTTTTTTAGAGTATGCAGAATTGATGGACACCGCGCATTATCAAATGCACCTTTTATATCAAGTGATATGAGCAATGTAACTGATTTTGTGTTCATAGATTCTGAAGTGAAAGTAACCACTTTTTGTAAAGCTTCGGTTGTCGATGTCTGAGGAGTAAAACCAAATTGGTTTGGATACATAAATTTATTTGAACGAAAAAAAAAATATGAAAGTCTTTTATTAACTATATGTTCTAGGACTTTACCAGTTGTGGGTATGAGAGATATAGGTCTTATGGAAGAAATCTTATTTTTCTGCTTTTTCTTTTTTCCGGTTTTTTTTTTAAAAGAATACGCTTTGACAGTTTCCATTTATAAGGAAAGATGCAATCATTGAAACAGTTTTGTACAGTTCAATTATAACTGTTGGAAAAAAATATGGTATACAGCTTTGAAAATATCTCCAGTGATTCCATCAAGTCCTGGCAATATATTTCTCTTCAGATTTTCTATAGAATAAATGATCTCATCATTAGACAAAGGAATATCATTAGGTGTGGTCGGATTTTTTAAAATATCTTGCCTGTATTGTTTGTGTATAGTACTTGTATCAGTATCAGAGGACTTTCATAACACAATAAAAATGCCGCCTTAATTTTCTTGTTTTGGACTTGAAATATCTATTCATTTTAAATTTCGTGCAAGTTCATTCCTTCTCCCAAGATGGAATGGTGAAACTAAAATGAAGTTATGGGCTTATTAGTCTTTACTGACAGACTTGCAAAGGCTATTTCTTATTTAAGGATATTTTTTTAACCATAAATATTTATTCAATAATTCGAATTGACGCTACTCCTCAATCACATCACGATGCTTAGCAGCCACCACGGGATCGTATCCTTACCTTTTTTCCTAGAGTTTCTACCCTCATTTAGCAGATTTCTCGTTGTACTCATGACACGATTTTCGACTAATTTTATACCAATGTCCATCTATCTTACCTAGGAGATGGTGAAAATGAGATCCATTCAAAATAATATATTCTTCAAACTTTATTGCAAGGGTCTTCAATATAAACCATTTTATTCTGTGCAAACTTTATTGAAACTGGCCTACATGTTTCGTGGCTTATTTGCAACCTTTTCAGGGGCTATCCCTTTTAAAAGAAAAATATATAAAAAATTATTAATATCATTAATTTAACTCATCCCTTAATAATTCTTTTGTTATATATTCGATTAGTAGGTGCCTACATCTATGATATATTTATTAAATCTAATTATAGATTGCTACTTACATTTCTGAAGTGCTCGTTTCCTTTTTACATTACGTTGCGACTGTGCTCACAGAGGAGGTAGTTGATACTGTGAGGTTCCCGAGGTAGGTTAAGTCACCTGACTACAAGTCGAGTATTTACAAGTCAATTTAGAACTCGATTATTTCGCGTCACAATTTATAGTCTATTAATTTAAGATAAAATGTTATAGAATATATGATTGAGGTATTTGATTTCTGTTTTTTTGTTTACTGCTCTTTTTAGCAGATTTCCCTTAAGGGAAATCAGCTATTGAGGTCGTACTCATGACGCGAGTTTCGAAAAATTTCTTCAAATGTCCATCGATCCTACCCGGGAGATGACGAAAATGAGGTCCTTTCAAAATTGTATATATATATATATATATATATATATATATATATATATATATATATATATATATTTGTCTGTTAACGCTCTAGCGGTCGCAATTTTTGTTTGATCGTTACCAAACTGGGAATTTAATCGTTTTATGTAAAAAGAAAGATCAAGTTCGTTAATGGCTGAAATCGGTCCAGTGGGAGGGGGGGTTTAGAGGGGGGATTTTCGGAAAATTCGAAATATCTCCGTTATTATGCGTCGGATCGAAAATTGTATAGAATCAATCTTATTACAAATTAAATTTACTATAAATATTGTTCTATACATTTATTCCCTATCTTGAATATTAACCGAGATATTTGCATTTTTATTAAATTTGGGCCGGTAACGGATTTTTGAGTTTCCCGCCAAAACCTAGTTCGGCCCTTTGCCGTATGTGTTGGGCTCTTGTATGGAGATTTCTCTATTGTATAACTTCACGTGGGAAATCTGCTTAGTTTACGCAGCCCCTGCGTGACGGACTTTTGTTTCTATTTTTTATTATGTGAATGTTCTCTTCTACTTTGCGTTTAGTATTATTTCTTTCTTTATTTACTGCTAATAATTAATAATCCTTTATTATATACTAAACGGAAAATAAAAGAGAACATTCACATAATAAAAAATAGAAATAGGGCAGTAAACAAAAAACAGAAATCAAATACCTACTAGCGCGAAGTACCTTTATTTGTTCCTTTTGATTTTTCCTTTCGTTTAACAAGCTGTGAGAGAGATTATGTCATATATGTTTATTATTTCATTTATTTAAGCGAGTACGATGGATAATTAATTGGTTAAAGCTTTGTGGATTGAGGTTCCTTTTTATAATTTACTGTTTGAAAGTTTTGTAAATGAACGAGTGGGAGAGAAATTGAAGGTCAGAAAGAGAGATAAAGACTAAAATATGTATTTACTATCAAAATAAATAAATAAAGAATATTTATTTATTTATTTATTTATTGGAGCTTCGCAGCTTCGGCGATGTTGCTCTAAACTAAAGGATTTTTAACTTTAAAAAACTAAACAAAAAAAAAACAATACAAACAAAATAAATTAAAAAAATTAAACAAAACAGAAATGGAACACAAAGCACAAAATGAAAACAAAACAAATAAGGAACACAAAACGCAAAAGGAACACAGAACACAAAATGAACACAAACAAACAAAGGATTTACAAAACATAAAAGGATCAAAACACATAGAGAAAACACAAAAAAACAGAGATGATATCAAAACAGGAATGTGAAAGAAATAGGAACGCAACTCAAAACAGAACTGGAATAAAAAAAATAGAACACAAAAGGCGAAATTAAACACTAAAACTGAATGAAACACAAAAACGGAACTAGAACTCAAAATGTAAATGGAACTCAAAAACAAAATGGAACTCAAAAAGCATGAATGGGAATCAAAAAACAAGTATTGAACACAGCAAAGATAAAAAATAAATGAGCAAGAGAACAAATAAAGACAAAATTCAAAGCTAGGTGAAAACTGCAAATCAAAACTATTGATATTGGACAATAAAGAAATCATTAATAAAATATTTAAATAAATCAACAATTAAAATAAAATTGGTGTATAAAATGAATAAAAGAAATTTAAAATGATTAAGGTTTACATAAAACATAAGTTTTTACTAGTGACTATTTACATAAAACTCTGTACTCCCTAAAACACACTGGGGTGAGTGAAAACTCATACACCCACACAACACACACACACACACACACACACACACACACAACATTATAACATTTATTTTAAAATGCAAACATTAATTTTAAATGGATTATATTAGTTAAATTTTTGTGTATATGTTAATGTCTTTTAAATGTTGTAGTATAGTGGGTATGTATGGGCTACCTTCGTGAGTAAGTCATGTAGGTCGTGGGGTATCTGTAAATGATCTCGTCTCTTGCAGTCTGTCAGTATGTGTAATAATAATAATAAATAAAGAAGATAAGAAAAAAATAAAACCAGTTGTCAAGAGTTTGCCAAACTCATTTGGCTGGTGAATCTTAGGATAGAGAGCGGTAGTGTACGTGGTTCAGCTCCTGATGGCATAATTAATCTGAAGGTGCACGTACTAGCATATTCGGGAGGTGCTATTAAAGCTGCGCACGTCGCCACCATTTTAGTGGTTTGTGGACTTATGGTTTTGGCTGCACTCCCAGGCCATACCTCTGGAATATTTTATGTATCAAGCCCCCCCCCCCTCTCCTTCCTTTTATTTCTCGATAAATCTCTTCCAGCGAGCACGCTCTAACCTGCATTCGCTACACCGCATATTTCTTATTGCCGAACCTACCGGGCTGAACTCCTCCCGTACAACTTTTTTATTTTCGTTATGGTCTAGAATAGAATATTTGTGGTATCCGCCTTTGGAAGTAGAAAATGCGTCAAGCAGGGGCTGCGTAAACTTAGCAGGTTTCCCACGTGCTGGTATAACACAGTTTTGGTCTCATATCACAACATATTCTCTATTTCTGTTTAAAAAAAAACGATGAGTAGAAGGGGGGGGGGCACTGAAGACAGAAAACAAGAAAGTACGAACTATCTGAGTTACTAAAAAATACATAGAGCAACAATAGTAGAAAATCAATATTATAACATTTTTATATTATTTATTTATTTAGTTTATTTAGGTAGTTCGCAATTTAAGCGATTCACACATTTTCTTGTTATGATTCTAAAATAGTAGATGTAAAGCCACCTTATAAAAACCAATAAAAAAGGTTAAAAAACTACAGAGGTAGGTAAAAATACATAAAATAATAATAAATAAATATATTATAACAAGATGGTCCTATAATATTTTCCGATCCAACTCATAATAACGAAATATTTTGAAATTTCGAGTTCCCTCCTCTAAACCCCCGCTATTCCAGATTGGACTTCAGCCAATAACAGATATGATATTTAGTGTTGCCTGAAACTGTTAATTATCGATTATGGTACAGGATCAAGTGCACATTAGAGAAACACGAACGTAATGCTCTAGCGGTTGTAATTTTCGTTTCATAGTATAACCAAACTCGATATTTAGTGCTATCACTTAACATGGAAGGTCAAGTCCGTTAATGGCAGAAATCGGGCCAATTGAGAAGGGAAATTTCGAAAATTTGAAATATTTCCGTTTTTATATCCGGGTTGAAACATTTCAAAAAGACTGGTTCTATGTCTTTTTGCAAAATAATTGCATTATAAATATTGTTATTTACATTTCTTCTGTATCATGAATATTAACCGAGATATTTCCATTTTTTAGTTTTCAGTCTTACTCAAGCCCCCACTCCTACTCAGCACTTTATTCTAGGCAGAAATACGAAATATTTCTTTCAAGAGACCTTTATTATACAAGTTACATGCAAATTCGTTCTGTCGACACCCCCCTCCCCGTATTTTGTTCTTGGATTACTAAAATTAGAGTAATTGAGATACAAATTATTCTGATTCATTATAAATTACAGTACTTAGATAGAGTAAATAGTTGTCCTTAAAATGAATATATTATATTCAGATATGTTTTAGTAATTGTTTTTGTTTCCGAAGAATATGTCTGTCTATCTATTCAACTTAAGAGGTTGGCTGACTTATTTGTTTACTATTCACACGCTTTCTGTTGTTGACTTTGTTAAAACGAAAATTGACTGTAAGATTTTTCATAGCCATGTTTATTTGTTTACTTAATATTCAGGGTATTGTTAAGTTCACCAGTTTGTAGAATTATCTATTGTTATACTTCACGAGGGAAATCTGCTTAGTTTACGTATCCCCTACGTGACGGATTTTTTAGCAGATTTTCCTTGAGAGAAATCAGCTATTGAGGTCGTACTCATGACGCGATTTTCGAAACATCTCTTCAAATGTCCATCGATCCTACCCAGGAGATGACGGAAATGAGGTCCGTTCAAAACTATATATATTGTCTGTTAACGCTCTATCGGTTGCAATTTTGTTAAATCGTCACCAAACTAGACATTTAATCGCTTTATGTAAAGGGAAAGATCAAGTCCCTAACGGCTGAAATCGGACAGTGTGGGAGGGGTTTAGAGGGTCGAATTTTGAAATTTCGAAATATCTCCGTTACTATACGACGGATCGAAAAATTATATAGAAGCAATATTATTGCAAATTAAATTTACTATAAATATTATTATATACATTTATTCTCTGTTATGAATATTAACCGAGATATTTGCATTTTTATTAAGTTTGTGCCGATAACGGACGAGATGAGATCGGTGAAAGTAGGTTCTATTCGTTTCCGCCGAAAGCTAGTTCGGTCGTTTCCGTAACTGTTGGGGTCTCGTATGGAGATTTCTCTATTGTATATCTTCCCGTGGGAAATCTGCTTAGTTTACGCAGCTCCTGTGTGACGGACATTTATTCTTAATAACTATTTCTTCTTCCAATTATTGTCTATAAAATATTCATTTTACAAAAAAATTTTTTTTAAAAAAAACATAATTTGAATGATAACTTCTAATTTTCTCATTTCTACCTCAAGTAACTTGTTCACAAAGAATCTTAAGCCGTTATCTACGGGTGAAATACAGAATAGATGGTGAGTTCCATTTATCATTCTTTGGGTTTGGTATAGTTAGAGTAATGGTCAGGTTAACCTTGTAGAGCAGGAGACATTTTAGTTTATTTAAAAGAGTCTTTTCTGGGTGACTTAAGGAAGGGATGTGAGACAAAGAGCTTGGAAGGAAACTAGAGAAGAGAGGGCTATAGAAGGAGGAGAGGGCTATAGGAGAGGCACAATGGGGACAAGAAATGGTAGAGTGGCCACTAAAAACTCCAGCTGATCGATAGCTCTCTCCTACACCTCATTTGCATACACTAGACTATAACACTAGGTACCTTCACCACTGGAACCTATCCAGGTACTACTACACACGATGGGATTTTTGAAAAATGTCGTTACTTATCGGTCATCGATTTAAAGACGATTATTAAATCATATTAAAAGATAAACGTCCGTCACGCAGGGGCTGCGTTAACTAAGTATATTTCCCACGTATTTGCATTTTAACTTAAAAGTTCAATGAGAACAATATTTGGTATTTAAGCTTCAAATAAAGTGCTTCGTAAAATAATAGAATATTGAAAATATGAGATGAGTAGGAGTGGGGCTTTACTGAAGACCGAAAACTAATAAATGCCACTATCTCAGTAAATAATCATGATAGTGAAAAAATGTATAGAACAATATTTATAGTAAATTGAATTTGCAATAAGATTTATTCTATACAATTTTTCGATCCGATCGAAACCCCCCTCCCACTGGTCCGATTTCAGCCATTAACGAACTTGATTTTCCTTTTTACATAAAACGATTAAATTCTGAGTTTGGTAACGATCACCCAAAGTTGCGATCGCTAGAGCGGTAACAGACAAATATATATATATATATATATATATATATATATATATATATATATATAAATATATGTACAGTTTTGAACGGACTTCATTCATTCGTCATCTACTAGGTAGGATCGATGGACATTTGAAGAAAATTCCGTCATGAGTACAACCTCAATAGCTGATTTCCCTTAAGGGAAATCTGCTAAAACAGGTTAGATTTCTGGCTATGTTAATATTCTCTGAGACGAACAGGAGTGGGTGTTGTTAGGGTGCCATAAAATGAAATATTTTGTTTCCTACTGTTTTTTTTAGCGAACCAGTACATGACAAAAGATGTTTAATTTGATATTAAGAGTAACTTTTTTTATATACATCTTTATCGTAATTTAGTATTTTAGTTGGTGGCGTAGCAACGCGCGCAGGGTACAGCTAGTATATATATATATACCTACATACTGCTAACACAACACCACCGTGAATATTAAGTGAATAAATACAAACGGTAATAAGAAATCTTTCCTCTCTCGGCAGGGTGCGTCTCAAATGTAAACAAACAGGTCTGACAACGGCTTAGTGGAAAGAAAAACAATAACAGAAACATATCAAAATATACATAACGTATTCATTTCAATGACAATGTTTGTGCTATATCCAGTACTGTAACTAGTGAATCAGAATAATTCTTAGCTCAATGATTCAGATTTTAGTAGTCGTAGTAGTAGAATTTAAGGCGGAGGGGAGGGGGGTCACAAGTACATATTTGCATCTGTCTCGTATAATAAAGGTCTCCGGAAAACAATATTTGGTATTTAAGCTTTGAATACCATATTATATAACCGAGTATTTTTTATGTAATACCAGTAGAAGTGGCGGTTTTCTGAAAGCTGAAAACTGAAAAATACAAATTTCTAGGTTAATACTGAAAATGAGATCCGTACAAAATTTCATATATATATATATATATATATATATATATATATATATATATATATATATATATATATATATATATCTGTTAACGGTTTAGTGTTCGCAATTATATTCTGATAGTTACCAAACTCGATATTTAAACGTTTTATGTAAAAATGAGGAAGTCCCTTAACGGCTAGAATAGGACCAGTGTGACAGGGGTTTAGAGAGAGATGATTTCGAAAATTCGAAATATCTGCGTTACTATACGTTTGATGGGAAAATTGTAAAGAGACAATCTTATTGCAAATCAAATGTACTATAAATATCGTTATATACATTTATTCTCTATCTTGAATTCTTTTTTCATTCTTTTTTCAGTTTCCAGCCTTCAGCAAATCCCCACTTCAACAATACTCTGTTATATAATAAATCATATTATTCGAACCTTAATTACCAAATATTGTTTTCATTGAACTTTTTCTTTGTGAGATATACGCAAATTCGTTATCCCCTCCTTTTGTTCTTGGATTACTAAAATTTGTTTGAATGAGATAAGAAGGATTGAGATTCATTACAAATTACATCACTAGCTTTGGTAAATAGTTTTCATAAAATTAATATTAGTTTCAATATAAATTAATATTATATTCAGATATATTTCATTAATTGTTTTTCTTTCCGGTAATTCTATTCAGCGCTACGAGGTTGGCTGGCCTGTTTACAATTCAGCCGCTTTCCGTTGTAGAGATCATTTCTTCATTCATTTCTTGAAAATTGACTGAACGATTTCTCATTACCGTTTGAATTTATTTGCTTAACATTCACGGTGTATCCAGTATGTATATTTATCTGTTGTAAACCTTCCCGTGGGAAATCTGTTTAGTGTACACTGCCCCTGTATGACGGACTTTTTGTTGTGTAGCCATTAACATGCGATTTGATTCATTGATGATTATTTGAGTCCCCGTAATGTCTGTGTGGTCCAGCTCTATCCTTTATGCCCGGGAGATGGCTTAAAAAGCACCACCAGCCTGCCTGTATCCTGTTTCCTTGTTGAGCCGAGTGGGCTAATCTCATAAGGAAGGTTTCACCTCCCTATCGGGTTACCCTTCCAGGAAAGCTTCTTCAAGAATGTTGCTGTCTTCTTTCTTGCTCGTTAAAGTATGCTCGACAGGTCTCCAAGAGGAAAGGTCTGCCACAAAGGTTCGCCCTGCCGCGGTGCTCCTCACAATTCCTGGTGCATCGCCAGGTCGATGATGATCAGAAATATCTATTTCTATATTCGTGTTGCTACTCAATTGCCTCATGATGCTGATTTTACACCTGGAAACCGTTAGAAGCTCTGCATTATTGAAATGCTAAATGAAATCTGGTGTCCAACCCCCAGAGTTGGCACTTATAGTGCGGAGGAGAAGTAAGTGAACCTGCAGTATTTGATTTTGCTTGAATGAGACCTTGATGTGCGTAAACCACCACTACCAGTATCTCGATGGGAAATTGCTTAGTTTAAGCAACATCGCTTTACTAGCTTTTCTTGTTTAATTGGCTGATTTCCCTTAGATTTGTACTCATGACACGATTTTAGAAAAAATCCTCAAATGTCCATCGATTCTACCTAGTAGATGACAAAAATAAGGTCCTTTCAAAATTATATACATACACTTGTCTGTTCTAGCGGTCGTAATTTTTATTAGATGGTTACCAAAAACGGTATTTAAACGTTTTAAGTAATAATAAAGGTCGAGTTCGTTAACGGCTGAAGTCGGACCAGTGGGAGGGGAGGGATTAGAGGAGGTGATTTCAAAAATTCGAAATAGCTCCGTTATTATACGTCATATCGAAAAATTGAATTTATTGTTCCTTAAATATTGTTATATACATGTTTTCTTCAATATTACGATTTTTCGTTTTTACTCGAAAATGCTTATTTGTTCTATGCCATACTCGAAATTCATTTGCTTCATTCAACACTTAAGATCGAAATAGTTACTGGCTAAAATCAAACCCAGAATAGATGGTGGGGGTGGTTTAGAGAGACGGGGATTAGAAAATTCGAAGTATCTTCGTTGTTTAGGGTAGAAATAGAGAAATGTCCGTCACACAGGGGCTGCGTAAACTAAGCAGATTCCCCACGTGTAGTTTTACAATAGAGAAATTCCACGAGAGCCGAAGAGTTAAGAAAACGGCCGACCTAGCTTTTGGCGGGAAACTCACTCTCATCCGTTATCCGCCTCGATTTCATAAAATTGCAAATATCACGATTAATATGCAAGATAGAGAATAAATGTATATAACAATCTTTATAGTAAATTTAATTTGCAATAAGATTGATTCTATAGAATTTTTCGATCCGACGTATAGTAACGGAAATATTTCAAATTTTAGAAAATCCTCCCGTTTAAACCCCCCCTCCCACTGGTCCGATTTCAGCCGTTAACGAACTTGATCTTTCTTTTTACATAAAAGGACTAAATATCGAGTTTGGTGACGATCAAACAATAATTGGGACCGCTAGAGTAGTAACAGAAATATATATATATATATACATATATACTAGCTAAGGTACCCGGCTTCGCTCGGGAATTCATTTGAGGCAGAATGAAGATGGTATGTTTTTGGCAAGGCTTTACTTTCCACAATATTTTTTTTATTTCCCTGTCCCAGTGTTTAGAATTTATACCCGTCGTTACTGTGGATTTGTTAATAATAAAATTATTTGTTATTTAAGACTTCACTGTCCTCAATATTTTTATATTTCCCGTCCTCTGTGTATGTAGTTTTTTTATAACGTAATGGACCATATCTATATATATATATAAAATTGTAACCTCTGTCTGTACATTGATTTTTTTCGCGAAATTTCACGATAACTTTTCGTTTCACATGTCATAGACACCATAACTGCATTTTGTTTCTTTGGTGTCTGTTTGTTTGTTTTTTTGTTTATTTGTTTGTTTGTTTATTTGTTTGTTTGTTTGTTTGTTACCTTTTCACGCATAAACGGCTGAACCGAATTTTATGAAACTTGGTATGTATATTACTACTGACCCAACTTAGACTTTAGGCTATATTAAAATTTTCTGAGACGTACAGGAGTGGGGGTTATAAGGGAAGCCAGATATTAAAAATAGCGATATTTCGTTTCCTATTAGTTTTTCGGCAAATATGAACATAACAAAAGTTGTTTATTTTGTAATTTAAAGTAACTTTTGTTATGTGCGCTTTTGCCGTATATGGAAGTATAAATGAGTTATACGCTAAAAACTATAGCGGGAGTCAACAATTTATTAGGCACAAAAGACTCAACCGAACTAAACCAAACTCGGTATGTGAATTAGTACTAACGCCTTCCTTATAGTAAGCCATACTAACATTTTTAGGGATGGGCAGGAGTGGGGGTTATATGGGAGGCCTGAAATTAAAAATAGCGATATTTCGTTTCCTATTGCTTATTCAGGAAATGTGCCCATGACAAAAGTTGTTTATTTTGCTATTTAAAGTAGCTTTTGTTATATACACTTTTGTCGTATACCGAAGTATAAATGAGTTATATGCTAAAAACTATAGCGGGAGTCAACAAATTTATTTGACACAAAAGACTCAACCGAACTAAACAAAACTCGGTATGTGAATTAGCACTAACGCCTTCCTTATAATATGCCATACTAACATTTCTAGGGACGGGCAGGAGAGGGGGTTATAAGAAAGGCCTGAAATTAATAATAGTGGTATTTTGTTTCCTATAGCATTTTCGGCAAATATGCACATAACAAAAGTTGTTTATTTTGTAATTTAGAGAAACTTTTTTTATATACATTATCGTCGTATACCAAAGTATAAAGGCGTTATACGCTAAAAATTATAGCGGGAGTTAACAATTTTATTTGGCACAAAAGACTCAACCGAACTAAATAAAACTCGGTATGTGTATTAGCACTAACGCTTTCATTATAATAAGCCATACTAACATTTCTAGGAACGGGCAGGAGTGGGGGTTGTAAGGGAGGCCCGAATTTAAAAATAGCAGTATTTCGTTTTCTATTCGTTTTTCGGCAAATATGAACATAACAAAAGTTGTTTATGCTGTTATTTAGACTAACTTTTGTCATATTCATTTTTGTCTTTTAACAAAGTATAAACGAGAAATACACTATAAACTAATGCGGGATTCAACTATTTCATTGTGCGCTAACGATTAAGCGGAACTAAAAAAACTCGGTATGTCAATTAGCATTAATTCTTTAAGCTATATTAAAATTTTTAGGTTAGAACGGGAGTGGGGGTTATAAGGGAGGCCTTAATTAAAAATTTGCGATATTTCATTTTCTATATGTTTTTCGACAAAATTGCACATAACAAAAGTTGTTTACTTTGTTATTTAGATTTACTTTTTTTTTTTATACATTTCTACAGGAACAATGTGTGGAGCAAGTAATTTGCGATCAAATATTGATATGCTCAACAATTCATTCCAATTGGAACTATGAGGTACCTCACCTGGAAAAATTAATTCAAATCTTTGTTAATATTTTGTCCTTAATAACTGAAATCTATGCATAATGCACAGGAGACGGGAAATATGACAATTTGGAGAACAGTGAAGACATACATAAAAAATTAATTTTATTATTCACAAATGGCAACAACGGGTATTGACCCGAAACACTGGGACGGGTAAATGTCAAAAATATTGGGCAAATTAAAGCCTTGCCAAAAAAATAACATCACCATTCAGCCTCAAATCAATTCCCGGGCGAAGCCGGGTACCTGAGCTAGTAATTCATAATCCTAGAAAGTACTATATCTTCCAAACCACGTATGAATAAGTTCCTTCTCCATCATGCGGTACAAAGCCCAATGGTGACAGCTTTTTTAGGTACGTCGTAGCCGCTATTATTAGTACTCTTTTGAAATCTCAATTGTAAACTGTGTATTCATAATGGTATTCAGTAAAGTATATCATAATACATTAACAGAGCAGAGTTAATAAATACCAGAAATAAGTGGGTGAACCTCCCCAGCATTCATCCTTTTAAATTATTTATTTATGATAATTAAAGAAATTCACAATCCTGAGAATAACACTACAGTGCTATAAGCATCAATTAACATGTAAACATAGACCAATATGAGGTCGGAAGGGAAGCGGCAGAACTGATAGGACAAAGGAAGTAGCTCGACACTTACATAGCCTCAGTGCTGCCAACCTGCAATGCATTTTGGATAGCTATCCTCTAATACATTCAAATATATTAAAAAATCATATTACATTATCTTCACAATTCTAAAACTGTTTCAAATATTTTTCACGTTTTAATTAAATAATGTATTAAATACACTTAGAGAAGGGTGGGGGCAGTATACCTTATTTGGTGCAAACTGTTACTGGCGTTAAAAAATAACATAGTTTTGAATTATTAAGGATAAAATTTGAACATGGATTTGAATTAACTTATCCAGGTGAGATACATGGGTAGTTCATATTGGAATGTATTGTTGAGCATATCAATATTTCTAAGCAAATTACTTGCTTCATACCTTATTTTACAAAAAAAAAATAATTATAAAACAAAATTTACACTAATTAAAAAAGTAAACAACTTATGTTATGTGCACGATTGCCAAAAAACAAATAGACGATGAAATAACGCGAATTTTTATTTCAGGCCTCCCTTATAACCCCCATTCCCCTTTGAACCTAAAATTTTTAGTCTAGCTTATAATCATGGAAGAATTAATGCTAATTTACATACCGAGTGTTGTTAAGTTCGGTTCTACCGTTAGTGCCCAATAAAATAGTTGCCCCCGCTTTAGTTTTTAGCGTATATCTCGTTTATACATTGTTAAAAGACAAAAATGAATATCACAAAAGTTACTCTAAATAACAAAATAAACAACTTTTGTTATGTTCATATTTGCCGAAAAACGAATAGAAAACGAAATACCGCTATTTTCAATTCAGGCCACCCTTACAACCCCCACTCCTGCCCGTCCCTAGAAATGTTGGTATGGCTTATTATAATAAAAGCGTTAGTGCTAATACACATACCGAGTTTTATTTATTTCGGTTGAGTCTTTTGTGCCAAATAAAATTGTGGACTCCCGCTATAGTTTTTAGCGTATAACTCATTTATACTTCCGTATACGGCAAAAGTGCATATAACAAAAGTTACTTTAAATTACAAAATAAACAACTTTTGATCTGTGCGTATTTGCCGAAAAAGCATTAGAAAACGAAATATCGCTATTTTCAATTTCAGGCCTCCCTCATAACCTCACTCCTGTTTGTCTCAGAGAATATTAATATAGCCTAAAGTCTAAGTTGGGCTAGTAGTAATATACATACCAAGTTTCATAAAATTCGGTTTAGCCGTTTATGCGTGAAAAGGTAACAAACAAACAAACAAATAAACAAACAAACAAACAAACAAACAAACAAACAAACAGACACCAAAGAAACAAAATGCGGTTATGGTGTCTATGACATGTGAAACGAAAAGTTATCGTGAAATTTCGCGAAAAAAATCAATGTACAGACAGAGGTTACAATTTTATATATATATATATATATATATATATATATATATATATATATATATATATATATATATATATATATACACACAGTTTTGAATGGACCTCATTTTCGTCATCTACTAGGTAGGATAGATTGACATTTGAAGAAAAATGTCGAAAATTTCGTCATGAGTACAACCTCGAATAGCTGATTTCCCTTAAGGGAAATCTGCTAAAATGTGGTGATATGATTTCACAAATGTGGTATACTAGCACTTTTCAAATGTGCTTAGTTTACGCAGCATTTTTATCACTCAAAAGGGTTGATAAAGATATTACGTGGATTCCTTTTCCTACCAATTTTTATGATTACATGGCATTAAATGTATTTAAAATGTTTTCATTTTTTCTCTTTCCAGTCCATATATTTCATCTTTCAATATATTATACTGTGTATCTAAACAGAGTTAACGAGATTCTAAGATTGAGAGTCAGTTAGACAAAGAGCTATTCAATTCTTAATTGTGAAACAGTTAAACTGATTGGATTGAAGCAGTTATGTTTACTGACGGAAAGAAAAATAGTCATTGGGTCGAGGGCAAGAAAACAGATTTAATTGTTGTTCTGTTTGGAGATTCAGCTTTGTTTTATAGCGGCCAGAATAAGGAAGCTGTCTCAGCAATTTGCTATGGTCCACTGTTTGGATCTCTCTATTGAATTATAGCGTTTTAATTTTAGTTTTTACAACTTCCGCTCTGCCTGAGTCTTATGAAATAATGATGTAAGGTGTAATATGTCATTTGGACGAAAGCAATTTATGTATGTAAATGTGTATAATTATCCTTTGCCAATGCTCAATATACCATTGGCAGACTTCCCTTAAGGGATGTTATAGTCATGTCACGGTTTTTGTGAATGTTTCTTAAATATTCATCGATCCTACCCAGAAACCCAGAAGATGACGAAAATGAGGCACACAACAATAATAATGCAAATACATAAATATAAATGTAGAAAAGAAAATAATTGCGACACTCAAATCAGATTAAAATAAATTTGGATAATAAATAACAGTGT
Organism: Riptortus pedestris; assembly: GCA_019009955.1. Lineage (NCBI taxonomy): Eukaryota > Metazoa > Arthropoda > Insecta > Hemiptera > Alydidae > Riptortus > Riptortus pedestris. The sequence continues at coordinate 1,481,024 of CM032232.1, forward strand.
CTGAAAGTGAAAACCTCTCGCAGCTGCAAGCAGCTTTGATGACATACTTAAACTCTAAGGACATACATTGGATAAACATATTAACATTTCATTGCATTTCCAATAACATTGCCCTTCGGCCGGAGATCTGACCCAGCTGGCGGCGTCACAGTTTTGAACGGACCTCATTTTCGTCATCTACTAGGTAGGATCCATGGGCATTTGAAGAAAAAATTCGAAAATTCCGTCATGAGTTCAACCTCAATAGCTGATTTCCCTTAAGGGAAATCTGCTAAAATAGAGACTAGTTGCCTCCAAACATTTCTTTTGTTGAATAATTATAAATAAATGAATTATATATTAATTATTATAGTTAATAATTATTAAAGTTAATAATTATTATAGTTAATAATTATTATAGTTAATAATTATTATAGTTAATAATTATTATAGTTAATAATTATTATAGTTAATAACTATTAATTATTATAGTTAATAATTATTAATTATTATAGTTAATAATTATTATAGTTATTAATAATTATTATTATATTATGTAAATTTCTTTGGTTTCAATATTGCCTTTGTTTTATTTCCTCGCTTTTATCTCATTATTTACAGATTTTTTAATCAAACCTCAGTTTATTCATACCTCGCAAAATAATGAAGGTATAGTTTATATTGCATTTGTTCATAAGAATGTAAAAATTAATAAAAGGTGTGGCATTTACTGTAAAAAACGAAAATACCCATAACTTGGTGTTTTTCCCACATAAATACCGGGTATTTACCCATTTCGGAAAATACCCGGGTTTTTACCTTTTGGGTATTTACCCTTCGCCCATCTTTATACACACGTACACTAGAATTATATTTATAAAGATATATATATATATATATATAAAATTGTAACCTCTGTCTGTACATTGATTTTTTTCACGAAATTTCACGATAACTTTTCGTTTCACATGTCATAGACACCATAACTGCATTTTGTTTCTTTGGTGTCTGTTTGTTTGTTTGTTTGTTTATTTGTTTGTTTGTTTATTTGTTTGTTTGTTTGTTTGTTACCTTTTCACGCATAAACGGCTGAACCGAATTTTATGAAACTTGGTATGTATATTACTACTAACCCAACTTAGACTTTAGGCTATATTAATATCCTCTGAGACGAACAGGAGTGGGGGTTATAAGGGAAGCCAGAAATTAAAAATAGCGATATTTCGATTCCTATTGGTTTTTCAGCAAATATGCACATAACAAAAGTTGTTTATTTTGTTATTTAGAGTAACTTTTGTTATATACACTTTCGTCGTATACCGAGTTATAAACGAGATATACGCTAAAACCTATAGAGGAAGTGAACTATTTTATATGGCACAAAAGAATCAACCCAAGCTAAAATAAAACTCGGTATGTGTATTAGCACTAACGCTTTCATTATAACAAGCCATGCCAACATTTCTAGGGACGGGCAGTAGTGGGGTTTATAAGGGAAGCCAGAAATTAAAAATAGCGATATTTCGTTTCTTATTGGTTTTTCGGCATATATGAACATAACAAAAGTTGTTTATTGTGTAATTTAGAGTAACTTTTGTTATATTCACTTTTGCCGTATACGGAAGTATAAATGAGTTATACTCTAAAAACTATAGAGGGAGGTCCACAATTTTATTTGGCAATAAAGACTCAACCGAACTAAACCAAACTCGGTATTTGAATTAGTACTAACGCCTTCCTTATAATAAGCCATACTAACATTTCTAGGGACGGGCAAGAGTGGGGGTTATATGGAATACCTAAATTAAAAATAGTGATATTTCGTTTCCTATTGCTTTTTCAACAAATATGCACATAACAAAAGTTATTTGTTTTGTTATTTAGAGTAACTTTTGTTACATGCACTTTTGCCGTGTACGGAAGTATAAATGAGTTATACGCTAAAACCTATAGCGGGAGTCCACAATTTTATTTGGCACAAAAGGCTCAACCGAACTAAACCAAACTCGGTATTTGAATTAGCACTAACGCCTTCCTTATAATAAGCCATACTATTTCTAGGGACGGGCAGGAGTGGGGGTTATAAGGGAGGCCTGAAATTAAAATAGTGATTTCCTATTGGGGTTTCGGCAAATATGCAAATAACAATAGTTGTTTACTTTGTTATTTAGAGAAATTTTCTCAACACTTCTTTTCAATATGAACTACCAGGTACCTCAAATGAAAAAATTTATTCAAATGTATGTCAATATTTTCTCATTAATAATTCAAATCTATGCATAATGAAACAGGAAACGGGAAATATGGCAATATGCAGAACAGCGAAGTCTTGCACTGACGGGTAAACGTCATAATATTGTGCAAAGTAAAGCCTGCTAAAAAATACCACACCATCCAGCCTAAAAAGAAGGCCCGGGCGAAGCCGGTTATCTGAGCTAGTATATATATATATATATATATATATATATATATATACACACGTGTGTGTGCTTCTCTGTTTACGCTATAGTGGTCGCAATTATTGTTTGATCGTTACCAAAGTTGATATTGAATCGTTTTATGTGAGAAGAAAGATCAAGTTCGTTAATGTCAGAAATCGGACCAGTGGGGTACTTAGAAAGATGAATTTCGTAAATTTGAAATATCTCCGTTTTTATGCGCCGGGTCGAAAAACTTATTGAACCAATTTTATTGCATATTAGTTTACCTATAAATGTTGTTATGTACATATTTTCCCTATCATGAATATTAACAGAAATATTTGGATTCTTCAGATTTGAGCCTTCAGTAAAGCCCCACTCCTACACATATATTATCAATCAGCTGTTATATCATGGTCATCTTTGTTCTAAGCTTAAATGCGAAATATTGTGTTCAAGAGACCTTTTTTTTATTCATAATAGATGTTCGTTCTGCGATGATGTCAATTATGATTGTACGTTCTTGTTTCAATAATGATTCCTTGATCTATTCCATACTCGATATTTAGCCGTTTCAGTCATCGCTAAAGATTTTATTTTTTATTCGCAGAAATCGGACCTGAAATATTGAGGGTTTTAAGGGGGAGGGGATTCAAATATTCAAGATATCTTGGTTATTATGAGTATTACCATAAAATGTTTTAGAACCCATCTTGTTAAATTATTATCGTTCTACAATTGAAGGGTTTGCTGCAAAAAGGAGGTAGCTCCATCCCATAGTTGTTGGCAGTTATAAACACTTTCATGTGCAAAAAAAAAATCTTTTATTTGGCCCCAAAAGGATGCAGCTTTCAATCGTTATGATGTTATTTTCGTATTTTATGTTATTCGTTATAATGATGTTATTTTCTGTTTGTAAAACCAATAATTTTGCTGTACTTTATTTTCAGTTTTCTTTGAATAAAAAATACTTAATAATAGTACATTCTATTTATTTTTACACCTTTTTTCATGACATAACATATTCCTCCATTCCTCATATTCCATTCTTTTGGGCAAAAAAGAGGTAGCTCCAAGGATCATCCACGTACCACCAACATTTGGATGATATTTTTTGAATGAAAATACTGTTCTAATATGTAAACACCATAATTGAAAGTAAGCAGCAACAATATTTTTACATAACTAAAAATTTGAATTTTTTAAACGTTTTTTTTTGGTTTCCCAAAAACTGGAAAAATTATAGCTACCTCCTTTTTGCAGCAAACCCTTCAATTGTTGTTTTATTTATTTGTTGGTGACTCAAGTATTAAACTTGGTATTTAATCGTTTTATGTAAAAAGAAAGATCAAGCTCGTTAACGGCTGAAATCGGACCAGTGGAAGGGGTTAGAGGGGGGAATTTCGAAAATTTCAGATATCTTCGTTACTATAAGTCGGACCGAAAAATTGTATAGAACCAATCTTATTGCTAATTAAATTTACAATAGATATCAATATATACATTTATTCTGTATCTTGAATATTAACCGAGATATTTGCATTATTATTAAGTGTAACGGACGAGCTATGGTTAAATTCGTTTTCGATGAAGCTAGTTCGGCCGTTTCCGTTACTGTTCGGCACTCGACTGGAGATTTCTTTATTGTATAACTTTACTGGTTGAAATTTGCTTAGTTTAGTCAGCCCCTGCGTGACGGACTTTTTTACACATACGTAGAGAATACATGGTGAGATGAGATCACAAGCGTATTATCTGCGCTAACTATTATTAAATCGGCTTAGTTTACGCAGCTGCTGCGTGACGGAATTTTCGAATCTAAGGTTTAAGAGATATTATGCAAACGTCTAGCTAGACTATATATATATTTTTTGTTAGGCTCGCGTGTTAGGAAATAATATTGTATACTCGAGATGTAATGACTCCTTCAAATTCCTTATTGGCTTCTAGATGACTGGTTTTACTGCCTTCTAGGCCTATGGTTGGTGGAGTTGCGTAACATTTAAAATGGATGTTGGCCGGACACGCTTTGTTGGCGATATGATGACTATAGTTTATAGTCGCGTCCGTTTAATCAGTAGCATTCCAGTTATGGAAGATTAGCCAAGAGACAAGTAGCTACAACGGCCTTGCTAGCAGATGCTAATCCTGAAGGCGATCCTGTACCCTGCCTACTACACAACTGTGTTCACAACTCGGCCATATATTTAGAATAAATCGTTGAGTTGCGTCATTATAAGACTAAATTTAGTTATGAGTCTTGGAACAATTTTTTTTTTATTATTGCCCAAATATGGAAGGTCATGCTACACTAGTAAGGACTTGACAGGAATGATAGTCATTTAAAAAATGTACTATATTTTTCCAGATTTCAGATTCAAGAGAAATCAGATATTGAGGTCGTTCTCGTGCCGCGATTTTTTAAAACACTCCCTAAATACCTACTAGATGAGGTTCGTTCAAAATTATATATATATACTTACACATACATAACATAGCATACTTGTGTGTTCAATGTTTGTTTCATCGTTACCAAACTCGAAATTTACTCGTTTTATATAAAACGAAATATCGAGAACGTTAACGGCTGAAATCGGACCATTGGGAAGGGGTGGTTTAGAGGAGGGGAATTTCGAAAATTCGCCATATCTCCGTTACTATTCGTCGAATCTAAAACTTGTATAGAATAGTCCGTCACGTAGGGGCTGCGTAAACTAAGCAGATTTCCCACGTGAAGTTTTACAATAGAGAAATCTGCCTAATAACAACTGTAGTAGTAAGAAACCTCTAAACCTAAAACATTATTTAGGGCGTAATAACCCAGTAGTTTCTAGCTCCAAAAAACTGTTAACCTAACCTCTAAACCTATTCACGAGGGACGAATAGTTATGGAAACGGCCACCAGAGCTCTCGGCGGAAAGTCCGAACATAGCCTTCTGGCAGAATACAAATGCAAATATCTCGGTTAATATTCAAGATAGAGAATAAATGTATATAACAATATTTATAGTAAATTTAATTTGCAATAAGATTGATTCTGTACAATTTTTCAGTCCGACGTATAGTAACGGAGATATTTCGAATTTTCGAAAATCCTCCCCTCTAAACCCCCCCTCCCACTGGTCCGATTTCAGCCGTTAACGAACTTGATCTTTCTTTTTATATAAAACGACTAAATATCGAGTTTGGTAACGATCAAACAAAAATTGCGACCGCTAGAGCGGTAACAGACAAATATATATATATATATATATATATATATATATATATATATATATATATATATATATATATACAGTTTTGAACGGACATCATTTTCGTCATCTCCTGGGTAGGATCGATGGACATTTGAAGAAAAATTTTGAAAATTTCGTCATGAGTTTAACCTCATAGCAGATTTCCCTTAAGGGAAATCTGCTAATAAATCTTATTGCAAATTAAATTTACTATAAATATCGTTATATACATTTATTACCTATCTTGAATATTAACCGAGATATTTGCATATTTATTAACTGTGTGGGGATAACGGACTCGATAAGATCTGCTAATGTCAGCTCTAGTCGTGAACTTCCGCCTCGAGCTAGTTCGGCCATTTCCGTAACTGTTCGGCTCTCGTGAAATTGGTTTAGAGACCCGTTACTAATACTGTCACTAGTATGCAGATGTATCTATTGTAAAACATTACGTGGTAAATCTGCTTACTTTACGCAGCTCCTGCGTGACGGACTTTTTTTTCTTATTGCCCAAATATGGAGGGTTATACTCCGCTAGTGGGACTTGACTGGAATGATAGTCATTTAAAAAATGACCCTTTTTTTGGCAGATTTCCCTTAAGGGAAATTAGCTATTAAGGTTGAACTCATGATGGAAATTTCGAATGATTTCCTCAAATGTCGATCTATCTTACCTAGTAGATGACAAAAATTGGGTCCGTACAAAAGTAAAAGTATATATATATAAATAATTTGGGGTTTAAATACATTAAAAGAATAGAATAATAAAATACTAGTAACAATTATACAACTCACCTAACCCTAACCTATAATAGTTTATAAAAGACACAACTAATAAGGGGGTCCCTAACCCCTTGGATGTCCATAAAGGACATTATAAAAAGGTGCTAGCACCCAAACAGAGTTCTTAGCCTTAGCCTAACACCTAGCACTCACAAAACACAAAGAACTATAAAATAATACAAAAAAATAAATCAGAAGAGAAGAACAAAACAAAACAAAAACTATACGCTTCATATATTGCTGTCTAAAAATAATGGATCCAGACCATAAATACGCTCATAAAATAAAAACTAAGAAGACAAAACATTCCTCTTAGAGACATTACCTACTTACAACTAAAACACCAAACAGAAATATAAAATATGTATAAAAAAACAACAAAAAACCTCCTAATAATTAAAAAAATACCTCAATAAATAAATCATCATAAATAACTCGCTCTACAGTCTTCGTACTGAAATGAGCACACCATAGATTTGGGACCCTTCATCAGACTTGCCGAGCCTATCCTACGAGAATGAGGTCCGTTCAAAAGTATATACACACACACACTTAGTGGTCACAATGTCTGTTTGTACATTACCAAACATCTTTATGGAAGCGTTTCAGGCGTAACTAAAGGTCAAGCTAGTTATGGCTGAAATTGGAGCGAGGGGAAGGGGTTGGGGTTCAGAAGGGGGAAATTCCGAAAAATCGAAATGTCTCCGTTATCATACGTTGGATCGAAAAACTGTATAGAACCAATCTAATTGAAAATTTAATGTTCTATACGGAGATATTAGGATTTTTAGTTTTCGGCTATCAGCGAACCCCCACTCCTAGTCTTGTCATATTAACAATAAGCTGGTTGGTATATTATGTGCACCTCAATCCGGGTTAAATACCAAATACTGTTTTCAAGATAACTTTTTTTTACATTGTATGAGATACATGCAATTTCATTGTATGATGCATCGTGATGTGAGTTACTTGTACTTTCTTGGTTCCAGCCAATGTTTCCCCTGGCTCTTTCTCATTGGTTTTTTACATAGAAATATAGAATTTTTGGTGAAATTAGATCAGTAGTGTTTCATGCCTTTAGGTGTGACATCTGGTTAGTTTACGCAGCCCCTGCGTGACGGATTTTATTTGTTATGAATTTTTGTTATAAGGAGTGAATAATCATTGGTATTCAGTTTGTAGTAAAATATTTCAGATTGACTACACCTTTATTTCTCTGAATGAAATATGTCTTGGGACTTTAATTAACTTCAATTAATGTCTCCCGTTCCCAAGTTGGCACATCCACTACTTGTAGCAACTTACCATATGCAATATTGTCTTAGCATTGTCTGCAAGATTTACAGCTGTGACAGCCTGTTGACAATGAAGGCCGCACAAGGTAAGTAACATTTTCCCATGGTTGGCACCTCCGTTGGGACTGGTTCAGTTCATTACAGGTGCATTTGGTTCAAGGCTGTCGAAGAAGAAATGTCACATTCCTTGGCGAGTGGGTGTATCCTCACAGCTACGAGGTGTTGCCTCTTTATATCGGTACGTTTACTATTGTTGCTACGATTCGTATTTCATTAAAAAGTCCGTCACGCAGGGGCTGCGTAAACTAAGCAGATTTCCCACGTGCTGGTATGATAGGCTATTGATCACATCTCACCAAATATTCTTTATTTCTAATGATAACGTAGGTTTATACAAATTTTTGACCCCCCCCCCACCACTCTAAGAGTTTAATGAAACGGTTAAATCTTGAGTATGGTATGGATCAAATAAACATCTTAAAGTCTGGAGTGGAAAATCTAAAGTAATGACGTTATCAAGTATCTAACATAATAAAGATCCGTTGAAAAAATTATTAGGTATTTAAGCTCCTAATACAGTGGTTCATGGTATAATAGCTTACTAATAATATGAAGTGAGTAGGAGTGGGGGGTTTACATAGTGCTGTAACGTCTCGATTAATATTCATATTTGAGAAAAAAATGTATATAACATTTATAGTACATTTAATTTGCAATAAGATTGGTTCTATACAAATTTTCTATCAGACATATAATGACGGAGATATTACGAATTTTCAAAACTCCCACTCTGAACACCTTGTCACCCAGTCCGATTTTAGCCGTTAATTAACAAGTATGAAATGCTTATAGATTGAGTTTAGTTATGATGAAATAAAATTTGCGCCCGTTACGTGACAAATATACATAGTTTTGAACGGACCTCATTTTGGTGATCTCCGGGTAGGTTCGATGGGCAATTGAGGAAATTTTTCAAAAATCGCGTCACGAGTAACTATGGCGTCAACCTCCATAACTGACTTCCCTTAAGGGAAATCTGCTAATAATTAATCCGATGAGTAGAAGTGGGGTTATAGTAATGGCAGAAGTGGGGTTATAGTAATGGCAGAAGTGGGGTTATAGTAATGGCAGAAGTGGGGTTATAGTAATGGCAGAAGTGGGGTTATAGTAATGGCAGGAGTGGGGTTTTAGTAATGGCAGAAGTGGGGTTATAGTAATGGCAGAAGTGGGGTTATAGTAATGGCAGAAGTGGGGTTATAGTAATGGCAGAAGTGGGGTTATAGTAATGGCAGAAGTGGGGTTATAGTAATGGCAGAAGTGGGGTTATAGTAATGGCAGAAGTGGGGTTATAGTAATGGCAGAAGTGGGGTTTATGGTAATGGCAGAAGTGGGGTTATAGTAATTGCAGAAGTGGGGTTATAGTAATGGCAGAAGTGGGGTTATAGTAATGGCAGAAGTGGGGTTATAGTAATGGCAGAAGTGGGGTTATAGTAATGGCAGAAGTGGGGTTATAGTAATGGCAGAAGTGGGGTTATAGTAATGACAGAAGTGGGGTTAAAGTAATGGAAGAAGTGGGGTAATAGTAATGGCAGAAGTGGGGTTATGGTAATGGCAGAAGTGGGGTTATGGTAATGGCAGAAGTGGGGTTATAGTAATGGCAGAAGTGGGGTTATAGTAATGGCAGAAGTGGGGTTATAGTAATGGCAGAAGTGGGGTTATTATAGTAATGGCAGAAGTGGGGTTATAGTAATGGCAGAAGTGGGGTTATAGTAATGGCAGAAGTGGGGTTATAGTAATGGCAGAAGTGGGGTTATAGTAATGGCAGAAGTGGGGTTATAGTAAGGGCAGGAGTGGGGTTATAGTAATGGCAGAAGTGGGGTTATAGTAATGGCAGAAGTGGGGTTATAGTAATGGCAGAAGTGGGGTTATAGTAATGGCAGGAGTGGGGTTATAGTAATGGCAGAAGTGGGGTTATAGTAATGGCAGAAGTGGGGTTATAGTAATGGCAGAAGTGGGGTTATAGTAATGGCAGAAGTGGGGTTATAGTAATGGCAGAAGTGGGGTTATAGTAATGGCAGAAGTGGGGTTATAGTAATGGCAGGAGTGGGGTTATAGTAATGGCAGGAGTGGGGTTATAGTAATGGCAGAAGTGGGGTTATAGTAATGGCAGAAGTGGGGTTTTAGTAATGGCAGAAAACAGGAATGTACGAATAACTCGTTTCATAGTTGAGTTGCAAAAAAAAAATGTACTTTTAAGACAATTGTAGAGCATTAACATGATTATGATGATTGATTCTTTAACATTTTTCAATGGAACTCATAATAACTGAGATATTGTGAATTTTGGAAATACCACCCTCCCACTAGTCCGGATATCAGCCATTAACGAATTTATTTTCCACGAAACGCTTATTATTTATCGAGTTTGGTAACGATCAAAAAAACATTGAGACCGCTAGATAACGGGTAACAGACAAATATGAATATTTGAATGAATATACTAGCGGACCCGACAGACGCAGTCCTGCATGATATTTCAAGCGACTAGGATATTAAATTTATTAATATTATGCTCAAAACATAAGCTAGTTTTAATAACACAAAAAACAACTTCTGTTAAGTGCACGTTTGCCTAAAAAGAAATAGAAAATGAAATTTACGAATTATTTATTCGGACATCCCTTATAACTCCCGTTAGAACCTAAGAACATTAATATAGCTTATAATCATGGAAGAATTAATGCTAATTTACATATAGTTTTGTTAAGTTCGGTTCAATCGTTAGTGCCCTAATAAAATTGTTTGCTTCCACTTTAATTTTGTAGTGTATATCTCGTTTATACTTTGTAATACGACAAAAGTGAATATAACAAAAGTTACTCTAACTAACAAAATAAACAACTTTTATTATTTGCAATTTGCCGAAAAACCAGTAGGAAACGAAATATCGCTATTAGCAGATTTCCCTGAAGAGAAATCAGCTATTGAGGTCGTACCCATGACGGAATTTTCGAAAAATTTCTTCAAATGTCCATCGATCCTACCCAGGAGATGACGAAAATGAGGTCCGTTCAAAACTATATATATATATTTGTCTGTTAACACTCTAGTGGTCGCAATTTTTGTTTAATCGTCACCAAACTCGGTATTTAATCGTTTTATGTAAAAAGGAAGATCAAGTTCCTTAACGGCTGAAATCGGACCAGAGGGAGGGGGGGGGTTAGAGGGGGGATTTTCAACAATTCGAAATATTCCGTTATTATGCATCGGATCGAAAAATTGTATAGAACCAATCTTATTGGAAATTAAATTTACTATAAATATTGTTATATGCATTTATTCTCTATCTTGAATATTAACCGAGATATTTGCATTTGTAATCTGCATGTTCGGACTTTCCGCCGAGAGCTCTGGTGGCCATTTCCATAACTATTCGTCCCTCGTGAATAGGTTTAGAGGTTAGGTTAACTGTTTTTTGGGGCTAGAAACTTCTGGGTTATTACGCCCTGAATAATGTTTTAGGTTTAGAGGTTTCTTACTACTACAGTTGTTATTAGCAGATTTCTCTATTGTAAAACTTCACGTGGGAAATCTGCTTAGTTTACGCAGCCCCTGCGTGCCGGACTTTTTTTAATTTCAGGCCTCCCTTACGACCCAATAGAAATTTAGTTTGATATAAAAATAAAATATTTTTGTCTCTTGAACCCATCTTTCTAGATTATTATATAAAAAAAAAAACCACTTGTTGCCTGAATGTAAACGGTCTTCCTATTTGTATGTTAGAAGAGGCTGACTCGATACCTGAGCGATACCCTGGACACGATATGGCACCTCCCTTGGCGGGCAATTCACCGGGGAACAGCTGCTGAGAATAAACTCTTCTTTCTACCAGCCACATGCCTCATGCTAAACTCATATCAACCATCTTGCCTTTTTTTTCCCTTTCTGTTCCATGTTTCTTCCCGTCACTCTGAACGGATTCCTCTCTCCTTTCTTTCTTAACACTCCCTATTCTAAATTCTGCAGAGTATTTCTTTTTATTTGGACGCCGTATCCTTAGAGCTTCTTTTATATCATTTTATTATTAATTCGATAACCTTTTAGCAGATTTCCCTTAAGGGAAATCAGCTATTGAGGTTGTACTCATGACGCGAATTTCGAAATTTTTCTTCAAATGTCCATCGATCCTACCCAGGAGATGACGAAAATGAGGTCCGTTCAAAACTATATATATATATATATATATATATATATATATATATATATATATATATATATAATATATATATTTGTCTGTTACCGCTCTAGCGGTCGCAATTATTGTTTAATCGTTACCAGACTCGATATTTAGTCGTTTTATGTAAAAATAAAGATCAAGTTCGATAACGGCTGAAATCAGTCCAGGAGAGGGGGGGGGGTTTAAAGGGGAGGATTTTCGAAAATTCGAAATATCTCCGTTACTATACGTCGGATCGAAAACATGTATTGGCATTTTTCAGTTTTCAGCCACCAGCAAACCGCCACTTCTACTCATGTTACATAAACAATACTCTGCTACATAATAAATCACAATTTTCCAAGTTTAAATACCAAAAATTGTATTCAAGAGACCTTTATTATACGACAAATATACAAATATGTCCTGGTGAACCCCCCCCCCCCTCGTCTTAAAGTTTTGGACTACTAAAATTTGATTGGTAGGGTAACAATTATTCTGACTCATTATTAATTACAGTACTAGATATAGTAAATAGTTCTCAATAAAATTAATATGTTATATTCTGATATATTTCAGTAATAGTTTTTCTTTCCGGTGTGAGGAGGGCAGACCCGTTTGTTTACAATTCTAACCTAACGCTTCTTGTCGGCAGGTTATTGGAATTGGATGGACCATTTCTTATTTCCGTTTGTATTTATTCACGGTGGTGTTGTGTTACCAGTATGTAGATTTAGCTATTACTAAACTTCACGAGGGAAATCTGCTTAGTTTACGCAGCCCCTGCGTGACGGACTTTTTAATTTACTTATTAAACTATTACTGGCTTTAGATGAGTTCACGTAGGGGAATATACTCATGACACTGTTTTCAAAACGTTTCCTCAAATGTTCATTGACCCAACCAAGGAGATGACGGAAATGAGGTCCGTTTAATATTTTATATTTATATATACCCGTATTTGTCTAGTAGCGCTCTAGCGGTCGCTAGGTTTTTTTCATCGGTACGAGACTCGATATTTAGATGTTTTGTGTAAAATAAAGATCAACATCATTAATGGTTGAAATCGAACTAATGGGAGTGTGGAATATTCCACTTTCTGGTATGACTCAATAGAGAGCTCATTTCAGCACATAATCGAATTGAATAACCGAAAGTACGAATTTCTCGTATAACATTTGGGTTGCAAAAAAAAACGCATAGAGAAACAATTGTATAGCATAGCATCAGTATAGAACCTATCTTGTTAAAATATTGCTGATTAGTAGCTTGTTATAGCTGCGCGTGTGAAATCTGCTTAGTTTACGCAGCTCCTGCGTGACTGACTATTTATCTTTACGTAGTTTGCAAGTGATGTCCCCTTGCGAAGATTCCTTACTTCTCCTGTAATTGAAACCTGAAAAAAAATAATTATTACAATAGGAAAGGGGTCTTTTTTACATTAGCCCCGTATTTCCAATTAGGTTATAATCACATGATTCTAGAAATGCCAGTGATACAATTCTTACTAATAAACTCTTACAAACACTGATAAAAGAATGTTTTAAGAGAAACTGAACCACATTTATTACAAGTATAAAAATATCATGGTTTTGGTGGCCAATAAGTCCTCATACACGATAATATTGCATTAAATAAGTCATCGTTTTAATGCCTTCTTCGGCAGACCAACTCACATATGTAGGAGTCTATCATTGTTCTCCTTGTTCCACATTCACATTTGTTTCTACGTTTTAGTGAGGACCACAATGATTCCACACGTTGTGTATGTGCTCCAGTTTTCATATCAATGAAAATTATTGGATGGAGTAGTTAACAGTAAAATGTTTATATTTCTATTCCTGCTAACATTTTTAGGCGGCGATATGACCTCCAGCAGTTTGAATATATTTCTTGTTCCAGGCCTAATAGAATGGAATGTCCGTCACGCAGGGGCTGCGTAAACTAAGCAGATTTCCCTCGGTTTAGTAATAGATAAATATACATACTGCTAACACAACACCGTGAATAAATACAAACGGAAATAAAAAAATGTTTCATCCAATTTCAATAACCTGCCGACAGGAAGCGTTAGGTTAGAAATGTAAACAAACGGGTCGTCCCGGCTCACACCGGAAAGAAAAACAATTACTGAAATATATCAGAATATAACACATTATTTTATTGATATCTATTTACTATATCTAGTACTGTAATTAATAATGAGTTAGAATAATTGTTATCTCAATCAATAAAATTTTAGTTGTCCAAAACTTTAAGATGGGGGGGGGGTCACCAGGACATATTTACATGTATCTCGTATAATAAAGGTCTCTGGAATACAATTTTTGGTATGTAAACTTCCAATAATGGTATTATTATGTAGCCGAGTATTGTTTACGTAACATGATTAGAAGTGGTGGTTTGCTGAAAACTGAAAAATGCAAATATCTCGGTTAATATTCAAGATAGAGAATAAACGTACATAACAATATTTTATAGTAAATTTAATTTTCAATAAGATTGGTTCCTATTTTCCGATCCGATGCATAATAACGGAGATATTTCGAATTTTCGAAAATCCCCCCGGGAGAGCCCCCCTCCCTCGGGTCCGCTGTCAGCCATAAACGAACGAGAGCTGGCTTGTTACTTACAAGGGTTAAATATATAGTTTCGTAACGATTAAACAAAAATTGGACCACTAGAGCGGTAACAGACAAATATATATATATATATATATATATATATATACAGTTTTAAACGGACTTCATTTACGTCATCTACTAGGTAGGATCGATGGACATTTGAAGAAAAATTTAGAAAATTCCGTCATGAGTACAACCTCCCTGAAGGGAAATCTGCTAATAATGCACTCTGCCAATGTTTCCATGCTTCTGTTAGGGGCGGCATATAGAATGCTCTCTCTGCTTTCTCGGCGCAGAACTCCAAATACCCATTGTTGAGGATGAATTCGGCCAACGTTGTACTTCCTTTTCGTATAACATGTTTCATCAATTTCGACGGTAAGTCCCTCGCCCCCAATTATCATATGGCTAAAATTTAATTAGCAGAAATCTCCAATACTATTATTATTTATTAACGTCCACTTTTTGCAACTTAGGCTGATTGGGACGGGTTATCTACAGGTTACCACCCTTTTCTAGCCAGGGTGGGACTTAGGAAATCTCCAATACAATAAATTGTGACTGTTATTTAACTAATATCTCAGAAGTATTTCTAATATCATGTGATTATAACCTAATTCGAAATGCGGGGCTAATGTAAAAAAGACCCTAGGAAAGTATTCTATTTTAGTTTACTTCTGTCAGTCCTTATAAGAAAGAAACTCCTTTAGTTCTCATAACGTTGGCAGATCGTTAGAGGACTTTGCAACTTCAATGTGCTCATCAGTTAAGATCCTCCAATGGTGGATACATATTCTGCAATACGTTAGTCCCCATCCTCTAACTGGATTTGGTATTTTGGAGCGGTCGACTATCATTTTTTAATTAAATGATATTATTTTCGACAAATGAATCTGTTAGTTTGTGCTTTCATCGTGCAGTGCTGCTGTTTCAACGGTCAAAGCTAAAGGTCTCTTCCAGACAAGTGTGGTCCTTTCTTTCTTCTTCTTCTTACGTTCAGCGTCATCCCCGACTATTTCTCTGGTGGGTGTTGCTTAGATTTTCTCGTTCGGTCTCCTGCAGAGTTTTCAAACGTAGAGGGCATTCTACAGATGATCCTTAACCTTTTCCCGCCGGGGTTGGGTGCTCGTGGATTACATCCAACCGTATAAAGAAAGTTGGGAGACACAAGTATCTCCCTTTAGAACGAAGATGCTGAAGGATAATCATATCTTTTGGCAGCAGGTATTGTTAGTGATGAAGTCCCCTCATGCTTATCACCTAAACCATATGTGGGCAATGTCCGGCCCGCGGTAAGTTTGGGTCCGGCCCGCCAGGCATTTTTAAAAACCAATCAAACAAAAATATTACACTACTTACTCCAAATGAGGAGAGATTTGTGCGTATGACAGTACTTATAAATCGAACAGTTCTTTTCAATGATGAAAGTTAATAAATCAAAACATCGTACAAGGCTGACTGACGATAATTTGGAAATTCTTTGTCTTTGTATCAGTGGAATTAATCGAAACATCGATGGATTAGTTTCCCAAATTCAAACTCTTTGATTGTACCATTTTTTTCATTTCATTTTGTTATTTTAATAAATTGTATTATAATTACATTGCCGTATAATTTCATGTCTGATATCTATCGTTTAAAATTGAGAACACTTCTTTAAAATGCATTACTTTTATAAGCGGCTCGCGAACTAAAGTTCGGCCCGCAACATGTCCCACAACAAAGGTTGCCCATACCTGGCATAAAGGATCAGAATAACACTTTGAAGGCGATTGAATTCTTCTTTTACACGACTTCTTATGAGATCCTTTTCCCCCGGTACTACCGACGTTATCAGAGGGCCCTTTGTGCAGTTTCAAATACTGGGGGTTTGTCGGAAGCTATTGTTCCCAATGAAAACTATGAGACGTTTGATGTCTTTCGAAAATGACTTTCTTTTCCTCCTTTTCCTATTAGCATTATCCTGATCTACTTGTATAGTGACATCGTAATCTGTTTGATGATAAGATTCATGGCCAAAGAGTCCCTTTTCTCTTTTGACAGATCTACTAAAATGAATGAAAACCTCCTACTGTCAGATGCACGTGGGAATTCTATTCAGTTAACGGCGGCCTTTGCTCGGGGCCTCATGAATCATTTGGCAAACGCAGCTGAAGGGGCGCGTGTTCATATCTTTCGCCTGAATGAAGTTGCATATAGTTGTCATTGAGTCGGATGTGTCGGGAGGGCGGCTTTGTTCAAAGCGGTTTGGACGGTGTAGAATGTAAGTAGAAGCAGACAGACAGGCTCTGTATTAGTATTATTGTGTTGGCGAGCCTGTCGCTGAATGGGAGTGGCGAATTAATTAGACCCATTGTCTGTCGGTGTCTCCCTCCACGATTTATAGCACTTACCTCTCTCTTGCCTCCAGCACACCCCTCCCTGTCTCTCTCTCTCTCTCTCTCTCTCTCTCTCTCTCTCTCTCTCTCTCTCTCTCTCTCTCTCTCTCACTCTCACTCTCTCACTCTCTCTCTCTCTCTCTCTCTCTCTCTCTCTCTCTCTCTCTCTCTCTCTCTCTCTCTCTCTCTCTCTCTCTCTCTCTCTCTCTCTCTCTCTCTCTCTCTCTCTCTCTCTCTCTCTCTCTCTCTCTCTCTCTCTCTCTCTCTCTCTCTCTCTCTCTCTCTCTCACTCTCTCTCTCTCTCTCTCTCTCTCTCTCTCTCTCTCTCTCTCTCTCTCTCTCTCTCTCTCTCTCTCTCTCTCTCTCTCTCTCTCTCTCTCATCTCACTAACATAACCCAGCTTCCCATGCCTAATAAAAAAAATGCCTTAAGTGGAGGATGTAAGGGGCTACATCTGGCTGGAAGTGAAGGTTCAGAGAAATAATTAAAAGTCCGTCACGCAGGGGCTGCGTAAACTAAGTAGATTTCCCAAGTGAAGTTGTACAATAGATAGATACTTGTAACACTAAACTAGGTACGGACAACCTTTGACATGCAAATTTTAGTGTGCAAATACGTTCACGGGCCGCTTTTAAAAGTAGTGCATTTTAAAGTAGTGCACATAATTTTTAATGATAGATATCAGACATGAAATTATACGAACATGTAGCTATAATACAATTTATTGAAATAACAAAATGAAACAAATAGGTTCAACATTATAATTAAATCGTAAAATTTGGAATTATTACAAACAACGAAAGTGAAATAGCGACACTGAAATCAATGAGACACTAGCTTGAAATTGGGAAACTAATCCATCGATGTTTGGATTAATTCCACTGATACAAAGACGAAAAGAATTTTCCAAATTATCGCATCATTGAAAAGAACTGTTGGCATTTATGAGTACTGCCAAACGCACAAATCTCTCCTCATTTGGAGTAAGTAGTGTAATATTATTGTTTAATTGGGTTTTCCATAATGTCTCGCGGGCCGGTGGTTGACCACATATGCACTAAACTAACAGAAAACGAAGTATCGGGAAATCATTTTAGGCATTAAAAAAGTTAATATGGTCTTGGTGTTTTCTTAAATGTGCTAATGTTCTGCCCAACTTTTCTCTTTTTTTCCATAAGATCCTCCTCCTTACAATAACCACATCAAAACAAGAATTACCGAATTTGGTCCAGGTCTCCACGCGTGTTACCCTGACTGAGGGAAATAACGATTCATTTATATATAGTCGACTCTCGCTAACACGAACCTCAATAACACGAAATCCTCGATATCACGAATTATTTTTAATCCCCTTGGAAAAACCTCTCTAACACGAAGAAATTACCATACGTAACACGAACTAATTTCTGACGAAGATCACGAGGATGAAGAACCAGCAGACGTCACATCTAAAGAAGCCAAAGCTGCAGTACGTACTCTACGTATGTTATTAGAAAAAAACAGTGATGTACCAGACAGTGTGTTTTCTTCAATAGTTCCAATCGAGAATATGATTGACAAACGTGTTGCTAACAGTCTTAAACAGAAGAAGATAACGGACTATTTCAACTACTAGTGGGATTGCAGTAATATGGTCGGTACTGTTTACTCGGTATTTTTTATTATACTGTACCAAGTTAAATGTTTAATTTTGAAGCTGTAAGGGATACAGCTCATGACTCATAGTGTTTTTTTCAGTTTTAAGCAAAGGAAGATTATTAATTAATATGGAATTAATATTATATTTTCTGTGTTTTACCGATTTTTTAATTATGTATATATACATATTTTAATTCATTTTTCGTAAAATATTAAGATTATGTAGATTTGATGTAGAGAATAAATCACAGTATATTTTTTTACCTCTGTAACACAAATTTTCATTTAGTTCACCTCTATAACTTGAACTATGCCTAAGAACAACTATACATAATACGAACAAAAATGGCAGTCCCCTGGAATTTCGTGATAGCGAGAGTCACATATATATATATATATATATATATATATATATATATATATATATATATATATATAATGGATAAGTTTGCTGCGTATTAAAGTGCTACGAAAATATGTAAACATTATTTAGAAAACTAATAATTCAGTTAGTGAAGTGGTAAAGTATAAGATTGGGAGTTATGTGGAGGTGTTAACTAGATTGAAGTTTGAGGTAGATATTAGCTGTGTGGTTAGTTAGAGGCTGCTTACTCTACATACTAACGTGGATCTAGAAACTTACACAGTTCTCTGGAACTAACACAACATACAATACTCCAGCTGCTGCATTGTGTGGATAACAGTGTTATGTAGAGGTGTTAACTAGATTGAAGTTTGAGGTAGATATTAGCTCTGTGGTTAGTTAGAGCCTGCTTACTCTACATACTAACGTGGATCTAGAAACTTACACAGTTCTCTGGAACTAACACAACATACAATACTCCAGCTGCTGCATTGTGTGGATAACAGTTTGAGGTAGATATTAGCTGTGTGGTTAGTTAGAGGCTGCTTACTCTACATACTAACGTGGATCTAGAAACTTACACAGTTCTCTGGAACTAACACAACATACACGACTCCAGCTGCTGCATTGTGTGGATACAAGTTTGAGGTAGATATTAGCTGTGTGGTTAGTTAGAGCCTGCTTACTCTACATACTAACGTGGATCTAGAAACTTACACAGTTCTCTGGAACTAACACAACATACAATACTCCACCTACTGCATTGTGTGGATAACAGTTTGAGGTAGATATTAGCTCTGTGGTTAGTTAGAGCCTGCTTACTCTACATACTAACGTGGATCTAGAAACTTACACAGTTCTCTGGAACTAACACAACAAACAATACTCCAGCTACTGCATTGTGTGGATAACAGTTTGAGGTAGATATTAGCTGTGTGGTTAGTTAGAGCCTGCTTACTCTACATACTAACGTGGATCTAGAAACTTACACAGTTCTCTGGAACTAACCCAACAAACAATACTCCAGCTGCTGCATTGTGTGGATAAACAGTTTGAGGTAGATATTAGCTGTGTGGTTAGTTAGAGCCTGCTTACTCTACATACTAACGTGGATCTAGAAACTTACACAGCTCTCTGGAACTAACACAACATACAATACTCCAGCTGCTGCATTGTGTGGATAACAGTTTGAGGTAGATATTAGCTCTGTGGTTAGTTAGAGCCTGCTTACTCTACATACTAACGTGGATCTAGAAACTTACACAGTTCTCTGGAACTAACACAACAAACAATACTCCAGCTGCTGCATTGTGTGGATAACAGTTTGAGGTAGATATTAGCTCTGTGGTTAGTTAGAGCCTGCTTACTCTACACACTAACGTGGATCTAGAAACTTACACAGCTCCCTGGAACTAACACAACATACAATACTCCAGCTGCTGCATTGTGTGGATAACAGTTGTTCCCTTTTTAAAAAATCTGACAAACTTTTAATGCACATCCGTATTACCTACACTTTTTGTTGTTTCATCAGTTTCATTGAACTATAAAGTCACCAATAAAACAAAAAGTCCGTCATGCAGGGGCTGCGAAAAGTAAGCAGGTTTTCCATGTGAAAGTTTACAATAAAGAAATCTGCCTAATAATAACAGTAGTAGTAAGGTACCTCTAAACCCTACCTATTTACGAGGGACGAATAGTTACGGAAACGGCCGCATTAGCTCTCGGCGGATAGTCCCAAACATAGCCGACTCCTGCCGACCACACACGCAATACAAATATCTCGGTCAATATTCAAGATACAGAATAAATGTTTTGGAACAATATTTGTAGTAAATTTAATTTGCATTAAGATTCATTCTATACACTTTTTCGATCTTTATGTCAATATTTATATAATTTTGAACGGACCTCATTTTCGTCATCTCCTGGGTAGGATCGATGGACATTTGAGGAAATTTTTCGCGTTATGAGTACGACCTCAATAGCTGATTTCACTTAAGGGAAATCTGCTAAAAAGTTACCAAACTCGACATTTAATCGTTTTATGTAAAAAGAAAGATGAAGGTCGTTAACAGTTAAAATCCGATCATGGGGGGGGGGGGTTTTAGAGAGGTGGAATTTCGAAAAGTCCTAATATCTTCGTTATTATGCATCGGATCGTAAAAGCGTATAGACCCAAACTTTTTTAAAATTGAATTGTCTATAAATTGGGGACTATACATGTTAACCCAGAAATTTGGATTTTATAGTTTTCTGCTTCCCGTAAAACCCCTCTTCCGAAAAGTGGGAATTTCGAAAATTCTTTATGTCTTCGTTATTATGCGTCTGATCGGAAAAGTGTATGGTTTATTGGAAATGTATTTTTCTATTAATGTTATGTAGTTATTTTGGCTATCTGGATTATTAACCCTGATATTTGATTTTTATAGTTTTCGGCCATGAGTAACCCCCCCCCCCTCATGTCATATTAACAATAAGCTGTTATATTATGAAGCTCAGTATTTGAAGCACAAATACTAAATATTGTTCGCACTTTTAATTTTTGAGATAATGCCAATACGTGACACATTTGGGAAATCTGCTTAGTTTACGCAGCCCCTTCGTGACGGACTTTTCCTTGTTTCAACTCGGTAGATCTTACCTTAATGTGTCTCCCATTTTACTTCGGACGTTGGAAATCAATTCCTATTTCTTCTAGTCCTTAAACATTTTCCGATAACTGGTGGCTCTGGGATATGGAATATGGTCTAATAGTGACCATTTCTATGATGGCCGACCATCTATATGGGCGTGAGCTGTATGTTTGTTAGCGTGCATTGTGATCTGCCCATGTGCGTGCCAGCTAATGCCTGCTTGCCGTGTACGGCCCTTTTCATGTTTATATACATCCCTTATAAACCTTTCCTCAATGCTTCTTTTACTATTTTTTCCCCTCGCAACCCTCCTACGCTTACTCTATCAGGCCCTCCTACACCTATCAACATTACTTCCTATATACTTATTTCCTCAAATGTTCATCGAACCCACGTAGGAGTTGAGGAAAATGAGGTCAGTTCAAAATGTTATTTATATTTGTCTGTTAACGCTCTATCATCGTAATTTTTGATTGACCGTTATCTGGACATTTAAACATTTTTTTCCAACAATAATGATCAAATTCGTTAACGACGGAAATCGGACAGGGGGTGGGGGGTTTTAGAAGTGGGTAATTTAGAATATTCGAAATAACTCCGTTAATGTACATCGGATCGGAAAATTGTATAGAACCAATCTTATTACAAATTAAATGTACAATAAATATTGTTGTACACATCTAGTCTCTCTCTTTGAATATTAACCGAGATATTTGCATTTTTTCAGTTATGAACCTTCATCAAACCCCTACTCCTACTCGTGTCAACAATAAGCTGTTATATCATTAAGAAAGCTGAGAACAAACTATCTCTCGGGACGAGCTGAGCCGCATTTATAGCGGTAAATTCCAAAACGAATTGTCTAGATACCGGGCGGGTATTGCCGAGCACGGGCTAGACCATCGGTCGGCCCCTTTCATCGACTTCTTACTTTTTAAATATGTGATTAACTCTGTTTAATTTTTCATATATGTAGTTTTCGCAACACTGTACAGTACCTTATCGGGTTCTTCGGGTTTTATTTTCGTCATCTCCTGGGTAGGATTGATGGATATTTGAGGAAATGATTCGAAAATCCCGTACTATCTCAATAGGTTTTAAGCTGGGTGGATCCTCCAGAATATTTAGCCCCTGAAGAGGTGCCGAAAATAGCACGAATGGCCATTAATGAGATCTCAAAGGAGCTGACGGGTTTTTTTTTTTTTTTTTATTTGAATTGACATCAGCTTTGAAGATATTTAATTTAGAACTCCCTATATTAACATACGCATGCCCAGTCTGGCTGGGCATCAGCAACACACACAAAAAGAGACTACAGTCCTTCCAGAGCAAAGTACTTCGGATAGCGGCGAATGCTCCCTGGTTTGTTAGGAACAGCCAAATCCACAGGGAATTGGAGGTTGCTCCTATTTCAGTTCATCTTCAACAACTTGTAAGGAAGTATCATGGCAGCCTCCCAATGTCAAGTGGAGCAACTCATTATAATTTAGGTGCAATGACTGAAGGACGACTACGCCCGAGGTTGTAGCGAATCCTCTTAATTTTGTAACAAATCTTGTATAATAGCATCCATTTGTGTATAATACTTATGTATTGGTCCAAATAAAATTTTCTTTCTTCTATTTAATTTAGATATTTTTATTTCTTAATGTATTACAAAAAGATGCTACGGGAAGAAGTCGGAGTAGGTTATATATGGGAAAATAACAAGAGTAAATACAGTGAGTCATAGTTTTGAAAACTATTATTCCAAATAGAAAAGCATGTGTGGCGGAAATAATAAGGAAGCGTCCTACGATGACGCAGTTCCTGTGAATCGGGTCTTTTTTTTTTCCTTTTCCTAGTAGGGAGTAGATCCGGGGGGAGGCGTGAATTATTGTTTGGTAAATGTAAGGATTTGTGGTGGGGGGGGGGGGCTCTTTTGTCCCGGGTAGTTGGGAGGTTTGCCGGGAGGGGGCGCTGAAAAATGTCGGGGGGCAAAGTTTGGAGGCCATTCGTTATGAAAAGCCGGGGCCGACAAAGGAACAGATCCCCGCCGATATATCTTCATACATTAGCCGCTTCCTCCGTCATAGCCTGTCGGCCATCTACTGCCCTACACTATTGTGTCTTAGAGCTACTCACTGCACAGAAAAAAAATGTTTTATATTAAAAAAAAAAAAAAAGAAGAAAAATCTACGTGGTTACATTAAACCAAGTTAGTTTGACCTAAGTCCGACAAATTGCTTTTCCCAATATACCATATGTGGACAACCACCGGCCCCGCTAACTTGCCTCACGTATTTGCATTTATCTCGTGACGTAAAAGATCAATGAGAACAATATTTCTTATTAGGCTTCAAAAAAAAGTGCTTCATAATAGAACAGCATATATTTGACATGAGTCGGAGTGGGGGATTACTGAAGAAATATCTCGGATAATATTATTATTATTTATTAACGCCCACTTTTTTGCAACTTAGGCTAATTGGGACGGGTTACCACCCTTTTCTAGCCAGGGTGGGATTTTAGGATGTTATTTAATGAATTTCGTCACTAAATAATTTCCTTTGCCCAGGCGAGAATCGAACTCGCCACTCTAGGTTTACCATACGAGATAAAGGTCAACGCATTAACTCTCCTGGGTAACCTGAGCCCCCTCTCGGTTAATATTAAAGATAATGAAAACGTGTACGTAACAACATTTATATAACATTACATTTACAATAAGATTGGTTCTATAAAATGTTTCGGTCCGAAGCATAATAACGGAGATATTAAGAATTTTCGGAATTCCTCCTCTCTAACCCCCCCCCCCCACCTCCTCTCTCTCAGTCCGACTTCATCCGTGAACGAACTTGATCTTTCGTTTTACATAAGGCACTTATATATCGCGTTTTGTAACGAATAAATAAAAATTGCGACCAGACCAGGTAACAGACGAAGACATGTAGATATATATGTTACTGTAAAACCCCGGAGTGTGGTAAATATCAGATTTTGTCTTTCAAATCGGACTTTAGGCAATAAATCTTAGGATTTGCCAAGAGGCTCGGTAAAAGCTAGAATTATCTCAATTAGAATGCGTTTTTCGGACTTTTACCAACAGATTTTGGTAAATCCTAACATTTCCCAGCGTCGGTTGGTAAAAGTTGGAATAAAGGTTATTTGAAATGAAATCTTTAGAATAAGTTTGATTATTATTTGTTATAGCATGGGACAGAATTGTGGCACTTTGAATTGCTCTTCATATTACCTAACTTGCACAAACATTTCTTATTCGAAATTTTTTTTAAGCAGTTTCATTTTTTGAAAACCTGGCCACCAACCAATGACTGTTGACGAACCGCGGTGCGAAGGCTTATCTCTTCGTCTGGCATTTCATCAGGAGACATAAAAATGAGGTAGGGTGGGGGGCGTATCTCTGTCCCCACTCCTCTTCACTGGACATTTACAAAAAAAAAGTATATGTGTGTGTGTGTGTGTGTGTGTGTGTGTGTGTGTGTGTGTATGTATATAAAATAAAAAATATAAAAAATAAATAAAATTATAGAATAACCAATAACAATTGGAAAATAAAATGTAGTATAGAATTACAAAAATAGAATTGTTATAGAAAAGAATTATTGCATTGTTACGCGTGGGCGTATGTATATATTCAAACACTTATTTGTAACTAGTATTAGTCCTAATTTAGACTGTATAAGAAGGTTGAGGAAAGGAAAAATAAATAAATTCTGTATATATTGTTATTCTTTTGGGGTGTATGTAGCATTGTTCTTACGTAGATTAATCTCCTTATTAAAGTATCGGAATGAATGGTTATGTAAATGGTTAATTCTAATTTAGTTTCTATTATAAAAAAAAAAAAAAAAAAAAAAACAATTTAGAATAACCAATAACAATTGGAAAAATAAAATGTAGTATAGAATTACAAAATGTATAAGAAAGAAACTATGTAAAGACAATATATAAACTAACTACGTTTACTTACACAAATTAACAAGGGACCCAAATAAACTGTATATCATAAATATGGAAGGGCGTAATAACCATGCAGTTGATCGCCCCGACAACAATCTCAACTCATCTGGACATTTACATCTTCAAACAGCATTGGTAAAAGTACGAAATCCCACATTTATTTAATGTTTTTCGGGCATTTACCAAGGCAGTCGGTAAATCCGGGGATTGACCAACTGCCAAGAGGTAAAAGCTCGAATTTCATCTAAATTTCGAACTTTAACCAGTGCTCTTGGTGAATCTTAGGATTTACCGGTAAGACCTGACATTTACCATAGTTCGGGGTTTTACAGTAACATATATATACAATTTTGAACGGACCTCATTTTCGTCATCTCCTAGATAGATGGATGGACATTTGAAGAAATGTTTCGAAAATCACGTCATGAGTACGAACTCAATTGCTGATTTCCCTTAAGAGAAATCTGCTAAAAGGAATTGTGAAAGATAGATTATTATTTAAGCACTCTGTAATTAGCTGTAAATTACTCTGATAATAAATGTCGAATACGTTTTTTAACATAGTTTTTCTTTGTTTCAGGTGAGTCCCGCTTTCTTTGTTAGCTGCAAGTAGTAAGAAGAGTAAATAACCTTCTTTAATTAGTAAGTAATGTACTTAGTTCATCAACATTAATCTATATATACGGGTATATAAAATTATAACCTTTCACGATAACTTTTCGTTTCACATATCATAGACACCATAACTGCATTTTGTTTCTTTGGTGTTTGTTTATTTGTTTGTTTGTTACCTTTTCACGCATAAACGGCTGAACCGAAATTTATGAAACTTGGTATGTATATTACTACTAGCCCAACTTAGATTTTAGGCTATATTAATATTCTCTAAGAAAAACAGGAGTGGGGGTTATAAGGGAGGCCAGAAATTAAAAATAGCGATATTTTGTTTCCTATCTCTTTTTCAGCAAATACGTCCATAACGAAAGTTGTTTATTTTGTAATTTAGAGTAACTTTTGTTATATGGACTTTTGCCGTATACGGAAGTATAAATGAGTTATACGCTAAAAACTATAGCGGAAGTTCACAATTTTATTTGGCACAAAAGACTCAACCGAACTAAACCAAACTCGGTATGTGAATTAGTATTAACGATTTCCCTATAATAAGCCATACTAACATTTCTAGGGACGGGCAGGAGTGGGTGCTATATGAAAGGCCTGAAATTAAAAATAGCGATATTTCGTTTCCTATTGCTTTTTCAGCAAATATGCACATAATAAAAGTTGTTTATTTTGTTATTTAGAGAAATTTGCTCAACAAGTCTTTTCAACATGAACTACCAGGTACCTCACCTAAAAAAATTAATTCAAATGTTTGTCAAAATTTTCTCCTTAATATTTCAAATCTATGCATAATGCAAGGAAACGGGAAATATTACAATATGCAGGACAGTGAAGTCTTACATAAAAAAATAATTTTATTATTAACAAATCCACAGAAACGACGAGTGTTAACCCTAAACACTGGGACGGGTAAATGTCAAAATACCCGTATATTGCAAAGTAAAGCCTTGGCAAAAAAATACCATCACCATTCAGCCTCAAATCAATTCCCGGGCGAAGCCGGGTATCTGAGCTAGTAATAAAATATATGTAATCTTTGTGAAATACTTGACAACTTTTAATTACTCGTGATGTAGTTTCGATTTTATAGAGATATTGTATTCATGCATGAATAGTCCATAGTAAAATGTAAATTAATAACTGGTATTATTTTTCATTAGGTCGGTTGCCAAATATACATTTTTATGTGTGTTCCTTGTCAGATACTTTCCAACCTCCAATGGTGAAATTTAGAAATTATGGGCACTATTAATGAAAATTTAATCGTTTGAAATTGCAATCGTCCTTTATAATGAAAAATTCCTTCATCCGACCTTTCATAAAAATGCGAGGATTTCGAGGTTTTATTTAATTTAGTCTTTAATTAAAATATTGGTTCATAAATATTTATAAAGTACATTGATTTTTAATGAGTTTTTGTGGGAATCGAAGGTCCATTTGAGGAGTTCCTATTGCCATTCCAAATCTAATTGGATGTTGATTAAGAGTATTTTTCAATGGCTCACGATTATTCGATTCTGGCAGATTTCCTTTTATCCAAAATCGATATATATATATATACTAGCCAAGGTACCCGGCTTCGCTCGGGAAGTCATTTGAGGCGGTAAGATTCTATTTTGTTTTTGACAATGCTTCTACGTGTGCAACTGCTCTTCCCATCTGGGCGCATTTTTTCCCGTAAGGGTCCGTTGGGCGATCTATAGAAAACAAATTTTAGATTTGAAGAATAAATGAAAATAAGTCTCTACTGATTCCCTCTCCACTGTTTGACACACCGTGAATAATACAAATCATAATCATGGATAGCATTTATTATAATTAAACATTATCTATAATGTACGTTTTTCTGTATTTACAATCTAGATAATATACCCAGCGATGCCCGGGAAATCATCGTTGACTGACTAATGACTAACATTCCGAGTTTTATTAAGTTCGGTTCAATCGTTAGTGCCCAACGAAATTGTTGGCTCCCGCTAGTTTTTAGCGTATATCTCGTTTATACTTCGGTATACGACGATAGTGTATATAACAAAAGTTACTCTAAATAACAAAATAAACAACTTTTGTTATGTGCATATTTGCCGAAACCCCAATAGGAAACGTAATATCACTATATTTAATTTCAGCCCTCCCTTATAACCCCCACTCCTGCCCGCCCCTAGAAATGTTTGTATTGATTGTTATAATGAAAGCGTTAGTGCTAATATCTATACCGAGTTTTATTTATTTCGGTTGGGTCTTTTGTCCCAAATAAAATTGTTCACTTCCGCTATAGGTTTTAACGTATATCTCGTTTATAATTCGGTATACGAAAAAAGTGTATATAATAAAAAGTTACTCTAAATAACAAAAATAAACAACTTTTTTTCATGTTTATATTTGTCGAAAAACCAATAGGAACCGAAATCTCTCTATTTTTAAATTCTGCCTTTCCTTATAACCCCCACTCCTGCCCGCCCCTAGAAATGTTGGCATGTCTTATTATAATTAAGGCGTTTTTGCTAATGCACATACCGAGTTTTATTTAGTTTGGTTGAGTCTTTAGTGCCAAATGTACACTTCCGCTATAGGTTTTTGCGTATATCTCGTTTATAATTCGGTATACAAAAAAAGAGTATATAACAAAAGTTACTTTAAATAACAAAATAAACAACTTTTGTTATGTTCATATTTGCTGGAAAACCAATAGAAAACGAAATATCGTTATTTTTAATTTCAGGCCTCCCTCATAACCCCCACTCCTGTTCGTCTCAGACAATAATAACATAGCCTAAAGTCTAAGTTGGGCTAGTAGTAATATACATACCAAGTTTCATAAAATTCGGTTCAGCCGTTTATGGGTGAAAAGGTAACAAACAAACAAACAAATAGACACGAAAGAAATAAAATGCAGTTATGATGTCTATGACGTGTGAAACGAAAAGTTATCGTGAAATTTCGTGAAAAAAATCAATGTACAGACAGAGGTTACAATTTTATATATAGATATATATATATATATATATATATATATATATATATATATATATATAAATTCTGTTAACGTTCTAGCGGTCGCAATGATTGCTCGATCGTTACCAAACTCGACGCTTAATCGTTTTATGTAAAAAGAAAGATCAATTTCGTTAATGGCTGAAATCGGAGCAGGGGAGGGGATTTGTTAAATTCGATACATTTCCGTTACTACACGTAGGATAGAAAACATGTATAAAACCAATTTGATTGCACATTAAATTTACTATAAATATTGCTATATACATTTATTTTCTATCTTGAATATTAACTGCGATATTTGCATTTTTATTAAGTGTTTTCGGATAACGGACGTTATGAGATCGGCTGATGTCGGCTATTATCGTGATCTTTCCCCGAATGCTTGTTCGGCCGTTTCCTTAACTGTTCGGTTCCCTTGTTACTTGTTTTAGATACTCGCTGCTGCTACTGTTACTGATATGCGGATTTCTCTATTGTACAACTTCACCTGGGAAATCTGCTTAGTTTTACGCAGCCCCTGCTTGACAGACCTTTTTGAATTATGAAATCCCCCCCCCCCTTTCCCCACTATTCCAGATCCGATTTTCGTTAATAACAATTAAGATCTTTAGTGTTGATATAAAAGTTTAAATATCGAGTATGATGTAAAACAATTAAACATTTTCTACTTATCATCATATATATATATATATATATATATATATATATATATATATATATATATATATATCATAATCATAAAATCTTAATTTGTGACGTCATCACGCAAAGAAATTGCATGTATCTTGATTGAATTTAGCCTTTATTATTAAGAGTAAAGTGAAAATAATAGTTTACAAAATTAATGTATACATGATAAAAGTCCGTCACGCAGGAGCTGCGTTAACTAAGCAGATTACCCACGTGAAGTTATACAATACAGAAATCCGCCTAATAACAGCTGTAGTAGTAAGAAACCACTAAACCTATTCACAAGGGACGAATAGTTACGAAAACGGCAGCCAGAGCTCACGGCGGAAAGTCCGAACATAGCCACTGCTGCCGAGCACATGCAGAATACAAATGCAAATATCTCAGTTAATATTCAAGATAGAGAATAAATGTATAGAACAATATTTATAGTACACTTAGTTTGCAATAAGATTGATTCTGTAATATTTTCCGATCCGACGTATAGTAACGGAGATATTTCGAATTTTCGAAAATCCTCCCCTCTAAACCCCCTCTCCCACTGGTCTGATTTCAGCCGTTAACGAACTTGATTTTTCTTTTTATATAAAACGGCTAAATACAGAGTTTGGTAGCGATCAAACAAAAAATTTCGACCGCTAGAGCGGTAACAGACAAATATATATATATATATATATATATATATATATATATATATATATATATATATAGATATACAGTTTTGAACAGACCTCATTTTCGTCATCTACTAGGTAGGATCGATGGACATTTGAAGAAATATTTCGAAAATTCCGTCATGAGTACAACCTCAATAGCTGATTTCCCTTAAGGAAAATATGCTAATAAGGCACAAAATACAAATGCTCTAATAAACAATATTGCTTACATACTTTGAACTTACAAAACAGCTGGTGGTTCACTGTTTACAGACCTTCCCCGAATGGAGTACGGTCTAACTTCCCGGAGTGACCAACTCTATTGGCAAGTAGTATCTTGAGGAATAAAGGTCTATTGATAATGATATTTGTTTTAGCAGATTTCCCCTTAAGGGAAATCAGCTATTGAGGTTGTACTCATGACGGAATTTTCGACATTTTTCTTCAAATGTCCATCGATCCTACTTAGTAGATGACGAAAATGAGGTCCGTTCAAAACTGTATATATATATATATATATATAGATATATATATATATATATATATATATATATATATATATATATACAGATCTATCTACATATCTATATATTTATCTCTTACCACTCTAGCGGTTTCAATTTTTGTTTGATCGTTATCAAACTCGACATTTAGTCGTTTTATGTAAAAAGAAAGATCAAGTTCGTTAATGGCTGAAATCGGACCAGTGGGGTTTAGAAGGGGGAGAATTTAGACAATTTGAAATATCTCCGTTACTATACGGCAGATCGAGAAATGTACAGAATCAATCTTATTGCAAATTAAATTTACTATAAATATTGTTATATATATTTATTCTCTATCTTGAATATTAACCCAGATATTGACATTTTTATTAAATCTGGGCGGCTAAAGGACGAGTGACTTTCCCGCCAAAAGCTAGTTCGGCCGTTTCCTTAACTACTCGGCTCTCGTGAAATTTCTCTATTGTAAAAAGTCCGTCACGCAGGGGCTGCGTAAACTAAGCAGATTTCCCACGTGAAGTTTTACAATAGGGAAATCTGCCTAATAACAACTGTAGTAGTAAGAAACCTCTAAACCTAAAACATTATTTAGGGCGTAACAACCCAGTAGTTTCTAGCCCCAAAAAACAGTTGACCTAACCTCTAAACCTATTCACGAGGGGCGAAGTTATAGAAACGGCCGCCAGAGCTCTCGCCAGAAAGTTCGAACCTACTGGTGACCAGTATCACGCAGAATACAAATGCAAATATCTCGGTTAATATTCAAGATACAGAATAAATGTATAGAACAATATTTATATTTAATGTAGTTTGCAATACGATTAATTCTATACAAGTTTTCGATCCGACGCATATTAACGAAGATATTTCAAATTTTCAAATATCCCCCCCTCTAAACCCCCCCTCCCACTGGTCCGATTTCAGCCATTAACGAACTTGATCTTTCTTTTTACATAAAACGATTAAAATCTGAGTTTGGTAAAGATCAAACAAGAATTGCGACCGCTAGAGCGTTAACAGACAAATATATATATATATATATATTATATATATATATATATATATATATATATATATATATAATTTTGAACGGACCTCCTTTACGTCATCTCCTGGGTAGGATCGATGGACATTTGAAGAAATGTTTCGAAACTCGTATCATGAGTACGACCTCAATAGCTGATTTCCCTTAAGGGAAATCTGCTAAAACATTACGTGGGAAATCTGCTTAGTTTACGCAGCCCCTGCGTGACGGATTTTTTAAATTTGAAATAATTTGGTATGTTTTTTTTTTTTTAAATATTTATTCTTTTATTTGCAACAACATTTAAAAATATTACAAGCAAATAGTGTGAATCATATAACAATTGTCTTGATTATTCACTTGAGGTGGGAAATTGTCCATTGACAATACCCACATTGGAGGGAACATTGGCTTGTACTACTTGGGGTTATTCTGGGCACTACACAAGGAGATCTCTTGGCCACTTACGCTTCAGTCGTCGTCTTGGGTTTTCTGGAATATGGGTAGATGAAAGTGATTTAACTAGAGGATTAGGATGTGCGGGAAGGAGAGAGTGGAATTTCTGATATCGGGATTTTGTGAGGGCATTGACAAAAGGAATGTTGAGGTCGTTATGGAGAGTTAAGTTGGATACGTAAAATGGGGAATCTGTAATTTTGCGGAGTATTCTGGATTGGAGGGTTTGGATTTTGTAGGAATTTGAAGGTTTAGTGGAACCCCAAAGTTCAAGTCCGTATGTCCATACTGGTCTAAGTACTGTTGTATAAATCAGTCGTTTGTTGTGTAGTGATAGTTTAGATCTGTTGTCAAGTAGTCTTAGTAGAAGTCTGTACCGTCTATTCACTTCTTGTCTTTTTAATGTGATGTGAGGTTTTCCAAGTTAGTCGTTTGTCTAATGTGAGTCCTAGGTACTTAATTTGTGATTTTTGGGAATGAGTGCGCTATTAAGTGTAACTGGAGGGCAAATGGAACGTCGGAGGGTAAATGTTACATGGCTTGATTTGCTGCTGTTGACCTTGATC
The DNA here is from genome assembly GCA_019009955.1 of Riptortus pedestris. Taxonomy (NCBI): domain Eukaryota; kingdom Metazoa; phylum Arthropoda; class Insecta; order Hemiptera; family Alydidae; genus Riptortus; species Riptortus pedestris. The sequence continues at coordinate 1,514,072 of CM032232.1, forward strand.
CTCCATTTAGTCAGCCAGGATTCTAGCAGATCTAGGTGCTCTTGCAAAGATGCGGAAGCTATATTTGGATCTGAGTTGGAAGTTAAGATTTGCAGTGTCATCTGCATACGTGAGAAGGGAAGTTTCGGGATGTGATGGGATGGTCGGCAGTATAGGCAAGGAATAGGAAAGGACTTAGGATACCCCCCTGTGGTACACCTGCCAGCTGGGGGAAGAAGGATGAGACTGAGGAACCAAATGAAACTTGGAAATGTCTGTCGGAGAGATATGATTTGAGGATGAGGTAGTATGTGAAAGGGAGTGTAGTTTTTTAGCTTGGACAATAATCCTTGGTGCCACACCTTATCAAAAGCTTGTGCTATGTCAAGGAAGACTCCACTGCAGTACTTCTTGTTTTCGAATGAGGAGGCGATAAAATCTACTATTCTGTGGCATTGCTGGACTGTGGAATGGGAATGGCGGAAACCAAATTGATGGGGAGGAAGTATGGGGTCGAGGAGGGGATACAGGCGTTTAAGGATGAGTTTTTCAAGGATTTTTCCCATTATGGGAAGAAGAGCGATGGGACGATAAGAAGAAGGGAGTTGTGTCGGTTTTTTAGGTTTAGGGATCATATGGATGACGGAGAATTTCCAGAGTAGAGGGAAATGGGTTGTTCTGAGGACAGCATTATAGATGTAAGTGAGAAAAAGGACAGCTTTTTTCGGGAGGTTGTTGAGGATGCGAGAGGTAATTAGGTCATAACCTGGTGCCTTGTTGGGAGGGAGTTTTTTAATGATATTAATAACATCAGAGGGATTGAATGCAGGAGGAGGAATCGATAAGGGAAGAGGTATGTCCAGTTGATTGGCGACAGAGGAAGAATGGCGAGGGTCTTGGATATCATCGTGAGGAAGTAAACACCTTGGCCAAGTGCCGACCAAACGTTTGTAGCTACATCGTAATCAGACTTGGCCCAGGTGCCGTCCCTCACGACGTATGGGAAGACGGGGGGATTTATAGGAGAGAAGGCGTTTGGTGGCTGTCCATAAGGAGTTGTCTGAAGTGTTAAGGTTCTTGGTGTATGAATTAAAACAATCATTGTAGTAGTGTGTTAATTCTGTTTTGAGTTTTCTGGTTAGTTGGTTCAGCTTTGTCTTGTCAGAAGGATACCTGGTGTTTTGCCATATTCGTCGTGCTCGTCTTTTTTCTTGGAGTAGAGTTCGTAAATGGGGTGGAAGGTATGTCTCTTTTGGTATTGCGTTTGTCCGTGGTTTTATTTGAGTCGAGTAGTGAAGGGATTTTTGAATTGTTACTGTTATATGTTGTACTGCATCGTCTATCTCTGTTTCCGTTTTTAAAGAAATGTTTAAGTCAAGATTCTTGTCAATGTACATTTGAAAGGATTCCCAATCAACTGGTCCAGGTGTGAGGGACGGTTTGTCGGGAAATCGGAATAACTGGGAATTTGAGTTGAACAAAAGAAGGACAGGACTATGATCGGATGAAAGGTCATCAAGTGTGAACGCTGTTGAAGGGATCCGGGAGAGGCCTGAGGTAATGAAATAGTCTAATATATCAGGGAGTTTAGAGCGGGAAGTGGGCCAGTAGGTGGAGGAAGAGGGAGTAAGGACGTTAGAAGGAAAAGTAGAGAGGGCCTGGAGGAGAGCATGTCCACGTGTGTTCGATGTTCTGCAGCCCCATTGACAATGTTTGGCATTGTAGTCTCCTCCAGCAATGAATCGAGGACCCAAGTATCTGAAATATTCTTGAAACAAGTGTGCCGATACGGATTTGTTAGGAGGACAGTATACTGCCGACACAGTGATAGGAAGTTGGGATGCAGATTGAAGGCTTATGGTAGTGCTTTGGAAAGGGTTAGAAGGGAACTGATTAGGAAGCAGATAGTGAGTAAGATTGGTCCTGACAAGCACCGCAGTACCTCCATGAGCTGTTTCCATCCGGATGATCAGTCCTGGATGTTTTGAATCCGTCAATGTAAAATGTGTGTCGGCTCGTAAGGTGTGTTTCCGTCAGAAGTGCAATGTCTATGTTTTTGTCTTGGAGAAGTGTTGTCAGTTCGTCTTTATGATTGCACAGTCCATTGGAGTTCCAGAGGAGAAAGGAGAGAGGTTGATATTTTGGAAAAATCATAATTGAGGCGGGGAAAGTGGGATGTCGCTAAGTTTATGAAGGAGGACTGTTAAGGGGAGGATCAGACTTTTTAGGTCATTTAGTAAGGAGTGGAGGGAGGAAATTATTATTGAGAGGTCAGAGGAAGTCGAGCAGGAGTCAGGTGGGAAATATGCGGAGGGATTGGTAACAGACGCATAAGTGGCTCTAAACTCCAGCATGGGAAGGTGTTGCTGACTGATGAGTTTTTTGTTGGAATTGATCTTTTTGAGGTTGGCGATGGCATGAGTCCTTTTCAGGCTGACGTTGTGACTGCTGTGAAGTCTGGTGTTTGTGGTTGTTGCGGAACATGGCGTTGTTGCTGTTGTGACGCCTGGCGTTGTGGCTGCTCCGCAGTTTGACGTAGTAGCTGCTGCGAAGTCTGTCGTAGTGGCTGCTGCGATGGCTGGTGTTTTGGTTGCTGGGATGGCTGGTGTTTTGGTTGTTGGGATGGCTGGTGTTGCGACTGCTGTGAAGGTTGATTCTGAGATTGAGCTGGACTGAGTAATAATGTGAGATGATTCTGTGACGGGATTGTTGTCCGGGTATTGCTGTGGTGGGTCTAGACTCTTGCTCCGAACGATGGATTGTCGGCGCTGCTTTAATTCTTTGTAGACCGTGCAATCCACGGTAATTGGCAGGGTGATCAGCGCCACAGTGAATACATTTAGCTGGCTCGTCGCGGGTTTTTTTTGTACAATTGGTGGTAAGGTGTGAACCAGCGCATTTGACGCAAACTGGACTGAGCTCACAGAAGTTCTTGGAGTGATTGTAGCCTTGACAACGGTGGCACTGTATCAATTCTTTTCTTTTGTGTGGCTCTTCTATAACTACGCTTGTATAAAGTAGTTTTGTGAGGGAGAATATGTCGCTATTATTGAGGGCAGGTTTCAAGTCAACGAAATATAGAGGTAGTGGGGTTTCTTGTTCTAGGGTGTCTAACGTTGCAGACTGACTTGACTTCAAATCCAAGTTCCTCTAATGCCAACTTGATGTCTTCGTCCGGCGTTGATGGATGAAGATGACGTATTACCACTCGGAAGGCCTTTTCGTTTTTTAGTTGGTAAGTGTAAAATTGAAGGTTTGTAGTTTTGAGGTATGTGATGATTTGACGATACGCTTCAGGTGTGGCAGGCTTAATTGTCGTGTTGTTTATGTGAGCTCGACAAGTAAACTGGGTCTCGCCCACTATGGAACTCACGTGCTTACAAAATTCGATATAGTTTGGGATGTTTTTAATATGTATTGGGGGTGGATTTTTTGCGGGGTCTTTAGGTTCTTCCATTTCCTGGTCTGAATGTGCATCACTAGGGGCAATGACGTCGAATTTATTTTTTGAAATGATGTTTGTTGCTTGGCTTACATGCTTTTTTGGAAGTGGCTGCCTAAATGTAGCACAAGATGAGGTGCTGGGAGCTATGGACTGATATGACGGGCTTCTTTCCAGAGCGGTTTTTTTCTTTTCCGGGGAGTCGTTGGCAGTGGAATTTTTTTGAGAATTATTCCCCGCGGAGCGGGGTCGTTTCTCAGTTCCATTTTTCTTCTTAGGCATATTTTTTTTTTTGTTTTTTTTTAAGAAAAAAAAATTAATAATAAAAAAAAAATATAGAGATTGAGGCGCGGATGCGAACCCTGGTATTATTGAATACTAGGCGACTGCTCTATTGCCTCCGCTATGGAGGATATTGATAAGAGCTGCTCTATGCGGGGTTGTCTATCTCCTGATAGAAAGGAGCAGAGAAAGAGTGGGCCTAGGAGCAGGACAATACACGATAGCCCCCCACCTCTCCCCAAGGCAGAGGCAAGGGCTTAGATATCTGAGAAAAACACGTTAAAAACTCACAGTTTTCTGGATTGTGGCTCCTTAGAATTTCTTCAAAATGCACATACACATTGTTTATTGTTATGTTCAACACTGTGACAAATTTGGAGGCTTAAAACTGCCTTAAACTAAGTCAACAAATGGATTTACACAGAGCTGAAATGATAGAACTGTCTCCTACAATGGCTGCTACGCCAATTTGGTATTTAAAATAAAAAAAAAAGTCCGTCATGTTTGGTCAAACAAAGTTTGCGACCGCTAGTGCGTTAACAGACAAATATACAGTTTTGAACGTACCTCATTTTCGTCATCTAGAGATTTGAGGGAGTTTTTCAAAAATCACGTTATGAGTACAACCTAAATAGGTGATGAACCGTTGGTGTTCAAATTTTGGTAAAAGTTGCTATGGAGGTTTGTATTGGGCACTTTTCAACTTTCCATCTGCTGGTTATCAAACAAGCCACAAGGCGTCGGCAAGCATACTTAGGTCACCACCACAAGATGAAGGGGTACACAAGCAGGCACAGACCACTCCCAAACACTATTCTCTGATTGCTCTTCTCCACACTTTCCTTCCAAATAACACCTTAGCTCCCATTCCCTCTGCATACAAATATCTCGAACAGTTTGCACCATTGGCTAACTCTGCCCTAGTATTATGTGTGCATGTAGACATACTCCAATATTTACCTTTTGACGTATTTTCTTCCTTAAGTACGATGAGGCTGTCAAATCAGAAAATTAGTTAGTGGCATTCATCATAGATCAGAAATAATAATTTTATAAATCGATATAGGAAATAACCAAGTATACAGCTCTCCACGCAAATTAACATTTTAGCAGATTTCCCTTAGGGGAAATCAGCTATTGAGGTCGTACTCATGACGCGATTTTCAAAAAATTTCTTCAAATGTCCATCGATCCTACCCAGGAGATGACGAAAATACGGTCCGTTCAAAACTATATATATTTGTCTGTTAACACTCTAGCGGTCGCAATTTTTGTTTAATCGTCACCAAACTCGGTATTTAATCGTTTTATGTAAAAAGGAAGATCAAGTTCGTTAACGGCTGAATTCGGACCAGTGGGAGGGGGGTTTAGAGGGAGGATTTTCAGAAATTCGAAATATCTCCGTTATTATGCATCGGATCGAAAAATTGTATAGATCTAATCTTATAGCAAATTAAATTTACTATAAATATTGTTTATACATTTATTCTCTATCTTGAATATTAACCGAGATATTTGCATTTTTATGAAGTCTGTGGTCGGGTATAGTTCGGATTAGATCGGCCATTTTCGTCAGTACTCGGCTCAGGTGGAAGCTTCTTCTAACCTTACAGGTCGTTTATAACCTTACCTTCAATACTTTGTGAGATTTATGCAAATACGTTCTGTTCGTCCGCCCCCCCCCCCTTCTTTAGTTCTTATACTACTAAAATTTGAGTTATTAAAATATAAATTATTTTTACAATTCAGAAGCCGTTTCAGTTGGGGAATTTATTAAAATTAACTGAAAATTTTCTCATTACCGTTTGTATTTATTCATGGTGGGCTTGTGTTACCAGTATGCAGATTTCTCTATTGTAAAACTTCACGTGGGAAATCTGCTTAGTTTACGCAGCCCCTGCGTGGCGGACCTTTATTTATTTGGATCTAATCCTTTCTGAGACCAATTATATTTATTTATTTGGAGGTTCGCAGCTATGGCGATGTTGCTCAATACAAAAGCTTTATAAGTTAAAAAAAACACATCAAAAAACAAAGAAAAAAAAACAAAACAAAAAAAAACAACGAAATTTAACAAAAAGAAGTGGAACACAAAACAGAAAAGTAACGCAAAACAGAATGAAAACACTAAAACAGAAATGGTGAACAAATAGAAACGGAATGCACAAAAGGTATGGAAAACAAAAAAAGAAATACGCCACAAAAGCTTAAATTTAAAACAAAACTGGAAAGAAATACAAAAACGGAAATGGAACACGTGCTTCGAGATAACGCATTGTACACGAAAGGTGACAATCGCCATTCATTTGCGGATTACTGAATAAAAAACTAGATTAAATATTCACTCATTTATTGTATAACGTTAGAAGTAATAGTGATTTTATCAACATGACAGACCAATTATTTTTGTATTATTGTTTTGCTACTAGCAGCTGCCTCGCACCTATGACATTCTGGCATTCTGGTCAGCCACGTTATAAAATAACATTTTTAATATTCTAAAGTAATTTATTTGACGAAAATTTTAAATCAATGATGAATTTATAAGAATAAATAAGCATATAAATAAAAAAAATAAATTAATAAAAATTAAGAATACAAGAAGAAGAAAACATAGTAGTAGTGGTGTGTGAAAAAAAAATGAAACAGAAATGGAGCTCACTAAAAAGGACAAAATACATATCAATGGAACAAACAAAGATAAACATGAAAACTAGGTACAAAACTGGAAATCGAGTCACGTTGGGCAATATAGATACCATTCATAATATATTTAAATAATGAAACCAATTATAGTACTTCAGGCAAAAAAACAGGATCTTAAGGTCTCTAATGATCTATCTTTATTATCTTTTTCCTATTGCAGTCATTTCGACCATCTGGGCATTAACAAGGATAAACATTTTTTTGTCTCATCCATTAAGGTAATCCATCATTTTCTCAAATACTAAGAGTTCAAATCCACCTTCAAAATTATTCCTCTAAGTCAGTTCCACCTTAATTCTCCTCAAAAGTATAAAAAAAATCATCTAATAAACAGGCTTAAACCCAATGGTAATAAGTCAAATAATGTCTTACCTTTAACAAGGTAAGTTCTATAACCCTACTAAGTGCTATGCCGTATTTAACTGCAATCATTCATATATAAAAGTAATTAAAAATCCTAGGGGTCTTTTTTACATTAGCCCCACATTTCAAATTAGGTAGTAATCACATGATTTTAGAAATACCAGTGATAAAACTCTTACTAATAAAATATTATAAAGAGTGATAAAAGAAAGTTTTAAGAGAAACTGAACCACATTTATTACAAGTATAAAAATAACATTATTTTTGTGAACAATAAACCCTCATACTTGATAATATTGCATATTGATGCTTTCTTTTTTTAAAAATGACCAATTCACTAATATATATATATATATACTAGCTCAGATACCCGGCTTCGCTCGGGAATTCATTTGAGGCTGAATGATGATCGTATTTTTTTGGCAAGGCTTTACTTTGCACAATATTTTGACGTTTACCCGTCCCAGTGTTTAGTTTAAATACCCGTCGTTTCTGTGGATTTGTTAATAATAAAATTATTTTTTTATGTAAGACTTCACTGTTCTCCATATTGTCATATTTCCCGTTTTCTGTGCATTATGCATAGATTTGAATTATTAAGCACAAAATATTAACATACATTTGAATTAATTTTTCCCGGTGAGGTACCTTGTAGTTCCAAAGAATTGTTGAGCAAATTTCTCTAAATAATAAAATAATTAACTTTGTTATGTGCATATTTGCCGAAACCCCAATAGGAAACGAAATATCACTATTTTTAATTTCAGGCCTCCCTTATAACCCCCACTCCTGCACGTCACTAGAAATGTTAGAATGGCTTATTATAAGGAAGACGTTAGTGCTAATTCACATACCATGTTTGGTTTAGTTCGGTTGTGTCTTTTGTGCCAAATAAAATTGTTGATTTCTGCTATCACTTTTGGCGTATAACGCCTTTATAATTAGGTATACGACAAAAGTGTATATGACAAAAGTTTCTCTAAATAACAAAATAAACAACTTTTGTTATGTGCATATTTGCCGAAACCCCAATAGGAAACGAAATATCACTATTTTTAATTTCAGGCCTCCCTTATAACCCCCACTCCTGCCCGTCCCTAGAAATGTTAGAATAGCTTACTATAAGGAAGACGTTAGTGCTAATTCACATACCGAGTTTGGTTTAGTTCGGTGGAGTCTTTTGAGCCAAATAAAATTGTTGACTTCCGCTATCATTTTTAGCGTATAACGCCTTTATACTTAGGTATATGACAAAAGTGTATATAACAAAAGTTACTCTAAATAACAAATTAAACAACTTTTGTTATGTGCATAACTACCGAAAATGCAATAGGAAACGAAATATCACTATTTTTAATTTCAGGCCTCCCTTATAACCCCCACTCCTGTTCGTCTCAGAGAATATTAACATAGCCTAAAGTCTAAGTTGGGTTAGTAGTAATATACATACCAAGTTTCATAAAATTCGGTTCAGCCGTTTATGCGTGAAAAGGTAACAAACAAACAAACAAACATACACGAAAGAAACAAAATCAACAAAAAACAGAGGTTACAATTTTATATATATACTAGCTAAGGTACCCGGCGATGCCCGGGAAATCATTGTTGACTTACTAATGATGGTATTTTGATAGCAAGACTTCAATGTGTACAATTACACTTCCATCCAAGACGTAATGGTTTTCCGAAATAGCCAACCCTGAAGGGTAACTTCAGGGGATTGATATAATAGAAATTTTAGTTTTGAAGAATAAATGAAAATATGTTCCTAATCTATCCCTTTACACTTTTTGACTCACCTTTTTTTCAATACTCGTAATTCAAACCATAATCATGGATAGCATTTATTACAAATAAATATCTTCTATAATGAACATATTCCCTTTCAAAAGACAATCCGAGCTCATATAATATTAGGCAAAGTTTTTGCACGTAAGATTATATTTGTAATAGTGAATCACACTGGAAACTACTTTCAGTAATGCCAGACGGGAAATTAGTAAACTCAATTATCTAGTAAGGCTCCATTCATCTTCCGCTCCCGCATGAGACTTCTCAAAATTCTTCTACTTAAATTATTGATTCAAAACATTATTTTAATAATTTATCTACTGGATGGAATTAAATAATAGAGGTACCCTGAAAATATCATATCATATACGCATATTGTTTAAACGCATATTGTTTTTTGTCATAATGACATTACCATTAACGTTTAATTATTATGATAGCACATATTTGTTTCAATAACATCAAGGTACATTATACAAATTAAATAATGGAAATGCTCTTATAGTTTATATTTCTATTGGAAATAAATAACAAAGCTATTTTCTAGGAAAAATAAATAAATGAGGAGGGGGTGACGAAGATTTATACCTCACTAATCCGAATCATACTTTGAACTATCATATAAGACGAAAACATAACATCATTTGTCATAGTATTCATTTATTAAAACCCCTTAAATGAGTACTAATATAATTATTGACTCCCATTTAGCATATATCCCGTGTTTACTTTATTTTACGACAAAAGTGAATGCACACATAAGTTACTCTAAATAACAAAGTAAACAACTTTTGTTACGTGCACGTTTGCCGAAAAACAAATAGAAAATAAAAAAAGCGAGTTTTTCATTTCAGCCTCTCTTATAATCCCCTCTCCCCTTTAAACCTAATCATTTTTAATATAGCTTATAATCATGGAAGAATTAATGCTAATTCACACACCGAGTTTTGCTAAGTTCGGTTCAATCGTTAGTGCCCAACAAAATTGTTGGCACCCGCTTTAGATTTTAGTGTATATCTCGTTTATACTTTTCTATACGACAAAAGTGAATAAAACAAAAGTTACTTTAAATAGAAAAATAAACTACTTTTGTTATGTTCATATTTGCCGAAAAAGCAATAGGAAACGAAATATCGCTATTTTTAAATTCAGGCCTCCCTTATAACCCCCACTCCTGCCCGTCCCTAGAAATGTTAGTATGGCTTATTATAATGAAGGCGTTAGTACTAATTCACATACCGAGTTTGGTTTAATTCGGTTTAGTCTTTAGTGCCAAATAAAATTGTGGACTCCCGCTTTAGTTTATAGCGTATAACTCATTTATGCTTCCGTATACGTCAAAAGTGCATATAACAAACGTTACTTTAAATTACAAAATAAACAACTTTTGTTATGTTCATATTTGCTGAAAAAGCAATAGGAATCGAAATATCGCTATTTTTAATTTCAGGCCTCCCTTATAACCCCCACTCCTGTTCGTCTTAGAGAATATTAATATAGCCTAAAGTCTAAGTTGGGCTAGTAGTAATATACATACCAAGTTTCATAAAATTCGGTTCAGCCGTTTATGCGTGAAAAGGTAACAAACAAACAAACAAATAAACAAACAAACAAACAAACAAACAAACAAACAGACACCAAAGAAACAAAATGCAGTTATGGTGTCTATGACATGTGAAACGAAAAGTTATCGTGAAATTTCGTGAAAAAAATCAATGTACAGACAGAGGTTACAATTTTATATATATATAGATAGATATATATATATATATATATATATATACATACATATATATATATATATATATATATTCACCATGAACCAGATATCTAGTTGAGTTGCTTCCTCATTTGATTAGGAAAATTTTCTGATCTGTCTTGAAAGGATTAACTGACTCTCCACAAACTGTATTTTTTTTCTAGAAACTTTGCAAGGTTTCGACTTATATGGGTTTTATTCTTGCAAATTGGTATTCTCAAATTGGTATGTTAAATTTCACAAATATAACCTCCAAGAACGGTTGTTTATTTATAAACATTTCTTTCGTAACGTGTTTTGTAAGAATTTCTAATTATCAAACTCATTTCTTTCCACGGCCAAACTCTTACAAAAGGTTTTGCCTTGGTTTTCTTGGTTCGAGTCAATTACTTGTTTCTTTGATCCGGCCTGACACACTCTCTCTCTCCCCAACCTCTATGTTGATGGTTAAATTCATCTTGACGTATTCTGAAATATTACGTTATATAGGATTCGGGACGTCAGTACATATACTGACAAGGTCTTATAGAGATCTGTCAGGCCTCGATCCCTTTTCGCCAGTAACAGAAAATATTATTTCCTGTTGTAGGACATGAGTCTTCCCGGACCCGATGTGTCCAGTTGGTTTAGGAGAACTAAACAGAAATTGGTGAGCGCCCATTCGGGTATTTTTAGGTTTTTCATACCAGGAAAGATAAATTTTTTTATAAATTTTTAACTGTTGAATATATGTAACAGATAATTTGTAAACGAATAATGCGCTGAATAAATGAACCAGTCAATTTAAAAAAAAATCAAACCTGATAAATTTTATTCTCTTAAAAAATATATTGAATTGGATGAACAAAAAAGTCCGTCACGTCGGAGCTGCGTAAACTAAGCACATTTCCCTCGTGAAGATTAGTTAATAGATAAGCCTACAACTGCTAACACAACACCACCGTGAATATTAAGTGAATAAATTCAAACGGTAATAAGAAACCTCTCCCCTGCCGGCGGGGAGCGTCTCAAATGTAAACAGGTCTGCCAATGGCTCACCGGAAAGAAAAAACAATAACTGAATATAGCATAGCATATTCATTTTATTGGAAACTATTAGCTATATGTAGTACTGTAATTTTTATAATGAATCAGAATTATTTTTATCTCAATCAATGAAATTTTAGTAGTCCAAGAATTTAAACGGGGGGGGGGGGGCACTATATTCGCATCTATCTCGTATTATAAAGGTCTCTGGAAAACAATATTTGGTATTTAAGCTTATTATTTGATGTGTTTTATTACATAACAGAGTATTGTTTATGTAATAGGAGTAGAAGTGGGGGGTTGCTGAAGTCTGAAAACTGAAAAATGCAAATATCTCGGTTAATATTCAAGGTAGAGAATGCATGTGTATAACAGTATTTATAGTAAATTTAATTCGCATTAAGATTGGTTCTATTCACGTATTCGATCCGTCGTATAATAACGGAGATTTCGATTTTTCAAAAATCCCCCCCTCTAAACCCCCCCTCCCACTGGTCGGATTTTAGCCATTGACGAATTTGATCTTTCTTTTTACATAAAACGATTAAATATAGAGTTTTGTAAAAGAGAATTTCGAACGCTAATGTGGTAACAGACATATATATATATATATATATATATATATATATATATATATATATATAAATAATTCTGGAAGGAACTCAATTTCGAATCTACTAGGTAGGAGCGATGGACAATTAAAACCTTTTTCGTAAAACGCGTCATGAGTACATCCTCAATAGCTGATTTTTCCTAAGGGGAATCTGCTACAACTCACGATGCTTTTTCCGAAACTCTTTAACGTATTTCAATTCTTCTTGGGGTAGCCGACAAAACTTAGTTGAGTTCACATTGTATTGGGATTTTAGTAAAGTTCTAAAATGTTAATGTGTGGATATCAGCGTTGTTATGCTTTTGAATGGAATTTGCCTATTTAATTGTATAACATGATGGACAGGATTTGCTAGTCTTGTTAATAACACATTGCCATGACATAGTCATTGTCGTATACATTTTTATCGTGCTTGTGTGTCGCGGTTGCATGATTCTGTGAACGCACATTCAGATTTTGAATTGAAGCTATTGTTTTTCTGAACAACAAAGGAAGGATTATGTTATTCTAGCACTTGGGAAATAGGCATAGATTGTGATGGGCATTTTTATTGTCGTTCGGCATTTGGTTTTTCAGTAGACACAGTTCGTAGTGCACTTGTTGTTATGTTCATTAGTAGGTAATTAATTACCGCTTTAATTAATATTACTTGGAAAGCAGGTTGTGTAATCATTACCTGCACTGTTAGCACTCAATTAGTCTGATGATTCTATGAGGTGTAGTTGTTGTTGACTTTCCCGTGTCATTAGAGATAGTAAGTTAATTGAGGCAAATAAGTCAGTTGTTGTTGTAACTTCAGCGTATGTCCGATGAATTGATCTAGTGAACTACGAGTCTTACACATCTGGAAACAAACAGGGAATGAAAAGATTTTCCAGAATGGGTCTTGGTTTCCCGTTTCATGCGCCTTTCTAACAATAAATGCACGAGAAAGAGTTGAACAAATTCCATTCGAGGACAGAAATGTTGGAAAGGAGTCCTGCCATGGTGATTAATGTTAGCCATTAACGAGTATGAGTGTGCAGAATACAACTACCGTCGGTCTTGAACCACTGACACTGTGAAGGCTATTCAGAATTTAATCAGGAAAATAATAAGTCGATAGAACATTCGTTATGTGTGTTTATGCGCCTTGTGGATTGTAGCTATATATTTATAGGTAGTAGCTGAGGAAAGTGGATAGTCTAGCTGAGAGACTTGGGTGGAGTCGTAGCTGAGACAGTTTTACGATGAGCTATAGTTGGGGGTATTAGTGGGTAGGAATGCTACATTGGAGTAGTGTTGGGGGACTACTGTGGGATGGTGTCCTACCGTGCAATAGTTTGAAGGTACCGTAGTGCTGGAGAGTAGTAATGGATTGTAGAGGGTAGTAGTGGGTTGTACTTCTACACTGCAATAGTTTTGGGGAGAACTATAATGGGTACTGACTGTGGGATGTGGTCCTACGGTGCAATAGTATGAAGGTACTATAGTACCGTAGTGCTGGAGAGTAGTAATGGGTTGTACTCGTACACTGGAATAGTATTGGGGAGAACTATAATGGGTACTGACTGTGGGATGTGGTCCTACGGTGCAATAGTATGAAGGTACTATAGTACCGTAGTGCTGGAGAGTAGTAATGGGTTGTACTCGTACACTGGAATAGTATTGGGGAGAACTATAATGGGTACTGACTGTGGGATGTGGTCCTACGGTGCAATAGTATGAAGGTACTATAGTACCGTAGTGCTGGAGAGTAGTAATGGGTTGTACTCGTACACTGGAATAGTATTGGGGAGAACTATAATGGGTACTGACTGTGGGATGTGGTCCTACGGTGCAATAGTATGAAGGTACTATAGTACCGTAGTGCTGGAGAGTAGTAATGGGTTGTACTCGTACACTGGAATAGTATTGGGGAGAACTATAATGGGTACTGACTGTGGGATGTGGTCCTACGGTGCAATAGTATGAAGGTACTATAGTACCGTAGTGCTGGAGAGTAGTAATGGGTTGTACTCGTACACTGGAATAGTATTGGGGAGAACTATAATGGGTACTGACTGTGGGATGTGGTCCTACAGTGGAATAGTATGAAGGTACTATAGTACCGTAGTGCTGGAGAGTAGTAATGGATTGTAGAGGGTAGTAATGGGTTGTACTCGTACACTGGAATAGTATTGGGGAGAACTATAAAGGGTACTGACTGTGGAATGTGGTCCTACAGTGGAATAGTATGAAGGTACTATAGTACCGTAGTGCTGGAGAGTAGTAATGGATTGTAGAGGCTAGTAATGGGTTGTACTCGTACACTGGAATAGTATTGGGGAGAACTATAATGGGTACTGACTGTGGGATGTGGTCCTACGGTGCAATAGTATGAAGGTACTATAGTACCGTAGTGCTGGAGAGTAGTAATGGGTTGTACTCGTACACTGGAATAGTATTGGGGAGAACTATAATGGGTACTGACTGTGGGATGTGGTCCTACAGTGGAATAGTATGAAGGTACTATAGTACCGTAGTGCTGGAGAGTAGTAATGGATTGTAGAGGGTAGTAATGGGTTGTACTCGTACACTGGAATAGTATTGGGGAGAACTATAAAGGGTACTGACTGTGGAATGTGGTCCTACAGTGGAATAGTATGAAGGTACTATAGTACCGTAGTGCTGGAGAGTAGTAATGGATTGTAGAGGCTAGTAATGGGTTGTACTCGTACACTGGAATAGTATTGGGGAGAACTATAATGGGTACTGACTGTGGGATGTGGTCCTACGGTGCAATAGTATGAAGGTACTATAGTACCGTAGTGCTGGAGAGTAGTAATGGGTTGTACTCGTACACTGGAATAGTATTGGGGAGAACTATAATGGGTACTGACTGTGGGATGTGGTCCTACAGTGGAATAGTATGAAGGTACTATAGTACCGTAGTGCTGGAGAGTAGTAATGGATTGTAGAGGGTAGTAATGGGTTGTACTCGTACACTGGAATAGTATTGGGGAGAACTATAATGGGTACTGACTGTGGGATGTGGTCCTACAGTGGAATAGTATGAAGGTACTATAGTACCGTAGTGCTGGAGAGTAGTAATGGATTGTAGAGGGTAGTAATGGGTTGTACTCGTACACTGGAATAGTATTGGGGAGAACTATAATGGGTACTGACTGTGGGATGTGGTCCTACAGTGGAATAGTATGAAGGTACTATAGTACCGTAGTGCTGGAGAGTAGTAATGGATTGTAGAGGGTAGTAATGGGTTGTACTCGTACACTGGAATAGTATTGGGGAGAACTATAATGGGTACTGACTGCGGGATGTGGTCCTACGGTGCAATAGTATGAAGGTAACTATAGTAGACTAGTAGTGGGTTGAGTCCTGTATTGCAATACTATTAGGACAGGGGTCCTACACTATGATAGTATTAGAGAGAGCTACAGTGGAGGCTAGTTGTGTGCTGGGTTCCAACACGAAAATATTATTGGGCAGGCGTGCTACACTGCAGTATTATTGAGGTAACTATAGTGGGGACTAGCAGTGGGGTTGGGTCCTACACTGCAATAGTATTAGGACAGGGGTCCTACACTATGATAGTATTCGAGAGAGTTAATGTAGGGGCTATTCGTGTGCTGGGGTCCAACAAGGAAATACTATTGGGACTGGGATGCTGCACTGCAGCATTATTGAGGTAACTATAGTGGAGATTAGTAGTGGGGTTGGGTCCTACACTGCAATAGAATTGGAACCCGGGTTCTACAATATAATAGTATTAGAGAGAGCTTCATTGGAGACTAGTTGTGTGCTGGGGTCCATCACGGAAATATTAGTGTAGCTGGAATGCTACACTGCAGTATTATTGAGGTAACTATAGTGGAGATTAGTAGTGGGGTTGGGTCCTACACTGCCGTAGTATTGGGGCAGTGGTCCTACACTATGATTGTATTAGAGAGAGCTACAGTGGAGCCTAGTTGTGTGCTGGGGTACAACACGAACATATTTTTGGGCAGACGTGCTACACTGCAGTATTATTGAGGTAACTATAGTGGAGATTATTAGTGGGGTTGGGTCCTACATTGCCGTAGTATTGGGGCAGTGGTCCTACACTATGATAGTATTAGAGAGAGCTACAGTGGAGGCTAGTTGTATGCTGGGGTCCAACTCGGAATTATTGTAGCTAGAATGCTACACTGCAGTATTATTGAGGTAACTATAGTAGAGACTAGCAGTGGGGTTGGGTCCTACACTGCAATAGTATTGGGACAGGGGTCCTCCACTATGATAGTATTAGAGAGAGCTACAGTGGAGGCTAGTTGTATGCTGGGGTCCAACTCGGAATTATTGTAGCTAGAATGCTACACTGCAGTATTATTGAGGTAACTATAGTAGAGACTAGCAGTGGGGTTGGGTCCTACACTGCAATAGTATTGGGACAGGGGTCCTCCACTATGATAGTATTAAAGAGAGCTTCAGTGCAGGCTAGTTGTGTGTTAGGGTCCAACGCGGAAATATCATGGTGGCTGGGTTGCTACACTGCAGTGTTAATGAGGTACCTATAGTAGAGACTAGCAGTAGACAGACTGCAATAGTATTGGTACTGACTACAATAGTGCCTTGTAGTACTGGTCTGCAAATAGCCTCGGTTGTAGGTGTGCTGGCACTCTTCCAGCATTCTCCCAGATGTTTACAACACTCTACCGGTGTATCTGCTTAGCCGATCCCTCGTTGCCTTTTTAGGACAATTAGCCCTTCGACTCCCCTTAGATCGGCTTGTATGTCTGATAATGCAACATCTGATCACTATCACAGTCTATATGGTTACCTTAAAAATTTTAACTACATTAGATTGTTGCTCATTTTGTTTGTAAAGCAGAATAGATAAATATTATCGGACTTGACAGAAGATCGAATTTTTCTGATAACTATTAACTTAAACACTAATCAGCTGATTAACGGCATCGCTAATTTTATTTTAGGGTTTATCTCCTGTTAAAATTATATGAGACAGCCTCCTTTTAGTATATGCTGGAAAAAGAAGGTGCGAATTATATGGTATAGTGGAGGAAATATATAAATTTAAAGTGCAGCAACTGATTGAATAAAATAGAAAGATAAAACGTGTATTGAAGTATGACGGTAATAGGTTGGGGATGGACTATGCTGATTTTTACTTCCTTGTACGGAGTATAAGAAATATTGTAATCGTGGAAAGTCGGGGGGGGGGGGATTTCGAAAATTTCAAATATCTCAACTCAAGTTGAATTAAAACATTTTATATCCAATCTTATTGCAAATTAAATTAACTATAAATGTTGTTTTGTTAATTCTTTCTCTATCTCAAATATTAAGTGAAATTAATTATCGGCCTTCAATTAACCACCTCCCCCTTTCTTCGTCATTCCGCATTATGAATAAGCCCACATATGGTATACTATCTCATTTCAAGCTTTGAAGCAAAATATTGTGTTCAGCGAATCGTTTCTACATGAATTACATGTCAATACGTTCTAAAGCTCCGCCCCCCCCCCATCTTTTGTTCTTGGATTACTAAAATTAGAATGATTGAGATAAATATTATTCTGGTTCATTACAAATTGTAAGCACTAGATATAGTAATTGGTTTTCAATAAAATGAATACATTATACTAGATACAGTAATTGGTTTTCAATCAAATGAATACATTATACTAGATATAGTAATTGGTTTTCAATCAAATGAATACATTATACTAGATATAGTAATTGGTTTTCAATAAAATGAATACATTACACTAGATATAGTAATTGGTTTTCAATCAAATGAATACATTATACTAGATATAGTAATTGGGTTTCAATCAAATGAATACATTATACTAGATATAGTAATTGGTTTTCAATCAAATGAATACATTATACTAGATATAGTAATTGGTTTTCAATAAAATGAATACATTACACTAGATATAGTAATTGGTTTTCAATCAAATGAATACATTATACTAGATATAGTAATTGGTTTTCAATCAAATGAATACATTATACTAGATATAGTAATTGGTTTTTCAATCAAATGAATACATTATACTAGATATAGTAATTGGTTTTCAATAAAATGAATACATTACACTAGATATAGTAATTGGTTTTCAATCAAATGAATACATTATACTAGATATAGTAATTGGGTTTCAATAAAATGAATACATTATACTAGATATAGTAATTGGTTTTCAATAAAATGAATACATTATACTAGATATAGTAATTGGTTTTCAATAAAATGAATGCATGCTACTAGATACAGTAATTGGTTTTTAATAAAATGAATACATTTCAGTTATTCTTTTTCTTTCCAGACAAGAATATTTCTCTCTTTCAGCTCTGAGAGGTTGACTGACCTGCTTGTTTACAATTCAGGCGCTTTCTGTTGTGGATGTTATAAATTTTATATAGACTGAAAGATTTCTCGTTATGGTTTGTATTTGTTCACTTAATATTCACATTGGTGTAAATGTAAACGTATTGAGTTTTATCTATTGCAAACCTTTACGTGGAAAATCTGCTGCCTCTGACGGGTTTTTTTCCAGGAGCCCGTACCAAGTGTTTCTGGATTTTTTTAAGTCTGGAATAAATTTTGGTTGTTGAAGCTTCTTGAATATAACTTAGCTCCTTTATTCTTATCGCTTTAGAATGAGGCAGCAGAATGACATAATTTCCGAAATTCAGGAATTTACGATAATGTGATCTCGGATGGGTTTGAAATAAGGAGAATCGATGGATTCCAACGACTTGAGTAAATATTGGCTTTTACTTGATTCCTTTTCACTTCCTCTTTGTGTATGTATATTTTTTATGAGCCAATTTCCGAAGGTTACTTATTTTCGGCAGGAGCGAAGGCTAAATTTTACTGCTCGGGGAAGCCATTACATTTCATCGTAAGAAAATACGATAGGGGCTCACGCAGGCAGTTTTATTTCCTGGGAGTATATATATATGGGAGGATGTGTTACATAAGAAGGCCATTTATATTATATTACTCCGTTATTCTGGGGGGAGTCTTTTATAAAGGGATGGGGGGGGGGAGATTTAGCATACAAACAGAAATGGGGGGGGGATTGGACTGCAAATTTGATCACGCTGTATCACGCTACCTACCCTTTATACCACCTCTCTCTCTCTCTCTCTCTCTCTCTCTCTCTCTCTCTCTCTCTCTCTCTCTCTCTCTCTCTCTCTCTCTCACACACACACACACACACACACACACACACACACACATTCTCTCTCTCTCTCTCTCTCTCACACACACACACACACACACACTCTCTCTCTCTCTCACTCTCTCTCTCTCTCTCTCTCTCTCTCTCTCTCTCTCTCTCTCTCTCTCTCTCTCTCTCTCTCTCTCTCTCTCTCTCTCTCTCGTCTTCTTCCTTTTCACCTCCATGCCTTTAATAAAAACAGACACACCTTAATTCATGTTAGTCCTTTCCGAAGGGTCCGTCACACCGGCCCTACCCCCAAACTACTCAAATTTCCCAGGGAATTATAGGTCGTCATTCAGCAATATATTTTCTATTGTTCCGTTACTAACACTTTTATACATACTAGACTTGAAATTTCAGCAGCTATTGAGGTTGTACTCATGGTGGGATTTTCAAAAAAGTCCGTCACGCAGGGGCTGCGTAAACTAAGCAGATTTCCCACGTGAAGTTTTTCAACAGAGAAATCTCACAAGAGCCGAACAGTTACGGAAACGGCCGAACTAGCTTTTGGCGGAAACTCACGACTATAGCCGAATATAGCCGATCTCCGCAAACACTTAAATAAAGTAAATTTAATTTGCAAAAAGATTGGTTTTTTGCAACGTTTTCGATCCGACGTATAGTAACGGAGATACATATCTCGTATAGTACCCGTAAGGGAAATCTGGTAAAATGAACATATCTCGGTTAATGTTGAAGATAGAGAATAAATGTATATAACAATATTTATACTGTTAGTTATACTGGTCCGATTTCATCCATTTTTCGATCCGATCGAAAGCCCCCCTCCAACTGGACCGATTTCAGACTTTAACGAACTTGATCTTCCTTTTTACATAAAACGATTAAATTACGAGTTTGGTAACGATCAAACAAAAATTGCGACCGCTAGAGCGGTAACAGACAAATATATATATATATATATATATATATATATATATATATATAGATAGATAGATAGATAGATATATATATATATATATATATATATATATTTGTATATATAGATAGATAGATATATATATATAAATATATATATATATATATATATATATATATATAAAATTTTGAACGGACCTCATTTTCGTCATCTCCTGGGTAGGGTCGATGGACATTTGAAGAAATTTTTCGAAACTCGCGTCATGAGTACGACCTCAATAGCTGATTTCCCTTAAGGGAAATCTGCTAAAATTGCGGCCGCTAGAACGTTAACAGACAAATATATATATATATATATATATATATATATATATATATATATATATATATTACTTGATTCCATAAAGAGTGGACGACAGGAGTCTCTCAACATTCTGTTGTATATAATGCTTATTTGCAATTTAAATATGATTCTTGGAGTAACATTGCGTAACAACGTAAGTTACCCTACTATGGAAATATCGATAGTCTGTTACTAATGGAACCCGATGATGGAAGGAAAGTGCTGATCTAGTTGTTGCACGCACTTCCTCCGCTGATCCCAGCCTCATAGAATTAGTGAGGTTAGAACCATTGCGACATCTATTACAGGCAAATCACCAGGGTTTAACAATTTGCAACTAGGCTGTGAATCTGACCTCTTGGCTAGCATTTATCAAAGGCAGGGATGCAAATCCTACCATTTACGACAAAAAAGCGTTATATAATATCCTTGTTACTGTTCTCTCAGTCTATCCGGCTAAAACTAGGACAAGGATTCTTTAGGTTGGCAACAGGATTTGATTATTGCAAATAATACCCTAATAATAATACAGTTGGAATTTTAGAAATGACTCCACTATCCCCCACTCCTATTCCTCAGTCAGATTTCATCCTTTAACGAATATGATCTTTAAGTTTTGAATGAAATGATTAAATATCGAGTATCGTTCAGATCACAAATTAACATTTTGCATGCAGGAATTAGTTTAAGACAAAAAGAAAAGTCCGTCACGCAGGGGCTGCGTAAACTAAGCAGATTTCCCAAGTGAAGTTTTACAATAGAGAAATCTGCCTAATAACAACTGTAATAGAAAGAAACCTCTAAACCTAAAACATTATTTAGGGCGTAATAACCCAGTAGTTTCTAGCCCCGAAACACAGTTAACCTAACCTCTAAACCTATTCACGAGGGACGGATAGTTATGGAAAAGGCCGCCAGAGCTCTCGGCGGAAAGTCCGAACATAGCCTACTGGTACCACACGCAGAATACAAATGCAAATATCTCGGTTAATATTCAAGATACAGAATAAATGTATAGAACAATATTTATAGTAAATTTAATTTGCAATAAGATTGATTCTGTACAATTTTTCGATCCGACGAATAGTAACGGAGATATTTCGAATTTTCGGAAATCCTCCCCTCTAAACCCCCCCCCTCCCCGTGGTCCGATTTCAGCCGTTAACGAACTTGATCTTTCTTTTGACATAAAACGACTAAAAATCGAGTTTGGTAACAATCAAACAAAAATTGCGACCGCCAGAGCGGTAACAGACAAATATATATATATATATATATATATACCGTTTTGAACGGACCTCATTTTCGTCATCTACTAGGTAGGATCGATGGACATTTGAAGATAAATTTCGAAAATTCCGTCATGAGTACAACCTCAATAGCTGATTTCCCTTAAGGAAAATCTGCTAAAAGATCCATTGTTTCTTTTAGCAGATTCCCTATTAAGAACTCATGACGCGATTTTCGAAAAATATTCTCAATATCCATCGATCATACCCTGCAGATGACGAAAGAAAGTCCGTCACGCAGGAGCTGCGTAGACTAAGCAGATTTCCCACGAGATGTTTGACAGTAGATAACTCTACATACTGGTATGACAATATCTCCGTCAACATCAAGTGAATAAATACAAACGAAATAAGAAACCTCCAGATGGGAAGCACCTGAAACGTAAACAAAAATGTGCCAACTTCTCACAGGAAAGAAAAACAATTACGGAAATATATCTGAATATAACATATTAATTTTATTGAAACTATTTATTATATCTAGTACTGTAATTTATAATGGATCAGAATAATTTGTATCTCAATCAATCAAATTTTAGTAGTCCAAGAATTTAAGAAGACGGAGAGTCACCATAACATATTTGCATGTATCTCGTATAATAAAGGTCTCTTGACAATTTATGGTATTTAAGCTTTGAATAATGTGGTTTATTACATAACAGAGTACTTTTTATGTAACATCAATAGTAGGGGTTGCTGAAGTCTGAAAACTGAAAAATGCAAATATATCTGTTAATATTCAAGATAGAGAATAAATGTATATTAAAATATTTATAGTACATTTAATTTTCAATAAGATTAGTTCAATACAATTTTATGATCCAAATTATAGTAACGGAAATATTTTGAATTTTCGGAAATCCCCCCTCTAAACCCCCCTCCCACTGGTCCGATTTCAGCCATTAACGAACTTGATCTTTCTTTTTACGTAAAACTCTTAAATATGAAGTTTGGTAACGATCAAACAAACAATGCGACTCTAGAGAGTGTTAACAGACAAATATATATATATATATATATATATATATATATATATATATATATATATAAAATTGTAACCTCTGTCTGTACATTGATTTTTTTCGCGAAATTTCACGATAACTTTTCGTTTCACACGTCATAGACACCATTACTGCATTTTGTTTATTTCGTGTGTGTTTGTTTATTTGTTTGTTTGTTTGTTACCTTTTCACGCATAAACGGCTGAACCGAATTTTATGAAACTTGGTATATATATATATTACTACTAACCCAACTTAGACTTTAGGCTATATTAATATTCTCTGAGACGAACAGGAGTGGGGGTTATAAGGGAGGCCTGAAATTAAAAATAGCGATATTTCGTTTCCTGTCGCATTTTTGGCAATAATGCACATAACAACAGTTGTTTATTTTGTTATTTAGAGTAACTTTTGTTATATACACTTTTGTCGTATACCTAAGTATAAATGAGTTATACTTTAAAAACTACTGCGGAAGTCAACAATTTTATTTGGCACAAAAAACTCAACCGAACTAAACCAAACTCGTTGTGTGAATTATATATATATATATATATATATATATATATATATATATATATATATATATAATTTTGAACGGACCTCATTTTCATCGTCTCGTGGGTAGGATCGATGGACATTGTAGAAATTTTTCGATAACGCGTCATGAGTACGACCTCAATAACTGATTTTTCTTATGGGAAATCTGCTAAAATGTTTGACAGATTCTGGCTTTATTTATATAGGCGGGAGGATTTGTGGCAAGTTTTATTCTATTCTTTTTTTAAACAGGACTGACAAGAGACATTACAGAGCGTTTCTTGAAGTGAGTGTTGTTGGAAGGCGAGTCATGATCATGTTTGGAAATATGTGCCATAAAGAGGATGCCAGACTAAACTGTTTACAACAAGACAAGAGGACAAGCCCCGAGTATATTTGGTAAACAATAAATCTAGCCCAGATACAGCCACCAGATACCCACTCAGCTCAAGGCTAAAGTTATCAGGAACACAGTCCCATGTTGTAGTAGGGCTGCCTCAGCTGGGCTCAGCATATCCTGGAGGCTGTTATCAAACAGTAGGCCGCTCCACAGGGAAGGAATAGTGGAAAAGAAACGTCCGTCAAGCAGGTGCTTCGTCAATTAAGCAGATTTCTCCGGGAGAGGGAGGGAGAGGGGGAGGGAGAGGGAGAGGGAGAGGGAGAGGGAGAGAGAGAGAGAGGGGGAGAGAGAGCGAGTGAGAGAGAGAGGGAGAGGGAGGGAGTGGGAGACGGAGGGAGAGGGAGAGGGAGAGAGAGGGAGAGGGAGAGGGAGGGGGGGGGGAGAGAG
Source organism: Riptortus pedestris (assembly GCA_019009955.1). Lineage (NCBI taxonomy): Eukaryota > Metazoa > Arthropoda > Insecta > Hemiptera > Alydidae > Riptortus > Riptortus pedestris. The sequence goes on from CM032232.1 coordinate 1,538,089, forward strand.
AGAGAGAGAGAGAGAGAGAGAGAGAGAGATTTACACATTCTTTATAAAAATGAAGATGAAGTTCGTTAACGGTTGAAATTTGGCCAGTGGGAGGAGGAGAGAGTTTAGAGGAGAATTTAGAAATATCTAAATTCAGAATTTGAAATATCTCCGCAGTTATGCTTCTGATCAAGTAATTGTATAGAATCAATATTATTGCAAATTTAATGTTGTTCAAATTTGTTATATACTAGTTTTTAGCAGATTTCCCTTAAGGGAAATCAGCTATTGAGGTCGTACTCATGACGCGATTTTCGAAAATTTTCGAATATATATATATATTTGTCTGTTAACGCTCTAGCGGTCGCAATTTTTGTTTGATCGTTACGAAACTCGATATTTAACCGTTTTATGTAAAAAGACAGATCAAGTTCGTTAATGGCTGAAATCGGACCAGAGGGAGGAGGGGGGTTTAGAGGGGGATTTTCGAAAATTCAAAATATCGTCGTCATTATGCATCGGACCGAAAGATTGTATACAACCAATCTTATTGCAAATTACATTTTCTATAAATATTGTTATATACATTTATTCTCTATCTTGAATATTAACCGAGATATTTGCATTTTTATGAAGTCTGTGGTCGAGTACAGTTCGGATTACACGGCCATTTTCATCATTTCTCGGTTCAGGCGGAAGCTTCTTCTAACCTGTCGTTTTTAACCTTACCTTACCTTCGTTACTTTGTCAGATTTATGCAAATACGTTCTGTTCATCCGCCCCCCGCCCCTTCTTTAGTTCTTGGACTACTAAAATTTGAGTTATTAAAATATAAATTATTCTTACAATTCAGAAGCCGCTTCAGTTGGGAATTTATTTTAATTAACTGAAAGATTTCTCATTATCTAATCACGGTGGTATTGTGTTACCAGTATGCAGATTGATCTATTGTAAGAATTCACGTGGGAAATCTGCTTAGTTTACGCAGCCCCTGCGTGACGGATTTTTGTATTTTGTATGAAACCGAAATACTTTATATTTTAGTTTTCGAAAGCAGAAAGATCCCACTCCTACTCATGTGATATTAACGATAAGCTGCTATATCATGAATCAATTCATTACAAGATTAAATACCAAATATGGTTTTCTTTGATCTATTAATTTGTGAGTTACATAGAAATATGTCAATAATTACGATTTTAGCAGATTTCCCTTAAGGGAAATCAGCTAATGAGGTTGTACTCGTGACGCAATTTTCGACATTTTTCTTCAAATGTCCATCGATCCTACCTAGTAGATGACGAAAAGCAGGTCCGTTCAAAACTGTATATAATATATATATATATATATATATATATATATATATATATATATATATATATATATCTATCTATCTATCTATATATTTGTCTGTTACCGCTCTAGCGGTCGCAATTTTTGTTTAATCCTTACCAAACTTCATATTTAAGCGTTTTATGTAAAAAGAAAGATCAAGTTCGTTAACGGCTGAAATCGGACCAGTGGGAGGGGGGGTTTAGAGGGGAGGATTTTCGAAAATTCGACATATCTCCGTTACTATACGTCGGATCGAAAAATTATACAGAATCAATCTTATTACAAATTAAATTTACTATAAATATTGTTATATACATTTATTCTCTATCTTGAATATTAACCGAGATATTTGCATTTTTCAGTTTTCAGCAAACCGCCACTTCTACTCATGTTACGTAAACAATACTCTGATACACAATAAATCACATTATTGGAAGTTTAAATACCAAAAATTGTATTCAAAAGACCTTTATTATACGAGATACATGCAAATATGTCCTGGTGCCCCCCCCCATCTTAAAGTTTTGGACTTCAAAAATTTTATTGATTGAGATAACAATTATTCTGACTCATTATTAATTAAAGTACTAGATATAGTAAATAGTTCTCAATAAAATTAATGTGTTATATTCTGATATATTTCAGTAATTGTTTTTCTTTCCGGTGTGAGGCGGGACCCCTTTGTTTTCATTTTTGTTTGATCCTTACCAAACTCGATATTTAGTCGTTTTATGTAAAAAGAAAGATCAAGTTCGTTAATGGCTGAAATCGGACCAGTGGGAGGATTTTAGAAAGTTCAAAGTATTTCCGTTACTATACGTCGGATTGAAAATTTGTATAGAATCAATCTTATTGCAAATTAACCGAGATATTTGCATTTTTATGAAATCTGAGCGGATAACGGATGAGTTTCCTGCCAAGAGCTTGGTCGGCCGTTTTTTTAACTGTTCGGCTCTCGTGAAAAACTTCACATGGGAAATCTGCTTAGGTTACGCTGCCCCTGCGTGACGAACTTTTTTCGTTCTTTGCTTGAAAATGTTTATTTGATTGTTTACACCATACTGTTTATTTAGCCGTTTCAGGTAATACTAAAGATCATATTTTTTAATGGCTGAAATCTGACATGGAAAAGTGGGGGTTTAGAGAAAAGGCTATTAGAAAATTCAAAATATCTCGGTTATTATGAGTCGAATCATCAAATGTTATAGGACAAACTTTCATAAAGTTTTGATTTTCTACAATTGTTGCTCTATGAATTTTCGTAACTCAAGTTTTAAGCGAGTTATTCGTAGTTTCTTTTTTTCTGTCTTCAGTAACTCCTTGGTTTTTTACATATAAAGGGAGAATAGTTTTAATTATGCAGCCCCTGCCTGACAGTCTGTTAGGTAGGATCGATGGTAATTTGAGGAAAATCATCGGAGATGGCGTCACGAGTATAGCAGATTTCCCACAAGGGGGAACTGCTAAAGTGTAGGATCAAGATTAATAATGAGCCTGCCGAGTTCATTAATTCAGCCGATACTCGACGGCCTATTGTTGCTAATATATACAACAATAAGGGAAGGATTTTGACAGTGAGCACAATGGCTGGCTACCGTTACAAGCTGCTTGGACCAAAACAATCCGCAAGATAGGAATTGAGAGCCAACACAATATATACACACCCACAATATCCACAATAAAGCCGAACCTGAACACAATAGAGCCATTACAAGAGTCAGAGGTGCTTTACAATGGTTAGCTGTGTTTCTCATTATATTCAAGCCAACACTAAATCAGCCAGCATTGCAGAGCACGGATCTCCATAATATATAGCCTATCATACACCGCTTTAATTACCAACTACGTGTAGTATTATGATATCAAAACACAGAAATAAAAGAAGTCCGTCACGCAGGGGCTGCGTAAACTAAGCAGATTTCCCACGTGGTTTTGCAATAGAGAAATCTGCCTAATAACAACCGTAGTAGTAAGAAACCTCTAAACCTAAAACATTAGTTAGGGCGTAGTAACCCAGTAGTTTCTAGCCCCAAAAAACAGTGAACCTAACCTCTAAACCTATTCACAAGGGACGAATAGTTATGGAAACGGCCACCAGAGCTCTCGGCGGAAAGTCCGAACATAGCCTACTGACAACCACACGCAGAATACAAATGCAAATATCTCGGTTAATATTCAAGATACTGAAAAAATGTATAGAACAATATTTATAGTAAATTTAATTTGCAATAAGATTTATTCTATATCATTTTTCGATCCGACGCATAATATCAGAGATATTTTGAATTTTCAAAAATCCTCCCCCCCCCCTCTAAACCCCCCTCCCACTGGTCCGATTTCAGCCATTAACGAACTTGACATTACATTTACATTAAACTATTAAATTCCGAGTTTCGTAACGATCAAACAAAAATTGCGACCGCTAGAGCGTTAACAGACATATATATATATATATATATATATATATATATATATATATATATATATATATATATAATTTTGAACGAACTTCATTTTTGTCATCTCCTGGGTAGGATCGATGGACATTTGAAGAAATTTTTCGAAACTCGCGTCATGAGTACGACCTCAGTAGCTGATTTCCCTCAAGGGAAATCTGCCAAAATAGTTTAGTGATTGGACAGAAATTTCGAACACATCTAAAACTAAAAAGTCCGTCACGCAGGGGCTGCGTAAACTAAGCAGATTTCCCACGTGATGTTTAGTAATAGATAAATATACATACTGCTAACACAACAACATCGTGAATAAATACATATGGAAATAAGAAATGTTTCATCCAATTTCAATAACCTGCCGACAGGAAGCGCTAGGTTAGAAATGTAAACAAACAGGGGCCGACCCGTTAGTTTACATTTCTAACCTAACCTCTGCCTCACACCGAAAAGAAAAACAATTACTGAAATATATCAAAATATAACACATTATTTTATTGAGAAATATTTACTATATCTAGTACTGTAATTAATAATGAGTCTGAATAATTGTTATCTCAATCAATAAAATTTTAGTAGTCCAAAACTTTAAGACGGGGGGGGGGGAGTCAGCAGGGCATATTTGCATGTATCTCGTATAATAAAGGTCTCTTGAATACAATTTTTGGTTTTTAAACTTCCAATAATGTGATTTATTATGTAGCAGAGTATTGTTTACGTAACATGAATAGAAGTGGCGGTTTGCTGAAAACTGAAAAATGCAAATATCTCGGTTAATATTCAAAATAGAGAATAAACGTATATAACAATATTTATAGTAAATTTAATTTGCAATAAGATTGGTTATATACAATTTTTCGATCCGGCCTATGGTAACGGAGATATTTCGAAATTTCAAAAATCCTCCCCTCTAAACCCCCCCACCCCCCGGCCCGATTTAAACCGTTAACGAACTTGATCTTTCTTTTTACAGAAACCGACTAAATTGAGTTTGGTAACGATTAAACAAAAATTGCGACCGCTAGAGCGGTAACAGACAAATATATAGATAGATAGATAGATAGATAGATAGATAGATAGATAGATATATATATATATAGATATATATATACAGTTTTGAACGGACCTCATTTTCGTCATCTCCTGGGTAGGATCGATGGACATTTGAAGAAAAATTTCAAAAATCGCGTCATGAGTACAACCTCAATAGCTGATTTCCCTTAAGGGAAATCTGCCTAAAAGTCGGTCGCGTAGGGGCATCATAAACTAAGCAGGTCAAATGTCACTGGTAGGAGTGGGGATTTACTGAATTCCAAGACTAAACAAATGCGAATATCTCCGTTACTACTAATGATAGAGAATAAATATATAAACAACATTTATAGTACATTTAATTTGCAATAAGATTGGTTCTATGCACATTTTCAATCGGACTCTTATTAACGGAGATATTTTGAATATTACAATTCTCATATTTATTTTTAGCTGGTGGTGAGGGTGATGAATGGTTAATCACAAAACTTTTTTATGGCTCCTCACAATTTTATTTCTTATAAACGCTGAGCGCTTTCGGGGACTAAATCCCCATCCTCAGAGCTACAAAACAATGTAACACCATAATTAGGAGTCTAAAAATCAGTTGTTAAAAATGTTTACATTACAATTCTCCCCCTCTAAACCTCCCCTCCAGCTGGTCCGATTTCAGCCGTTAACGAACTCGGCCTTTAGTTTTATATGAAACGCTTATATATCGAGTTTGTTACGATCCAATAAGAATTGCGACCGTTAGAGCGGTGTATATATATATATATATATATATATATATATTGTTACGTTTTTATTACCAAAACCAGTAATAAACGTTTTAAATGAGAGTTCTTTTGGATTGCAAAATTAAATACTCGCAAGTTTCATAGTTTTTATCACTGCACAATTTATTTGGATAATGCTCAATAAACTTGGTAATTATTCTTAATTACTACTCACAGTATAGACTGATAGCGTCACTGTTCTTCAGATTACACAGTCCAATAATTCACTCACGATCACTGAAATTGACAACAAGACGACACTGCACTGTCCTTTGCTTCGCGACACAGTACTGTCTTCTACTTCGCGGCACTGCACTGTCCTTTACTTCGCGGCACTGCACTGTCTTAAACACGGCACTAAACTGTTACTTACAGTCACAGCACAACACTGTTCTTCTTATAAAAACACTTTACCGCACTGTACTAAGTCGCACTGTAGCACTGATGTGAACATCAAGACAGGTGAGAATAAAACTGACTGCTCACGGCTGGCCCGAACTTCTTTATATAGGTTGTCGGCATACATCAAAGGGGAATTGTCTAGTTCATTCCAGGCTGGGCTAGACGAGCCTAGTATCGTCTCGACCGACCCTCCGTCGGTCTCTTTGATTTACGTCACACTTTCCAAATACGCGACTCTCTCTCTGAAGGATTATTCATCTATTTAATTTTCGCAACAATATATATATGGTGTTATTGTTGTTTCTTGGAGTTTTGGTCAATGTATAATGGTGCAATACAGAATGTACAATAGTTTTTAAGTATTTATTGTTATTTTAAGTAGAAATAACATAAATACCCTCTTTTGCATTATAGTTTACTAACAATGTGCACTATATATTAAGTATTGCTTGAATTTTTACAGCACTGAAGGAGAGAAAAAAAATATTCTCGAAATATTGGCATAAAGTAAAAAAATCAAAATTGATCACCAACATAAACTCCAAGAAACAGCAATAACACTATATATAAATATAACCTGGTCAAAAACATCCACACGATTATATATATCTATACTAGCGGACCCGGCAGACTTTGTCCTGTATGATATTTCCAGCGATAAGGATATTAAATTGAATAATATTATGTTTAAAACAAAAACTGCTTCTAATAACATACAAACAACATTCGTTATGTACGCGTTTGCCTAAAAAAAAAGAAAAAAAAAAGAAAATGAAATATCCCGAATATTTATTCAGGCGAGCCTAAAAAATTTAGTATAGCTTTTAATCATAGAATAATTAATGCTAATTCACATACCGAGTATTGTTAAGTTCGGTTCAATCGTTAGTGGCCAATAAAATTGTTGGCTCCCACTTTACTTTTTTAGTGTATATATCGTTTATACTCTGTTATATGACAAAAGTGAATATAACAAAAGTTACTCTAACTAACAACATAAACACCTTTATCCTGTGCATATTTGCCGAAAAACCAATAGGAAACGAAATATGGCTATTTTTAATTTTAGGCCTCCCTCACGACCCCCCACTCCTGCATCTGCCGGCTGCCGGGCTGATCTGTAACCGCTAAACCATCCAGGGCGTCACCCAAACGCGTACGAAAAAAATAATTCAAATCGGTCCACCCGAGTTCAGTGACATACACACGTACAGTAGAATTATATATATATATATATATATATATATATATATATATATATATATATATATATATATATATATTGAACGGATCTCATTTTCGTAATCTACTAGGTAGAATTGGTGGATATTTGAGGAAGCTTTATGAAAATCGCGGCATGAGTACGATCTCAATAGCTGATTTCCCTTAAGGCAAATCTGCTGAAATTAAAAAAATCACTATTTGACGGATCCTATTATTTAATTATAACATAAACGCATTTCATTGATTCATCATGTTGGGTTGATTTAGGGCAGGGAGCAGTTAGGTTGAGGACTTGACAGCTGATTGCTCCTACTGTCCTTTGCCATCTCTTGCTACACAAATGATTGGCCTCGATGTTATGCCATCTGCCATCTTGAGCTCGTTATCAGTTCTGATCTGTCATGCGAACCTGCTCATGCGGTAACTCTCATTGCGAGCAGGCCCTGTCTCAGTTATTGTTAACACTTCGCGATACCACCAAATGTCCGACGATCCTACCACCTGGTGATCAAGGGCTGCGTAAACTTAAGTAGATTTCCCACGCGCTGGTATAGCCCACTTGTGATCTCATCTCACCACATATTCGGACTAAAAACCAAAAACTTTCGAACTATTCGTTTAATATTTTAATTAGGAAAAAATGCATAGAGCAACAATTGTAAAACATCAGTATTTAAAAAAATATTGATTGTAAAGCATTTTTCGATCCGTCTCAAAAGCACGCAGATATTTTGAATTGTCTAAACCCCCGTATTCCTTGTCCGATTTCTTCCAATAACAAATTTCATCTTCAGTGTTGACTATAACAGTTAAATATAAAATATGCTATAGATCAAATAAACATTTTCGAGACAACAACATAAAAAACCGTCATCGCAAACAAATTCGTATCTCGCTTAATAAAGTTCCAATGAAAACAATATTTGGTATTTAAACTTAAAATAAAGACGTTTATGCCATAACAGCTTATTGTTCTCATGACATGAATAGGAGTCGGGGTTAAATGAAGGCTGAAAACTAAAAAATATCTCGATTAAGATGGATATTAGAGAAAATATTTAGATATCAACCCACATCCCTGCGTACCATTTCAGCCGTTAACGAATTTCATCTTTTATTTTCCATGAAACGCTTATATATCTAGTTTGATATTGATAAAACCAAAATTTCTACCACTAGAGCATTTTGAGATATATATATATATGAAAACGCTATATATACACTCAACCGCAAAAAAAACCGGACACTTAGATTTAGTCTTATAATTTTGTTAAAATATATATTGTGACCTCTGTCTGTACATTGATTTTTTTCGCGAAATTTCACGATAACTTTTCGTTTCACATGAATAACTTTTGTCATATACACTTTTTTTTATACCGAGTTATAAACGAGATATACGCTAAAACCTATGGCGGTAAGTGAACAATTCTATTTGGGACAAAAGACCCAACCGAAATAAATAAAACTCGGTATCTGTATTAGCACTAACGCTTTCATTATAACAAGCCATACCAACATTTCTGGGGACGGGCAGGAGTGGGGTTTTTAGAGTAAGCCAGAAAATAAAAATAGCGATATTTTGTTTCCTATTTGTTTCGGCAAATATGAACCTATTTGTTTTTCGGCATAAAAAAAGTTGTTTATTTTGTTATTTAAAGTAATATTTGTAGCACTTTTTTCGTATACCGAATTATAAACAAGATATACGCTAAAACCTATAGCGGAAGTGAAAAATTGTATTTGGGGCATAAGACCCAACCGAAATAAATATATCTCGGTATGTGTGTTAGCACTAACGCCTTCCTTATAATAAGCCATACTGACATTTCTAGGGACGGGCAGGAGTGGGGGTTATAAGGGAGGCCTGAAATTAATATTTCGTTCTGTATTGGGGTTTTGGCAAATATGAACATATCAAAAGTTGTTTATTTTGTTATTTAGAGAAATTTGCTCAACAATTCTTTTCAATATGAACTACCAGGTACCTCACCTGGAAAAATTAATTCAAATCTATGTTAATATTTTGTCCTTAATAATTCAAATCTATGCATATTCCAGAGGAGACGGGAAATATGAAAATTTGGAGGACAGTGAAATCTTACATAAAAAAATAATTTAATTATTAACAAATCGACAGCAACGTCGGGTACAAACCCTTATCACTAGGAGGGGAAAATGTCAAAATAGTGTGCAAAATAAAGCCTTGCCAAAAAATACCATCACCATTCAGCCTCAAATCAATTCCCGGGCGAAGCCGGGTATCTGAGCTAGTACTTAATATTTATGTATATTAATCTTTTTAATTAAAATAATTGGTTAATCTATAGGTTATTTAAACAAAACCTGCCAAAAGTGAATAGTTTTTATTGATTATTTACAAAATAAAAAAAATAGAAAAAGATAAATTAACACATTTAAAAAAAAAAAATGATTCTTCATTTTTATTACAGTGAATGGTAGACTTCGCTACCCCAAGCGTTTCGGCAATGTAACGTAAGCTCCGGCCTTCCATCTAAGTTTGAAAGACCCATTATTCTGGACCGAAATAAAAATAAAACATTAATTAAAGAAAATGCTTGGTTAATAATTAAAGATGTTTAAATGTGCGAAAAACTACTTACAGTTTAGAGTTTTATCTAATTGTTTACTAATCCTGAAGGGATTAGTTCAATGGACTTAGACCGCAAATTCTCTGTAATAACTAGAATACCCACATAAAGAAAATTGCTGAAAATTAGCTTTTAATACGACAAAAATGAAGTGTCCGGTTTTTTTTGCGGTTGAGTGTGTATATATATATATATATACTTGTCTGATGTTACCTGTGCTATAGCGGTCGCAATTTTTATTTGAGTGCAACTAAACTGGATATATAAGCGTTTCATGTAAAACTAAAGGCCGAGTTCGTTAACGGCTGAAATCGAAGCAGCGGGAGGGGGGTGGTTTAGAGGGGAGGAATTTCCAAAATTCGAAATATCTCTATTCTTATTATACGTCTGATCTTAAAATTATACAGAACCAATCTTATTGAAAATGTAGTGTTCTATAATAAGTGGTGTTATGCATGTACGTTTTTTCACTATCTTGATTATTAACCGAGATATTTGCATTTATACGTTTTCGGCTTCCAGTAAACCCCCACTCCGACACATGTCATATTAACAATAAGCTGTTATATTATGGAGCACTTTATTTAGAGCCTAAATACCATTAAATACAAATATGTGACGGTCGTGGGAGATCTCAGTTAGCGCAGCCCCTGCTTGACGGACATTTGAGGCAATCGTTTGAAAATCGCGTCATAAGTGCAACCTCATAGCTGATTTCCCTTAAAAGAAATGTGCTAAAAAAGTTCGTTAACCACTAATTGCTGGATAAGCAAGGCTTCTGGATTTACCACGAGTGTTAAGAAGATAACTTGCAGAGCTATCGTTGGTATTTGAACTGTCAGTTGCTTTTCCTTCAATTATGATTTACCGAATTTATGTGGTTAACTCTTGTTTGGTTGGCGTTGGGTTTTATTAATTTCCGACTAGATTGTGTTATAGCGTGTGTTGTAGAGTTGGTTTGGGATAGCGCTATCGAATAATGGCAGGAGGAGTAAATAGAGAGAAGCAGGCTAGGGTACATATTGGTTTTGGAAGGGATTCAGTTTGCCACTTGAACCTTCTTTCCCGTGTATCCCGCTGCTAGTCGGCATCCACTCACTATTCAAACATTTGGGCCCACTTGAAAATCCATTAGCCGGGGGGGGGGGGCTCCCCGGTACAGGTTCAAGTGAGCGCAGCACCCCCAAATTAATGGGGACCTAGCCAGGAGATGAGGCGGCTCCGTGTATAAAACCGCACCAAGATCCTCTCTAATCCCCAATGAATACTGGAATTAATCCTTCTGATTCACTTGCTACTGGGTTTGCTAAATCTCTCCCGAAGATACCTCCCCCCCCCCACGAGTACAATTTACGTACGAATGGGTTAGGCCCTTCCCCCTCGAGGGCCTAGAATTTCAATCCCGCTCGGAATACATAATGAGAAGGAGCTATTTATGGAATTTAAGAGGTGCGGATATTCCGTTTGTCTCTGAGTATCCTCTTCCCCTCCGAATGCCTTTTCCCTCTGAATATTAAATTCAGCCTGCGTAACTACCTTCTAACTTTCTTGGGATTTAACGTTGATTAAGATTAACTTCACAAAGTCTGTAATTTACCATTGTCATCCGAATAAGAGACCTTTCTAACAGATCAAATTCAAAACGAAACTCTACCCAGTGCCTTCATATAAAGAACAAATTTTTCTATTTACGTCTAAGATACATTATAATAAAATATATTTAATAGAGTGAATATTATGAAAACTATTATATAATTTGTATGTGCTTTTATTGAGTAATTAGATTATTTTATATTAAGAAAGTTTTGTTTTATTAGTTTCTCTGTACTCCATTTGAAAATCGATTGATTCTAAGAATAATAATCGATATTACATCAGCTGATTGGGTGATATCTATAATCAGCTGTTAGCAGATTTCTCCATAAGAGATCTCAATATCATACTCATTACGTGATTTTCGAAATATTTCTTCAAATGCCCATCTAAAAAATACTGCTCAAAAATGAATAGGGATACTGGTTATTTTTTCTTATCCTATTAATTTTAATTAAATCGATCTTAATTCAATATATTTTTTATGGGGGAAAAAAGACAATAATTTCTAATAAATATTAATGATATTTATAATAATAAAAAAAAATATGCTAGGCCCCATATATACCACAAAACAGCCAATATCTCTATTCATTTTTGAGCAGTTTATGTTTTAAGTAGATAGATGTATTTAATAGAGTTAAAATTAAGAAAAAAATATATAATGGTTATGTTTTTATTATGTAAATAAATTGCATAATATTAAGAAAGGTTTGTAAAATTAGTTTGACTGTACTTCGTTTAATTTACTTAACGAACTTGACCTTTATTTCTACACAAAACATTTAAATATCGAGTTTGGTAACGATCAAACAAAAAATAGAGCGTTAACAGACAAATATATAAATATATATATATATATATATATATATATATATATATATATATATATATATATATATAGATAACGATCAAACAAATATAACAACCGCTAAAGCGATAGAAAACTTTTAGAGAACCTAAGGAAATTTCTATATAATATTTTCCAGATTATAAAAAAGGCTTTTTCAGTACGTGGTGTCGGAAATTCGTTTTAAGTAAATTACCTGAAGGGAAATCAGCTATTGAGGTCGTACTCATGACGCGATTTTAGAAAATTTTCTTCAAATGTGCAGATGACGAAAATGAGCTCCGTTCAAAACTATATATATATGTCTGTTAACACTCTAGCGATCGGAATTTTGGTTCAATCGATACCAAACTCGGTATAATACGAACTTAAGTTCGTTAACCGCTGACCCGGTGCAGGGGTGTTGAGATGGGGGAATTTTGAAAATTCGAAATATTTCCGTTACTATACGTCGGATCAAAACATTGTATAGAGCCAATCTTATTGAAAATTAAATTTCCTATAAATATTGTTATATACATTTATTCTCTATCTTGAATATTAACCGAGATATTTGCATTTTTATTAAGTGTGTGTGGATAACGGACGAGATGAGATCGGCTAAGGTCGGTTCTATTCGTTTCCGCCGAAAGCTACTTTGGTCGTTTCTGTAAATGTTTAAGATTTCTCTACTGGAGATTTCTCTATTGTATAACTTGACGTGGGAAATTTGCTTTATTTACGCAGCCCAGATCCAGTGTTGAAAGCCAAGGATTCAAATGGCTCGATGTAATTGTCGGGAAGTGGCCTTAAATAGGCTTATAGGAAATGCCGTGCTGGGCCTAAAATGGGGATGTTGATGATGTTGAAGGTCATTGCTACGATGAGCAGCCTGCAGATCCGCCCCTATTTCCCAACACCGTCTAGACCTCGTTCCTTCTCGGAAATGGCTCTTTTTAGCATATTTCCCTTGAGGGAAATCAGCTATTGAGGTCGTACTCATGACGCGAGTTTTGAAAAATTTCCTCAAATGTCCATCGATCCTACCCAGGAGATGACGAAAATGAGGTCCGTTCAAAATTATATATATATATATATATATATATTTGTCTGTTAACGCTCTAGCGGTCGCAATATTTGTTTGATCGTTACCAAACTTCATATTTAAGCGTTTTACGTAAAAAGAGAGATCAAGTTCGTTAATGGCTGAAATCGGACCAGTGGGAAAGGGGGTTTAGAGGGAGGGATTTTTGAAAATTCAAAATATCTCCGTTATTATGCGTCGGATCGAAAAATTGTATAGAATCAATCGTTTTGTAAATTAAATTTACTATAAATATTGTTCAATACATTTATTCTGTATCTTGAATGTTAACCGAGATATTTGCATTTGTATTGTGTGGGGTCGAGGGAACCCCGCCATGTTCCGGACTCTCCGCCGAGAGCTCTGGTGGCCGTTTCCAGAACTATTCGTCCCTCGTGAATAGGTTTAGAGATCCCTTCCTACTACAGCTGTTATTAGGCGGATTTCTCTATTGTAACACTTCACGTGGGAAATCTGCTTAGTTTACGCAGCCCCTGCGTGACGGACTTTTTATTATATCCTTTGCTCCGAGATGATTCTTAGCCAATCTCTATTAAATTAATATTCGGATCAAATTAAAACGCTTTCGAATTAACGGAAGGTGTCTTTATTTCGAAAGGACTTCAATCCTGTAATTTGCAAAAACTCGGTTGGAGGTAATGAGTCGCAAACCATCAGAATAATTTTCAGAGCTAACGTTTTACTACACAGTTCGTTAAAAAGTGTTGGGTTTCTATTTTATTTATTTACTTTGTTTAATGTTTGGAGGACATTATAGTGCAGAATGATTATATTCGAAATAAATATTGAATGTCCGCATTTACTCATGTACTATATCTAGTAATGTGATTTATAGTGAATCAGAATAATGGTTATCTCAATCAATCAAACCTTTTTGGTAGTCCAAGAATTTAAGACTGGGGGAGTGTCACAAGAACATATTTACATCTATTTCGTTGAATAAAGGTCTATTGAAAATAATATTTGGTATTTAAACTTCGAATAATGTGGTTATTTATATAACGGAGTATTGTTTATGTAACATGAGTAAAAGTAGGGGATTACTGAAGGCTGAAAACTGAAAAATGCAAATATCTGGGTTAATATTCAAGATAGGGAATAAATGTATAAAACAATATTTATAGTAAATTTAATTTTCAATAAGATTCATTCTATACACTTTTTCGTTCCCGTATAGTAACGGAGATATTTCGAATTTTCAAATTTCTCCCCCTGGTCCGATTTCAGCCGTTAACGAACTTGATTCTTCTTTTTTTACAAAACTCATTTAATTTTAACTTTATAATCAGAATTATCGAAATTCTGCCCCTCGAAACCCCCCAACCTCTAATCGGGTTTTAACGATTAACGAACTTCATCTTCAGTTTTACATGAAAAGTTTAAATATCGAGTTTGGTAATGAACAAACAAAACGTCCGTACCGCAGGGGCTGCGTAAACTAAGCAGATTTTCCACGTGAAGTTTTACAATAGAGAAATCTGCCTAATAACAACTGTAGTAGTAAGAAACCTCTAAACCTATTCACGAGGGACGAATAGTTACAGAAACGGCCGCCAGAGCTCACGGCGGAAAGGCCGAACATAGCTGACCACACGCAGAATACAAATGCAAATATCTCGGTTAATATTCAAGATACAGAATAAATGTATAGAACAATATTTATAGTAAATTGAATTTTGCAATAAGATTCATTCTATACAATTTTTCGATCCGACGCATAATATCGGCGATATTTCGACTTTTCCAAAATCCTCCCCCCTAAACCCCCCCTTCCACTGGTCCGATTTCAGCCATTAACGAACTTGATCTTCCCTTTTACATAAAACGATTAAATTCCGAGTTTGGTAACGATCAAACAAAAATTGCGACCGCTAGAGCGGTAACAGACAAATATATATATATATATATATATATATATATATATACATACATACAAATATATATACAGTTTTGAACGGACTTAATTTTCGTCATCTACTAGGTAGGATAATGGACATTTGAAGTAAAATGTCGAAAATTCCATCATGAGTACAACCTCAATAGCTGATTTCCCTTAAGGGAAGTCTGCTAAAATTGCGACCTCTAGAACGGTAACAGACAAATATATAGATATATTTTTTTATATATATATATATATATATATATATATATATATATATATATACATACATACAAATATATATACAGTTTTGAACGAGCCTCATTTTCGTCATCTACTAGGTAGTATCGATGAACATTTGAAGAAAAATTTTGAAAAATGGGTCATGGGGAGATGAAATCACTAGTGAGACAACCAGCAAGTGGGATGGCTCGTTAGTTTACGCTGTTATGGCGTGAAGAACGTTTATCCAGTTATCGTTTGAATGTTAACCAAATGGAATTAGAAATAAATATAGTTTTAAAGTAAAAAGGATTATCATGGGGTGGTTATCGTTGTATCAAATTTGTTTAGTTGTGTTTCATTTTATTTCAGTTATTGTTGTGCTGTGTATTGCTGAATATAATCCCCTTCCCAGGGATTAGGGCGTTTGTTTAGAGCTGCAAACTGTATGCACAGGGCTGCAGATGATTCAACTTCCCAGCATTCCAAATCCATTCTGCTACCGAGAAGCCTGTCCTCTCACACAGCAGCTAAATATATAATTTTATAAAGGGATTAAAATAATTTAACAGAGAAACGGAATATTAATAATTTAAAAGAGGTTTTAATAAATATTCTATATAATTATTTGGGCTACAGTCTGTTAGAAGGAGAGGGTGGGGTCTCAGGTCCCCAATGTGTGTGACTAGTTGGTATTAATACACTTGATGATGGTTTCCAGTTCAAAGCTCGATTCACTTAGCGATATCAAGAAGATTCCCTCAAATATTCATCGATCATACTTAGGAGATGATGAAAATGAACTCCGTTCAAAACTGTATATATATATATATATATATATATATATATATATATATATATATATATATATATATATATACAGATACCCGGCTTCGCCCGGGAATTCATTTGAGGCTGAATGGTGATGGTATTTTTTAGCAGGCTTTACATTGCACAATATTTTGACATTTACCCGTCCCAGTGTTTAGGATTGATACCCGTCTTTGCCGTGGATTTGCTAATAATAGAATTATTTGTTCGATAAGGCTTCACAGTCTTCGATATTTTTATATTTCCCGTCTCTTATACATGTAAATATGGTGAATTTTTATTTCAGGCCTCCCTTATAACCCCCCTCCCGTTCGAACCTAAAAATTTTAATATAACTTATAATCATGGAAGAATTAATGCTAATTGACATACCGAGTTTTGTTAAGTTCGGTTCAGCCGTTAGTGCCCGCTAAAGTTTTAACGTATAACTCATTTATACTTAGGTATACGACAAAAGTGTATATAACAAAAGTTACTCCAAATAACAAAATAAACAACTTTTGTTATGTTTATATTTGCGGAAAAACCAATAGGAAACGAAATATCACTATTTTTAATTTCAGGCTTCCCTTATAACCCCCACTCCTGCCCGTCCATAGAAATGTTGGTATGGCTTTTTATAATGAAGGTTTCACTGCTAATACACATACCGAGTTTTATTTAGTTCGGTTGAGTTTTTTTTTTGGCAAATAATATTGTTGACTCCCGCTATAAGTTTTAGCGTATAAAGCATTTAAACTTCGAAATACGACAAAAGTGTATATAACAAACGTTACTCTAAATAACAAAATAAACAACTTTGGTTATGTGCTTATTTACCGAAAAACCAATAGAAAACGAAATATCGCTATTTTTAATTTCAGTCTTCTCTTATAACCCCCACTCCTGTTCGTCTCAGAATTAATATAGCCTAAAGTCTAAGTTGGGTTAGTAGTAATATACATACCAAGTTTCATAAAATTCGGTTCAGCCGTTTATGCGTGAAAAGGTAACAAACAAACAAACAAACATACACGAAAGAAACAAAATGCAGATATGGTGTCTATGACATTTGAAACGAAAAGTTATCGTGAAATTTCGCGAAAAAAATCAATGTACAGACAGAGGTTACAATTTTATATATATGTATATAAATATATATATATATATATATATATATATATATATATATATATATTTGTCTGTCGTTTTATGTTAAAAGAAAGATCAAGTTCGTTAACGGCTGAAATCGGACCAGGGAGAGGGAGGGATTAGAGGGGAGGATTTTCGAAAATTGGAAATATCTCCCGTCACAAAACTTCGGATCGAAAAATTGTATAGAACCAATCTTATTGCAAATTAAATTTACTATAAATATTGTTAGGTACATGTATTCTCTATGTTGAATATTAACCGAGATACTCGCATTTTTATTAATTGTAACGGTCGAGGTGAGATCGGCTAACTTCGGGTCTAGTCGTGTGTTTCCTTAGCTTCGGCTCTCGTGAAATTTCTTTATTGTAAAACTTCACATGGGAAATGTGCTTAGTTTACGCAGCCCCTGCGTGACGGACTTTTTTTTTTTAAGTAAAACTTAAGATCAGATTCTTTAACGGCTGAAATCGGACCAGTGGGTTTAGAAGGGGGCATTTCGTAAATTGGAAATATTTCCGTTGCTATACGTTGGCTCGAAAATGTTTATAGAAGCAATCTTATTGACAATTTAGTGTTTTATAAATGTTGTTATATACCTTCTTTCTCTACCTCAGATATTAACCGAGATATTTGCATTTTTTATAAGTTATGAATAAGTTAGTGTATGATGCACCGTCATATTTCAAGCCGAAATACCAAATATTGTATTCAACAAATCTTTTCTGGAGGAGATACACTAAAATCGTTCTGATGGCCCTCTCCACCCTCGTTTGTTCTTGGATTACTAAAATTACAGTGATTGACATAAAATTTATTTTGGTTCATTATATATTACAGTACTATATTTTTAGCAGGTTTCCCTTAAGGGAAATCAGCTATTCAGGTCGTTGAAAAATTTCCTCAAATGTCCATCGATCCTACCCAGGAGATGGCGAAAATGAGGTCTGTTCAAAATTATATATATATATATATATATATATATATATATATATATATATATATATATTTGTCTGTTAATGCTCTATCTGTGAAATTTGTGTTTGATCGTTAACAAACTCGATATTTATCGTTTTATGTAAAAAGAACGATCTAGTTCGTTAATGGCTGAAATCCGACAAGTAGGAGAAGGGGGAATTTCGAAAATTCTTAATATCTCCGTTATTATGCGTCAGATCGAAATGTTTTATAGAGTCAATCTTATTGCAAATTAAATTTAATATAAATATTGTTCTATAAGTTTATTTTCTATCTTGAATATTAACCAAAATATTTGTATTTGTATTGTTTGTGTGGTCGGCAGGACTCGGCTATGTTACGGACTTTCCGCAGAGAGCTCAGACGGCCGTTTCCGTAACTATTAGTCCCTCGTGAATTGGTTTAGAGATCCCTTACTACTACAGTTGTTATTGGGCTGATTTCTCTACTGTAAAACTCCTCGTGGGAAATCTGCTTAGTTTACGCTGCCCCTGCGTGACGGACTTTTTTATTGTGGAACCTGACTTGGGGAATCTGCTTAGTTTTCGCAGCCTCTGCGTGACAGACTTTTTTTACACGAATGAGAAAGGTATGCGTGCTTCTCGTGCCGTGCCGGTCATGTATCAGCTAACGCCGTACTATAAAGTATTGCTGGTCCATTTGTCATGGCTACACAAATCATTATTTCTATTATTCACTACTAGCTTTTTAATTACTGAAAATACTTATTCTTGTTAAATTTCGTTTGTTAATTCTGTTAAAAAAATTAAATTTTTAATGATCAATAAGACTTTATTTTTACGTTTATTTTACTCGATTTTAAATCAAGAATGCAATACTCTTACATTCACTTTTTAGCAGATTTCCCTTAAGGTAAATCAGACCAGTGGTAGGGGGGGGGTTTAGAGGGGAGGATTTTCGAAAATTCGAAATATCTCCGTTACTATACGTCGGATCAAAAGATTGTATAGATCTTTGCAATCTTATTGCAAATTAAATTTACTATAAATAATGTTCTATACATTAATTCTCTATCTTGAATATTAACCGAGATATTCGCATTTGTATTCAGCGTGTGGTCACCAGTAGGCTATGTTCGGACTTTCCGCCGAGAGTTCTGGCGGCCGTTTCCATAACTATTCGTCCTTCGTGAATAGCTTTAGAGGTTGTGTTAACAGTTTTTTGGGGCTAGAAACTGGTGGGTTATTACGACCTAAAAAATGTTTTAGGTTTAGAGGTTTCTTACTACTGCAGTTGTTATTAAGCAGATTTCTCTATTGTAAAACTTCACGTATTATAATATTACATTATTCTTAGTGTTAATAATTAATGACATGATATATATTTTAATGTAAGATAATGTGGTGCTAGATTTCTAAATTATGCTAGTGGCTGAAGTTCGCCACTTTTATAATATCGAAATTATATATCTGTCTGTTAACGCTAGAGCGGTCGCATTTTTGCAGAAGTCCGTTCAAAATTATATTTACTTATATTTCTCCTTTACCGCTATAGTGATCGAAATTTTTGTTTTATCGATACCATACTCTATATTTAACCCTTTCATGCAAAAATAAGATCAAGTTCGTTAACAGCTGAAATTTTAGTAAGTAGTATTTTAGTAAATTCGAAATATCTTCGTTACTATACTTACGTCGAATTTAAAAATTGAATAGAATCAGTGATATTACAAATTAAAGCTTATATATAAAAATGAATGTTTGTTTTTATGTCCTTTATAGAATCGTAAACGGCTGAACCGAATTTAATGAAACTTGGTATGTATATTACTACTAAAACACGTTAATTTTCTGGCTATACTAATATTCTCTGAGACCAACAGGAGTGGGGGTTATAAGGAAGGCCTGAAATTAAAAATAACGATATTTCGTCTCCTATTGGTTTTTTCGGCAAATATGCACTTGACAAAAGTTGTTTATTTTGTTATTTAGATTATCTTTTTTAATATGGACTTTGTCCGTATATTGAAGTATAAGGTATAGACGAAAAAAAATAGAAGGGGTCAACAACAAGGTTATAGAACACGAAAGACTAAATCGAAATCAAGAAAAGTCCGTATTTTTGACTATAAGCTGAAGCCAACAAGCTGAACATTTTTAGGAACAAACAGGAGTGGGGGTTGTAAAATGAACAATTGTCATATTTCGTCTCCTATTATTTTTTTGGCGAACGTGCACTTTGCAAAATATGTTCAAGTTGGTATTTAGAGTAACTTTTATTATATAAATCATTATTGTAATTTAGTATTTCAGTTGGTGGCGGATCAACGCGCGCAGGGAACAGCTAGTTATCTATAAATGTTGTTATATACTTATTCTTTCTATCGTGAATATTAACGGATTTTTTTTTTTTTTGTTTTCATCCTTAAGCAAATCTCCACTCCTACTCATGTACTATTAACAGTATGCTTCTATATCATGAACCTCTTTATTCTAATTTTATATATCAATTATTTTTTTCACGATACCTTTATTATACGAGATACATGTAAATTCGTTTTGTGATTACTTCATCAATTAAGATTTTAGCAGATTTCTCTTAAGGGAAATCAGCTATTGAGGTTGTACTCATGACGGAATTTTCAATTTTTTTTCTTCAAATGCCCATCGATCCTACCTAGGAGATGACGAAAATGAGGTCCGTTCAAAACTGTGTGTATATATATATATGTCTGTTAACGTTCTAGAGGTCGCAATTTATGTTTAATCGTTACCAAACCCGATATTTAGTCGTTTTATGTAAAAAGAAATATCAAGTTCGTTAACGGCTGAAATCGGATAAGTGGGAGGGGGAGGGTTTTTAGAGGGGAGGATTTTCGAAAATTCGAAATATCTCCGTTACTATTCGTCGGATCGAAAAATTGTACAAAACCAATCTTATTGCAAATTAAATTCACTATAAATATTGTCATATACATTTCTTCTCTATCTTGAATATTAACTGAGATATTTGCATTTTTATTAAATCGGGGCGCCTAACGAACGAGAGTTACTTTTCGCCAAAAGCTAGTTCGGCCGTTTCCTTGACTGGCTCGGCTCTCGTGAAATTTATCTATTGTAAAACTTCACGTGGGACATCTGCTTAGTTTACGCAGCCCCTGCGTGACGGACTTTTTACTTATCTTTACCAGCAAGTGGGAAGTCTGCTTAGTTTACGCAGCCTCTTCTAGGTGGAGCTTTATTTTTTTCTTCTCTAATTCCCCCCCCCCCTATTCGCGGTCTAATTTCTACCAATAACCAGTATGATCTCTAGTGTTGACTGAAACAGTTCAATATCATGCCATGTGTAGGACTGGGAGTTTACTAAAGGATAAAAACTAAAAAAAGCAAATATCTCAGTCAGTATTCATATTAGAGACAAAATTTATAGAACAGCATATATAGATAATTAAATTTACAATATGATTGGTTCATATCCGACGTATAAGAACGGAGATACTTCAATTTTCACAATTTCCCTCTAACCTCCGGTCTTATTTCAGCCATTAACGAACTTTATCTTAACCCTAGACGTCCCAAGGGGGGTGGCTCCTTGAGCCCACAACTTTTGGTTTTTGTTCCCTATCACCCAATTTTAATGGGATATCTTTGATATTTTATGTATTCCTCAGAAAAACATCCTAAAATAAGGGCATAACAACAAAATTAAATAAAAAAATTTCTATGTTGAGAAAAATTTTTTTTTTGACGTATGGGCTCCTCGAGCCCACTGATATTTAATACTACTTTTAAGTAGTAATTCAAGTGTTATTAATTATATTACTCAAATAATAATTACTTTGATGTAATTTTAACATACACAAACCTTCTCAAGTTTTTTTTTCTCAAAAAAAAGTATATATATTCTCCCCATATCATTTTTATTCATATAAAAATATATTACTGAGTTGGTTATAATTATTGCTCCTGATAGGTACTTTTTTAGAAAAGAGAAGATTTTCAGGTTGTTCCCAACTAGGGGAACAGTTAGTCCTCGCTGCATCCTGGACACAACATGGAGAAGAAATAGTGCTGCCCAAAGAAAGTACTTTTTATTTGAACTATCTGAGAGTTTAGTAAAATTGTGTGTTGCTGAAAGGAGTGAAAATCTTGTGGGCATTCCTAGATCTTCAGTGAAGGCCATGGAGCATGTTCTAGGGCGAGAACTGATTTATCCCCAATTGGAGGAACAAGGTTCATCAAGTGGAAGGCTAAGGTGTTACACTTGTGTTAGAGAAGCCAAATCAAAAAAAGAAAAATACAACAACCTATCAAAATCTAAGCAGCGTTGCTTCAAATGTAAACGTTCAGTGTGTAACAAACACTCGGGAAAAAAAAATATTCTGCAAAAGTACCGATAATTGCAATTACGAATCTGATAATTAGATTTTCCTAAATTATTATTCTATTATAATGTTATAATAACTTAGATATAGATAACTTTTTATTCTAACAATGTTTAGACATGTTCCTCCAGTAGAATAAAATTAAATTTAATTTAAAGTCATCCTTTTTTCCCCATCCGCACTTTTTTTTTTAATTTATTTTTTATTTTTGTATTTAATTTTTTTTTCACAGGTGTCTTAAGAAACGTACATTAAATATAATCCAATAGAAATAAAAATTTTAAAAAAATTATAGAACCAAAATAAAAGGTTTTTAAGGTTGTGGGCTCGAGGAGCCCCCCCCCCATTGGTAATCCATGCGCCCTGGGAGAGGTCGGTAATACTAGGGTTAATTGTTCCCGAAACTCTTTTATATCGAGTTTGGTAACGATCAATCGAAGGTTACGACCTCTAGATTACTAACAGACAAATGTATAGATCGATGGACATTTTTTGAAAATCATGTCATGAGTTCAACCTAAATATAAATAGCTGATATCCCTCAAAGGAAATCTGTTAAAATAGAGACTATTCGTATTATTTTGAGTTGCCCCAATTCCTTTTATAGTTTAAAAGATAGTTCTTTACCGCTGCTATAAATGGTAGATTTATTTTTTTGTTGGTTGATTTAATTTTTAATTGATAATTTTGATATAAAGTCGTCAAACGTATGCACTGAATAATATATTCCTCCCATTCAAATTTGTATTCTATGTAAGCACGAATTTGAAACTCCGTTTGGTTGGTTATTTCACATGTATTCTATTTTCTTTCATTAATAAATTTCCCGGACGGAACGGTCGAATCTTTAAGTTGCTATTACTTTAAGTACAGAACATCTCTAGGATCTTCTTACTTTGTTATAACTCGGAAATGTTGAACTATCACAATAGGTATTTTATCCACCAGGATAGATATATGAGTTGATATATATGCGGTGTATTCATTTGTGAGAGAGAGACAGAGGTGTATGCTTCCTATGTTGCGGCATGTATCTATAATTAGCCACAGCGTAAATGAGATTCTATCTCTACTCTGAGATAATTAGTGTCAAAGTTCTTAGCTAGTCATATCTCTCTCTCTCCTCTCTCTCTCTCTCTCTCTCTCTCTCTCTCTCTCTCTCTCTCTCTCTCTCTCTCTCTCTCTCTCTCTCTCTCTCTCTCTCTCTCTCTCTCTCTCCCTCTCTCCCTCTCTCCCTCTCTCTCTCCTCTCTCCCCCCCTCTCTCTCTCTCTCTCTCTCTCTCTCTCTCTCTCTCTCTCTCTCTCTCTCTCTCTCTCTCTCTCTCTCTCTCTCTCTCTCTCTCTCTCTCTCTCGCTCTTTAGCTCTCTCTCTCTCCCTCGCTATCTCTCTCTCTCCTCTCTATCTCTCTCTCTCCTCACTCTCTCTCTCTCTCTCTCTCTCTCTCTCTCTCTCTCTCCCCCTCTCTCTCTCTCTCTCTCTCTCTCTATATATATATATATATATATATATATATATATATATATATATATATTGTAAAATAAATTAACGCATTTGAAATAAATTCTCATATTTTCGTTATTAGACAGACAGATACATAGTTCATTGACTTATGCTTACAAACGTGTAGCCAAGAGTCTGACACAATTACTCTTAGTAAAGTTGTTAATATAATATAACATATTTAGAATATATAATTTAATTATTAGCAGATTTCCCTTAAGGGAAATCAGCTATTGAGGTTGTACTCATGATACAATTTTCAAAAATTTTTCTTCAAATGTCCATTGATCCTACCCAGGAAAATGATGAAAATGAGGTCCGTTGAAAACCGTATATATATATATATATATATATATATATATATATATATATATATATATATATATACTCTCACACACACACACACACACACACACACACACACACACACACACACACACACACACATATATATATATATATATATATATATATATATATATATATATATATATATATATATATATATATTAGAAAATAAATTAACGCCTACTCTAGTAGCCAGCCATTACAATACATCGTTTCAGTTAGAAATTATCTTTATTTTATCAATAACTTTGGGAAATTATTTTTCAAGTCTTTTATTTATCATAATTATTTTTGCTTTGTTAATATAGAATGGATTAGAATAGAATAATGATTTACTTAACTTATTTTTCAGTGACATATTTTTAAACAAAATATAATTCAAAATAATAAGAATAATACATATATATTTATAATACAATATATACATGAATTTTATATATATAAGTATTTATTGAAGAGCTGATATGGGAAATTACATCCTTGTTATCGTGTTTTTTCGTGCACCGCTGGCAGTAATCTCTGCTAGCCTTAGTGTTATTGCTTGCTGAATGTAGTTGCAGATATTATTTAGTTTGTCCAGACATGTGATCTGGAGGAAGTCAGCAACGCTTCCTTCTGATGAGATGTTGAACTCTTTCCTCACAGCTTGCTATCGTCGGCATAAGCACATCAAGTGTTCTAGCCTTTCATAGTCCTCTTGGCATACTCTGCATACAGCTGTCGTATCGAAGACGTTTAATTTTTTATTACATTTTAGTCTTATCGCATTGTCCCTTCCTAGTCTTAGTTGGCTGATCATTCTTATTTTCTCAATATTAATTCTGTATTGTAAGTATTTATTATAACCATAAATATGTTGATATATGTGACTAAAAGTGGAATACTTTACTCTATCAGAGCCCCTCCTTCCTAAGTCTTCCTTGATATTGCACAAGAGAAGTTGCAGTGCGCCACCTTTTAGAGCTGCTTGCAGCATAAAAAGTTCTTCTCGTCCAAACTTAGCTAGGAGTCATTTTAATTGCATGACCCAATTCAATTCGACTTTGATGGCCGGCAAAGAATCAATGTGTAACAGGCGTCTGTAGCAGATTTTAGGGAATCTATTGTCTTCCATATTTAAAATTTTGTTTCACCAACTAAGAATTCGCTGAATCGTCTGGAGTTGAAAAAAGTCCGTCACGCAGGGGCTGCGTAAACTAAGCAGATTTCGCACGTGATGTAATACAATAGATAAATCTACATACATGAGCCCAACACTTTCGGCTAAGGGACGAACTTGTTTTTGGCGTGAAAATCATAAACCGTTACATGCCCAAATTTAGTAAAAATGCAAATATCTCGGTTAATACTCAAGATAGAGAATAAATGTATATATCAATATTTATAGTACATTTAATTTGTAATAAGATTGATTCTATACAATTTTTTGATTTGACGCATAATAACGGAGATATTTCAATTGTTTAAAAATCCCCCCTCTAAACCCCCCTTCCCACTGATCCGATTTCAGCCATTAACGAACTTGGTCTTTCTTTTTACATAAAACGATTAAATTCCGAGTTTGGTAACGATCAAACAAAAATTGCGACCGCTAGAGCGTTAACAGACATATATATATATATATATATATATATATATATATATATATATATTTGTCTGTTAACGCTCTAGCGGTCGCAATTTTTGTTTCATCGTTACCAAACTCGGAATTTAATCGTTTTGTGTAAAAAGGAAGATCAAGTTCGTTAATGGCTGAAATCGGACCAGTGAAAGGGGGGGTTTAGAGGGGGGATTTTCGAAATTTCGAAATATCTCCGTTACCATACGTCGGATCAAAAAATTGTATTGAATCAATCTTATTGCAAATTAAATTTACTATAAATATTGTTCTATACATTTATTCTGTATCTTTAATATTAACCGAGATATTTGCATTTGTATTGTGAGTGTGATCGGCTATTTTCGGGAGTTTCCGCCGAGCGCTAGTGTGGCCGTTTCATAACTATTCGTCCTCGTGAGAATAGGTTACTACTATTGTTATTATTAGGCAGATTCCTCTATTGTAAAACTTCACGTGGGAAATCTGCTTAGTTTACGCAGCCCCTGCGTGACGGACTTTTTTGTTTTCAACCCTCAGTAATCCCTCCCCCTACTTATTGATGTTTTACATAGACATAGAAAATATGTGAGATGAGATCACAACTATTCTATAGCAGCACAAGGAAAATCTGTTTAGTTTACGCAGGCTCTGCCTAAAGGACATTTTTGCTCTCAGCTTACTGAGCCTAGTGTAAAACCTACACACGACTTAACTCTGGCGGCCTTCTTGGCCGATCTGTTTATTACCCTTAGAGACTTATCTATTGAGGAAATTGTGAGCTCTAGTGATCTTGAAGCATCTTGGATTAGAAAGTAAGGAAGAGACGGAGAGGTGAGTTACAGCGAAATGTTACGAGTGTCACGCGTCGCACGATCAGAGGAAAGGTCGGCCACAACCATTCAGCAGCTGACACATCACCATACTCCGGGCTCAGCACAGACAACAGCAACAAAGGACAGCTTTTGCAATAGCTCCGATTGTGCAAGCCAAACCAGCTCTTCCGCCGGAACAAATTGCCCTCACGTACGAGCGACAAACCACAATCCATCGGTAATGTAAATTCCAAGGTAGCTAAAAGTCTACTTTTCAGATTTCAAACGACAACAATGAAAAGTCTGAAAGGGAGAAAATAGCTTTTTACAATGGGCACTGTCAGCATGGGCAGCAAATGTTTTTTTTTATTCAATAATGAAGCATATTAACAAAGCCGCACTATTTCATCCCAATGGAAACTCAGGACTATTTTTAGCAGATTTCCCTTAAGGGAAATCAGCTATTGAGGTCGTACTCATGACGCGAGTTTCGAAAAATTTCTTCAAATGTCCATCGATCCTACCCAGGAGATGACGAAAATGAGGTCCGTTCAAAATTTTATATATATATATATATATATATATATATATATATATATATATATATATATATATATATATATATTTGTCTGTTAACGCTCTAGCGGTCGCAATTTTTGTTTGATCGTTACCAAACTCGGAATTTAATCGTTTTATGTAAAAAGACAGATCAAGTTTATATATATATATATATATAATTTTGAATGGACCTCATTTTCGTCATCTCCTGGGTAGGATCGATGGACATTTGAAGAAATTTTTCGAAACTCGCGTCATGAGTACAACCTCAATAGCTGATTTCCCTTAAGGGAAATCTGCAAAAAGTACAAAATACTCGCTTAATATTTGATTTTCGTAAAAATCCACAGAACAACAACTTTATTCCGTCAATAGTTTAACAAAATTGTTTCTATAACATTTTGCGATCCGGCTCATAATAATGGATATATTTTTAATTTTCGAATCCCTCCTCTAACCTCCCCTCCCTATTCCATGTCTTTAGTGTTGACATAATAGATCAAAATACATTTTCGAGATAGGATATAAAATCTTACTTGATGACGTCATTACACAACGAAGTTGCTTGTATCTCGTATAATAAAGGTCTTGACAAAAATGTTTTCTATATTCCTTAGAATAAAATGCATCATGATATAACAGATTTTTGTTAATATGACATGAGCAGGAGTGGGACTTTAGAGGTGGTATTAATGAATAAGAATCTGAAGAAGATAGTGGTGGTCTAATGAGAGAGAAAATATCTATGTCACAACATTGATAGCTAATTTAGTTGTCAATAAGATTGGGCTTGTACAATTTTCGGTCCGATTTACAGTTAAGGAGATATCGTGAATATTTTCAAAATTCTCCTCCTCTATACCCAACCCCCTCTCACTGCTTCAATTTGCTGCAAACGGATTAAATATGAAGTTTGGTTACCATTAACAAAAATTGCGACCGCTAGAGTGTTAATAGACACATATAAAGGGTGTTTTTTTAGAGTTATAGAACTTTAAATTGCAATAAAACAACGATGGATTATTCGATTGACAAGAATTTTTTTTTCTTCGAAAGATAATCTTGTGGCATTACATTTTAAATATGATTTCTGGCATATGACCGCCACGGCTGGCTCGGATGTAGTCCATCTGGAAGTCCAATTTTTGATGACTTTTTCCAACATTAGTGGCCGTATATCGGCAATAACACGGCGAATATTGTCTTCCAAATCATGTTCTTTGTGGCTTATCCGCATAGACCAATGACTTTGCATAGCCCCACAGAAAGTAGTCTAGCGGCCAATTCACAGGTCCAAAACGTGAAATTAGGCGGTCACCAAACGTGTCTTTGAATATATCGAGTGTGCCACGAGCTGTGTGACATGTTGCGCCGTATATGTATAATATTTAAAATGTAATGCCACAAGATTATCTTTAGAATAAAAAAAAATTCTTGTCAATCGAATAATCCATCGTTGTTTTATTGCAATTTAATTTATAGCAAGTTTTATATATATATATATATATATATATATATATATATATATATATATATATATAAAACACATAATTTTAAGAGGATCTAATTTTCGTCATCTCCTAAGTAGGATCGATTGTCATTTGAGGAAATTGAGTACGACCAAAATTGATGATTTTCCTTAAAGGTGAAATTGTTCTAATAGTGAAAATCTTCGCAGAGACCAGTTGGTTCTAGGTCCGGTGGTTCAGTGGAATCTCTAAAACTGTTTCAAGGAAGGTTCCAGATTTAGAAAATCGTCGCTGGAAGCAATAGGGAACGGTTTAAGGTCGTGGCGTGTGCGCAAACACTTCAAAGCTAGTCAGTAAGGTACAGTTGTTCGTTAGCGAATTTATGATTCAAGAAATTATGCTGCTATTTAAATTTCATATTTCTTGGTAACCACTCCTTTAGTTTCCCAAATAGGCATATATGATTTATGAAGTCCTAATTGGCGGATGCTTTTAAAACATTTATCAAAGTTCAAGATTGGTCTCACATTGCTAGCATAGTTGGATCAGAGAGGTATACTTGCTCTAATGATACTCATACAATTCCATTAGTTGTAGCCTATAATCTTACTACAGACTTCCTTAATTTGAGTTGGTGGCTCGCTTTTTTTATTATTTATAACTCGATCGATTCGTGAATGATCCTCTTCGTGAACTATACCTTTTGGACAAATGTACATTGCTGTTAAGCTACTGATGAAGTATCTGTAATCTAAAGCTGTATTTACATATGTTTTTTTTAATAAGGAAATACTCTTAAACCTTGGAGTTAAATAAAATAAACTAAAGAAAAGTTTTTAAGTTAAACGGTTTTATTGGAAAAACAAAATATACGGGGCCATGTGAGTTAAAGCGTTGACCTTAATCTCACATGGTAAACCTAGAGTGGTGAGTTCCATTCCCTGTCTGGGCAATAGGAATTTATTTAGTGATGGAATTCATTAAATAAAATCCTTAGTCCCACCCTGGCTAGAAAAGGGTGGTAACCTGTAGATAGCCCGTCCCAATAAGCCTTAGTTGAAAAAAAGTGGACGTTAATAAATCAATGAAAAAATAGAAAAATACAGATAAAAATAATATAGAAAATCTACAAAAACCTAAAAGATTAATCCAAGTCCTAAGTAGTCTAGTCATGAAAGCACTTTCTCCATCAATTTAGGGCATTGATGAGACAAATAAATAAAATCGTTAGGCGTGTAAAATTTCTTTAAAGAACTAACTTTTCATATGATTTTAAATACCTTTTACGTATTTATTCAGGTTACTCATTTTTATTTTCAAGTTTTTAGTTTTAATTTCTTCTTCTAAATAGTTCGTTTAGTGCCTCATTAATACAATGTTTATTTCAAGGTAATTTTTCCCAATCTCCAAATATGTAGCCTCCGAATAAAAAGTGTCATTGTATATCAGCTGATTTTTAAGATGAGATAAGTAATGGTGGGGTTTACTTAAGATTAAATACTAAAAAAAGGAATTATATCAGTTGATATTGGAGATAGAGACAACATTTACATGAAATTGAATGCGCAACAAGATTTGTTGCACTAAATTTTTCTATGCATCTCATAATAACTGAGATAGTTTGAATTTTCGATCCGCCTCCCCCCTAGCAAGGAGCTCTCTGGTTCTATTTCAGCCATTTGTGAACTTGATATTTATTTTATATAAAACGTTTAACGTTAATAGACTTTGGTAATGATAAAACAAAAATTTTAAAGCCCCTGTCCATAGTAACCATATTGAAACAAATATGAAATCTGGCGTATTGTGCCGACTGCCACCTTTTTTTTTCTCCTTCTAGTAACTTATGAGAAGTTATTCATTTGAGTACATGTTCCATTGCCATATTACATGTATGATTATGATTAAATACATTTTTATTTCTCAATGTATTGAAGATCATTATAAAAAAATTAATAAATGAAATAAAAAATAAAATAAAAACAAAAGAAAAAAAAATCAATTAACCAATGTTTAATTTGCGAGTCTATGTAAGGTAAATATATTGAATTATAATTCTCATTCCTCACAATCAACTTTACATTCTAATGTATTTTTGCTACATCCATATCTATACTTTTGATAAACTTTATAAGTTCTTTATTATATTTATTAAATATAATATGAGGTGGTTCTGACCAATTACCTCCTTTTAAAATTATGTTCATTATTAAATTTGATCTATTTTGATTAAATGTTGAACAGTCATAAAGTATATGTAAAAACGTTTGTGTTGTCTGTGAGTCGCAAGTACATTTGTCATTGTCTTGAATTTTAAATCTTGTTAAATAATGTCCTGTCTGTCCATGTTCCGTTAGAAATTGTGTGCATTTGTGATGGTGACTCTTAATTGTGTTGTAGTTGTTGTGAGTTATATTTGGTATGTATTGATGTAAGCTGTAAGATTTGTTACATGTCGTCCATTCTCTGTTCCACTTATGTATTGTGTCGGTACATAAGTCTTTTTTAATGTATGAGAGTGGTACGAGAGAGAATTCTGGGATTATTTTTGTATCTTGAGCTGCTTCCTTTGCTAACGTGTCAGCTTGGTCATTTCCAATATTTTCCTAAATTGGCTTTTATCCAGTCTTTGTGTATGTGTAGATTTAAATGTATTATTTCCAGATTATTTTGTCTAATGTTTTCTGTTTGCGGGTCGTGTTTAGTAGGGTTGCGTATTGAGTAAATGAGAGTCGTGTTGTGTATGTGTATGGTCCACCTTAGATTTCAAATCTGGCATAGTGAACAGTATTCTACTAGTCAAACCCTTTCATTTGATATCCATATTAAGGGAAGAAAAGTCCGTCACGTAGGGGCTGCGTAAACTAAGCAGATTTCCCACGTGAAGTTTAACAATAGAGAAATCTGCTGAATAATAACCTATTCTCACGAGGACGAATAGTTAGTGAAACGGCCACACTAGCGCTCGGCGGAAACTCCCGAACATAGCCGACCACACTCACAATACAAATGCAAATATCTCGGTTAATATTAAAGATACAGAATAAATGTATAGAACAATATTTATAGTAAATTTAATTTGCAATAAGATTGGTTCTATACAATTTTTTGATCCGACGTATGGTAACGGAGATATTTCGAATTTTCGAAAATCCCCCCTCTAAACCCCCCCTCCCACTGGTCCGATTTCAGCCATTAACGAACTTGATCTTCCTTTTTACATAAAACGATTAAATTCCGAGTTTGGTAACGATCAAACAAAAATTGCGACCGCTAGAGCGTTAACAGACAAATATATATATATATATATATATATATATATATATATATATATATATATAATTTTGAACGGACCTCATTTTCGTCATCTCCTGGGTAGGATCGATGGACATTTGAAGAAATTTTTCGAAACTCGCGTCATGAGTACGACCTCAATAGCTGATTTCCCTTAGGGGAAATCTTCTAAAAAATATGTAATCACTTCATTGCTTGGGAAGGTTCTAGATTCTAGAACCAGGCTCCACCTACTTCATATTTTTGCAGGGATGCCCTCATTTTCTATTTACTTCTTAAATACGCGATTGAATGTACTAATAAACTTAAGTAAACCAATTTCGCAACAAAATATTTTTTCTTTAATTCCGTCTTTCTCCTTAGTTTTATTTCTTTCGCTTCATTTTCCAAATGTATTTAAAATAAAGAGGCCGGTCGTTAAACGCCCCAATAAAAGTTTAATCCCTCTTCCGCCTGGGCAATACAGTTAATCCTGGAGGCTCTAGACGTGTCTTTTAGAAGCCGCAAAATGCGAAGACTATGGAAAACTCAAATGGGATTGGAGGAGACGAAGAGGGCTTAAAGGGCCCCCCTTCAAAATGGACGGCTAAAAAGCTTTGTGGCTCATTGCCCTAATAGGGAACTGCTTGCCCTATTCCAACTGGTAGACTGCTTACATATTAAGGGAGGGTTCCTATTCAAAAGCACCACTTTAGTGGGCTTGGCTTTTATAAATGTCGACACGTTTAGGCTCGAGGCCACTTACACCACTGCCTTATTTATGTGATTCGAGTCGCACCAAATTGTGATGGCCTAATGCACCTTTTGACGTTGTTACACTAAAGCTTGGCTCAAATTGAATTCTTGGTTTAGCTGACTCCATTTCGGCAGATTTCTCATTAGGGAAATAAGCCATTCACGTTCCTACTATAAGTCGGATCGAAGAATTGTACATAAGCAATCTTTTCGAAAATTAAATTACCTATAACTGTTGATATATTCATATTTTCTCTATCTTGAATATTATCCGAGAAATTACATATTTTCTGATATCGCTCTAGCGTGTATGTATGAATTCTTTATGTAAAACAGAAGATCAACTTCGTTAATGACAGAAATTGGATAAGTGAAAGTAGGCAAAATTGGAAATATCTCCGTTCCTGTAAGTCGGATCGAAAAATTGTGCATAAACAAACATTTTGGAAATTAAATTATCTATAAATATTGATAGACATATTTTTGTATATATATATATATATATATATATATATATATATATATATACTAGCTAAAATATCCGGCTTCGCCCGGGAATTTATTTGAGGCTGAATGGTGATGGTATTTTTTAGCAGGCTTTACATTGCACAATATTTTGACATTTACCCGTCCCAGTGTTTAGGATTGATATCCGTCGTTGCCGTGGATTCGCTAATAATAGAATTATTTGTTCGATAAGGCGTCACAGTCTTTGATATTTTTATATTTCCCGTCTCTTATACATGTAAATATGGTGAATTTTTATTTCAGGCCTCCCTTATAACCCCCCTCCCGTTCGAACCTAAAAATTTTAATATAACTTATAATCATGGAAGAATTAATGCTAATTGACATACCGAGTTTTGTTAAGTTCGGTTCAGCCGTTAGTGCCCGCTAAAGTTTTAACGTATAACTCATTTATACTTAGGTATACGACAAAAGTGTATATAACAAACGTTACTCCAAATTACAAAATAAACAACTTTTGTTATGTTATTTTTTGCGGAAAAACCAATAGGAAACGAAATATCGCTATTTTTAATTTCAGGCTTACCTTACAACCCCCACTCCTGCCCGTCCACAGAAATGTTGGTATGACTTATTATAATGAAGGCCTCACTGCTAATACACATACCGAGTTTTATTTAGTTCGGTTGAGTCTTTTGTGCCTAATACATTGTTGACTCCCGCTATAGTTTTTAGCGTATAACTCATTTATAGTTCGGTATACGAAAGTGTACATAACAAAAGTTACTCTAAATTACAAAATAAACAACTTTTGTTATGGGCATATTTGCTGAAAAAGCAATAGGAAACGAAATATCGCTATTTTTAATTTCAGGCCTCCCTTATAACCCCCACTCCTGTTTGTCTTAGAGAATATTAATATAGCCTAAAGTCTAAGTTGGGCTAGTAGTAATATACATACCAAGTTTCATAAATTTCGGTTCAGCCGTTTATTTCACGCATAAAAAGGTAACAAACAAACAAACAAACACACAGACACCAAAGAAACAAAATGCAGTTATGGTGTCTATGACATGTGAAACGAAAAGTTATCGTGAAATTTCGCGAAAAAAATCAATGTACAGACAGAGGTTACAATTTTATATATATATATATATATATATATATATATATATATATATATATATATACTAGCTCAGATACCCGGCTTCGCTCGGGAATTCATTTGAGGCAAAATGGTGATGGTACATTTTTGGCAAGGCTTTACTTTGCACAATATTTTGACATTTACCCGTTCCAGTGTTTAGGGTTAATACCCGTTGTTGGCATTTGTTAATAATAAAATTATTTTTTTATGTAAGACTTCACTGACCTGCATATTGTCATATTTCCCGTCTCCTGAGCATTATGCATAGATTTGAATTATTAAGGAAAAAAATATTGACATACATTTGAACTAATTTTTTCAGGTGCATATTTGCCGAAAATGCAATAGGAAACGTAATATCACTATTATTAATTTCAGGCCTTCCTTATAACCCCCACTCCTGCCCGTCCCTAGAAATCTTAGTATAGCTTACTATAATGAAGGCGTTAGTACTAATTCACATACCGAGTTTGGTTTAGTTCGGTTGAGTCTTTTGTGCCAAATAAAATTGTGGACTCCCGCTATAGTTTTTAGCGTATAACTCATTTATACTTCCGTATACGGCAAAACAGCATATTACAAAAGTTACTCTAAATAACAAAATAAACAACTTTTGTTATGTGCATATTTGCTGAAAAAGCAATAGGAAACGAAATATCGCTATTTTTAATTTCAGGCCTTCCTTATAACCCCCACTTCTGTTTGTCTTAGAGAATACTAATATAGCCTAAAGTCTAAGTTGGGCTAGTAGTAATATACATACCAAGTTTCATAAAATTCGGTTCAGCCGTTTATGCGTGAAAAGGTAACAAACAAACAAACAAATAAACAAACAAACAAACAAACAAACAAACAAACAAACAGACACCAAAGAAACAAAATGCAGTTATGGTGTCTATGATATGTGAAACGAAAAGTTATCGTGAAATTTCGCGAAAAAAATCAATGTACAGACAGAGGTTACAATTTTATATATATATAGATTACTGTCTTGAAAATTATCCTAAATATATGGATTTTTTAGTTTTCATCCTTAAGTAAAACCCCACTCCTACTCATGTCGTATTAAATAAAGACAAGCTGTTATATCATGGAAAACAATATTTGGCATTTAGTCTTAGAATAAAGACTAAATAGCAAATATTGTTTTCAAGAGGCCTTTATTATAAGGGTCATGCAAATTCGTTGTGCAATCAATTACGATTTCACGTTCTTTTCTCGAAAAAGTGTATTTGATGTATACCATACTGGATATTTAACCGTTTCATTAATCACTAAAGATGATATATATTTTCACCATACTAGGATGTAATCACCTGTTTACAACACCTAATTTGCGGTCCGAAAGCTACACTTGGCCGCCCTAGGGCCGAAAATGAATATTTCGCACTAGGGCCGCAAAATCAGCTGTTTATTATTTTAATTCATTCATTTCATTATATACATTATATTAGTTGGTTTTGCTCGTATTATTGTTTAGTTATTTAGTAATTATCCAACTACGAGTAAAAGTGTGAATGTGTCAAACAAAAAACAAGTAATAGAGTCTTCTAAGGGCATTATGTTTTCAAACAACCAAAATTGTACTTTTAACATTTCTATAAATCAAAATTAATCGAACTAACTTTTTTTAGCATTTTGAAATATATCAGTTGTATTAAATGAAACACAGATATGTTCATCTCTCTTTATTAACTTACATAATAACATAACGTAAAACAATCCATATTAAACATTCATCATGTCCCCATAACTACAAGATAACCTTCTAACAAAGAGGTACACTTAACCAAAATAAAATCTTGTTTTTGATTAATGTTATATCGTATTAATATTTATTGTAGTATGGTGAAAAATAGCGTTTCTTGCCTCGGGCCAAAGTGCTTTTGCCGGCCCTCGAACTTTTCAACACCTCGCCTACGTCTCGGTCAAAAAATATCTCGGGCCGCCAAACGCCCACTTTTGGCCCTTGCTACGAAATATACAATTATTGGTTGTAACCTGTCATGGAATAATGGTGGGTTGGAAAAGTCAAAATATATCCGTGATTATGAGTCGGATTGTAAACTGTTATAGAACCAATGTTGTTTTAACTATTGTTGCTCTAAAATTGTTGTTCAATTTACAGTGCACGTTTTCAATTTACAATGCTCGTTGTTCAATTTACAATGCACTGAGATGAGATCACTAGTGTGTCTTACTAAGATGTTAGAAATCTCCTTAGTTTACACAGCCCCTGCGTGGCGGACCTTTTTTTCTCCAAACTCGAGATTTAAACGTATGCAAAATGAAGGATCAAGCTCGTCAGTTACTGAACTCCGACTAGTGGGAAGGAGGGGGAAGTTCAGAGGTGGAATTTTGAGAATTTGAATTATCTCCGCAATTACACGTCCGATTGAAAACATTGTGTAAACCCAATCTTATTGCAACGTGTACTGTATATATATGCATTTATTCTCTGTCTTGAATATTAACAGAGATGTTTGCATATTAGTTTTCAGCCTTGAGTAAACCCCCACTCTTACTAATGTCGCATAAACTATACTCTGTTACATAATGAATCATTTTATTCGAAGTTTAAACACGAGATATTGTTTTAAAGAGACCTTAGTTAAACGAGATACATGCAAATACGTTCTGTTGGTCCCCCCCCCCCCCCAGGCTAGTTGTTGGGTTACTAAAATTTGAGTGATTGAGATGAAAACAATTGTGGGTCATAATAAACTACAGTACTAGATGTAGTAAATAGATTTCAGTAGAATTAATATATTATATTCAGATTTATTCCAGTATTTTTTTCTTTCTGATCAAGAATATTTCTATTTATTCAGTTCTGAGATGTTGGCTGCCTTTTTTTTTTTTTTTTTTTTTTAGCAGATTTCCCTTAAGGGAAATCAGCTATTGAGGTCGTACTCATGACGCGAGTTTTGAAAATCGTCCTCAAATATCCATCGATCCTACCCAGGAGATGCCGAAAAATGAGGTCCGTTCAAAATTATATATATATATATATCTATATATATATATATATATATATATATATATATATATATATATATATATATATATATATTTGTCTGTTAACGCTCTAGCGGTCGCAATTTTTGTTTAATCGTTACCAAACTTCATATTTAAACGTTTTATGTAAAAAGAGAGATCAAGTTCGTTAACGGCTGAAATCGGACCAGTGGGAGGGGGGTTTAGAGGGCGGATATTTGAAAATTCAAAATATCTCCGTTACTATACGTCGGATCGAAAAATATTATAGAATCAATCTTATTGCAAATTAAATTTACTATAAATATTGTTATATACATTTATTCTCTATCTTGAATATTAACTGAGATATTTGCATTTGTATTCTGCATGTGCTCGGCAGCAGTGGCTATGTTCGGACTTTCCGCCGTGAGCTCTGGCGGCCGTTTTTGTAATTATTCGTCCCTCTCGTGAGTAGGTTTAGAGGTTACTTACTACTACAGCTGTTATTAGGCAGATTTCTCTATTGTAAAACTTCACGTGGGAAATCTGCTTAGTTTACGCAGCCCCTGCGTGACGGACTTTTTTTACAATTCTTCCGCTTTCCATTGTAGAGATTATTAAAATGTTAATTGATTAAAAGATTTCTCACTTAATCCTCAATTTGGTGTTATGTGTTATCAGTACGTTTATTTATCTATTGTAAAACTTCACGTTAGAAATCTGCTTAATTTACACAGCCTGCCTGAAGGATGGTTTGAGATCGTGGCCAAATGTTTGGATTCAGGCGGGTAATAGTTGTCTCACTCTTTGTGAAAAATGTAGTCATTATCTATAGAGATATTTATTATAATATTATTTTGAAATATATTCTCCTCATTTTAAGAGAGAAGAGGCATATTATAATTTCGGGGTGCATATAAATAAATACATAATAAAACGGTTACGAGAAATCTTTCAGTCAATTTACAATACATGTTAATAATCTCTAGACCGAAAAGCGGCTGAATTGTAAACAAACAGGTCAGCCAA
Organism: Riptortus pedestris; assembly: GCA_019009955.1. Classification (NCBI taxonomy): domain Eukaryota; kingdom Metazoa; phylum Arthropoda; class Insecta; order Hemiptera; family Alydidae; genus Riptortus; species Riptortus pedestris. Next base: position 1,576,758 of record CM032232.1, read on the forward strand.
CCTCGTAGCGCTGACTAGATAGATGGACGGGAAAGACAAACAATTAACGAAATATATCTGAATATATCATATTAATTTTAATTAACTTATATTAATTTATATTTACTAAAGCTAGTGCTGTAAATTGTAATGCATCAGAATCAGTTTTATCTCAGTCACCTAATTTTTAGTAGTCCAAGAACAAAAAAGGGGGGAGGGTCAACAGAACGTATTTGCATATATCTCACAAAATCGAAAATAACGTCATGAGTACGACCTCAATTGCTTTTTCCATTAAGAGAAATCTGCTAATATTAAAGCCTCTAACAAAGTGGTACATGATATAACGGCTTATTGAGTAGTAAGATTTGGGGTATGTTGCAAAAGTCCGTCACGCAGGGGCTGCGTAAACTAAGCAGATTTCCCACGTGAAGTTTTACAATAGAGAAATCTGCATACTGGTAACACAATACCACCGTGATTAAATACAAACGGTAATGAGAAATCTTTCAGTTAATTAAAATAAATTCCCAACTGAAACGGCTTCTGAATTGTAAGAATAATTTATATTTTAATAACTCAAATTTTAGTAGTCCAAGAACTAAAGAAGAGGGTGGGGGAAGGGAGCGGATGAACAGAACGTATTTGCATAAATCTCAAAAAGTAACGAAGGTAAGGTAAGGTTAGAAACGACAGGTAAGGTTAGAAGAAGCCTCCCACCTGAACCGACGGAAATGGCCGAACTATACCCGACCACAGACTGCTTAAAAATGCAAATATCTCGGTTAATATTCAAAATAAAGAATAAATGTATATAACAATATTTATAGTAAATTTAATTTGCAATAAGATTGGTTCTATACAATTTTTCGATCCGATGCATAATAACAGAGATATTTTGAATTTTCGAAAATCTACCCTCTAAACCCTCCCTCCCTCTAGTCCGATTTCAGCCATTAACGAATTTGATCTGTCTTTTTACATAAAATATCGAGTTTCGTAACGATCAAACAATAATTGTAACCGCTAGAGCCTTACAGACAAATATATATATATATATATATATATATATATATATATATATATAAAAATTTTGAACGGACCTCATTTCCCCGTCATCTCCTGGGTAGGATCGATGGACATTTGAAGACATTTTTCGAAAATCGCGTCATGAGTACGACCTCAAAAGCTGATTTCCCTTAAGGCAAATCTGCTAAAAAATTGAAAATATCTCTCTACATTTTTAGGTTTACATTAACCTTTTATATATGGAGTTTGTTAACCCTCAAAATAGAATACAAACATTAACAGATTTCCTATGGGGGAGTGGAAATTGATTGAAACATATTGATAAAGACTAGTCGATAAACAATGCCAATCTATCGGAGACTAAGCTGCAAACTATTAGAGTTAGTAAGTGCGAACTAAGAGATATCTGGCCTGTTATGGTTTGGATTGTCCTGGATTAGAGGGATTCCTATGGCCAAAGCCCCGACCAAGACTAACAACAAACTTGTAAGCCTCTTTCTATATTACTAACGACAGTTTCCATATCTCGCCCCATTACAATTTATCTCTGCCCTTCGTATAACACTTACAATAACATTACTTAATTCATCTATTAACGTCAACACTGTTAACCAGTAATATGTGTCTTGATAATGCTCTACTAAATCACAATAGTTTATATTTGGCGATTTAATCGAATTTGGTTTATATGTTCTTCAAATAAAAAAGTCCGTCACGCAGGGACTGCGTAAACTAAGCAGATTTCCCACGTGAAGTTATACAATAGGAAAATCTCCATACGAGAGCCGAACAGTTGCGGCAAAAGGCCGAACTAGCCTTTCGCGGGAAACCCCTTATCGGCCCAAATTTAATAAAAATGCAAATATCTCGGTTAATATTCAAGATAGAGAATAAATGTATAGTAAAATATTTATAGTAAATTTAATTTGCAATAAGATTGGTTCTATACAATATTTTGATCCGACGTATGATAACGGTGATAACTCGAATTTTCGAAAATCCCCCCCTCTATACCCCCCCCCTCCCACTGGTCCGATTTCAGCCATTAACGAACTTGATCTTTCTTTTTACATAAATCTACTAATTATCGAGTTTGATAACAATTAAATAATAATTTGCGACCGCTAGAGCGATAACAGACAAATATATATATATAATATATCTGTTAACGCTCTAGCGGTCCTAATTTTTATTATCGTTACCAAAATCGATATTTAATCGTTTTATGCAAAAAGAAAGACCAAGTTCGTTAATGGTATACTTAGTTGAGAAATTGTAGACGAAAATGTAGGTGCGCGCGTTTTTTTTGTCCGCGAGTATATATAATTTTGAACGGACCTCATTTTTGTCATCTCCTTGATAGAATCGATGGCCACTTGAAGAAATGTTTAAAAAATTGCGGCATGAGTACGACATCAATAGCTGATTTTCCTTAAGGGAAATCTGCTAAAAAAACCACGCTGGGGCTGCGTATGCTAAGCAGACTTTGCACTTAATTTTCCAAAAGATAAATCTACATATAGTTACTCTTAATAACACCGTAAATATTAAATGAACGAATACAGAAGACAATGAGAAATCTTTCAGTCACTTTTAATGACAACTATTTATTATATCTATTACTACAATGTTTCATGACCAGAATAATGTTTATCATCACACTAATTTTAGAAATCCAAGTACATATGATGGGTTAGAGGGAGGGGGGTCATCGCAAAGTATTGTATGTTTCTTATCTAGATATGATTTGCTGAACAAAATATATGGTATTTTAGGCTTGAAAGATGATATGTATAAAAGTCCGTCACGCCGGGGATGCTTAAGCTATGCAAATTTGCCTACGTGAGATTTTACAATAGAGAAATTTTACGAGAGCCGAACAGTTACGGAAACGGCCGAACTAGCTTTTGGCGTAAACACACGACTAGAACCGAAATTAGCCGATCTCACCTCGTCCGCTATCCGCACACAAAATAAAATGCAAATGTCTAGGTAGAGAATAAATGTACATAACAATATTTATAGTAAATTTAATTTGCAATAAGATTGGTTCTATACAATATTTTGATCCGACCTATAGTATTGGAGTTGTTTCGAGTTTTCGAAAATCCTTTCCTCTAAACCCCGCCCCTCTCACTGGTCCGATTTCAGTCATTAAAACATTTGTAGTGAGTTTGGTAACGATCAAGCAAAAATTGCGACCGCTAGAGCGTTAACAGATATATATATATATATATATATAATTTTGAATGGACCTCATTTTCGTCATCTCCTGGGTAGGATCGCTGGACTTCTGGGAAAACTGCTAAAACGGTGGATTATCTTCCAGGGAAAAATCATTGCCCCATATTTCTTGATAAAACATTAAATGGTTCAGTCTTCAAGCGCTTCCCAAACGAAGAGTTTTTAAATTAAATAGAAGACATACCCCTGAAGCAAAGAAATGAAATGTGGCTGCAGCTTGGTGGATGCCCTTCCCAAGTCTTAATCACTACTCGATCAAAATACGAGAAATATTTCGCATCTTGCACACTGTCAAAGGGACGGTCTACCGTAACAGGTCCCAGGATATTGAAGTCATGAAAAATAAAATCAGGTTGGCGATAAATTCAATTTCAGTAGCAGAAATAAACAGTGCCAAAAAGGATTATCAGATACCGTCTTTTGAAGTGCATAAATAAGGAAGGACTCATTTTCCAACATTTGTAAATATACAGGTGGAAAAATGTATTCTTTCTATAAATAATTATTCTATTTCAAAGAACGTTTTTTGTTACGACGATGCTCTTTGAAGTAAATATTTTTTGGATTCATTCAAGAATACATTTGCGTTATTTCGTTTTAAATAATTAAAGGATGCGTCAAATAGAAAAATTCTCTTATATAAACTATAGTGTAGTGAGTGGTTTGTGTTTAGATATAGAACGGTGTGCTGTAATGAGAGCGAGCGAGCGGGGGAAAAAGGCAAACGGACTGCTGACAATGCGCTACTGGTAACGGGGGCGCATTTTATTGCTAGCTTTTAGATAGTGATGAGTTTTGTGATATGGTAATGCTAGAGCTCTGTTTGTTTGCCTTGACCCCAGCGGTATTCCTGTTGTAATGTAATTAGTGTTAAGTCTTAATATCTGATGTAAGTTGTAGTATATATATATATATATATATATATATATATATATATATATATATAAAACGTAGATAGGAGAGATAGGATAGTATAGAAGATAGCCTATATGTGTTTATTTTATAAATATAAATTTGCACCATCCAGCCGAATGTGTGCCTTACCCGATCAGCCAATATGACATAAACTCGTTTTAGAATTTGATTTTCTACAAGAATCTGCAACAAAAACTATGCCATTCCATTTGAGATTCCAAAGTTATGGTCACTGGAGAAGGTTACGAGGTTAAATATGAGCTGAAAGGAATCTTCAAGGGTCACAAATATGTCACACTAAGTCTCAGTCTTTTATTAATATAATTGGCGAATTTAAGGGGGGTGGAACGGAAACTTGGGACAACCTGAATATCAAGTTTGGTAACGATCAAACAAAAATTGCGAGAGCGGTAACAGACAAGTATATATATCATTTTGAACGGATCTCAATTTTCCATCGATCATACCTAGTAGATGACGAAAATGAGATTCGTTCAAAACTGTGTGTGTGTGTGTGTGTGTGTGTGTGTGTGTATATATATATATATATATATATATATATATATATTTATACATATACATATCTATCTATCTATCTATCTATATATTTGTCTGTTACCCCTCTAGCGGTCGCAATTTTTGTTTGATCATTACCAAACTCGATATTTACTTGTTTTATGTAAAAAGCAAGATCAAGTTCGTTAACGGCTGAAATCGAACCAGTGGGAGGGGGGGGGTTTAGAGGGGAGGATTTTCGAAAATTCGAAATATCTCCGTTACTATACGTCGAAAAAGATTACAGAATCAATCTTATTGCAAATTAAATTTACTATAAATATTGTTCTATACATTTATTCTTTATCTTGAATATTAACTGAGATATTTGCATTTGTATTCTGCGTGTGCTCGGCAGCAGTCTATGTTCGGACTTTCCGCCGTGAGCTCTGGCGGCCGTTTTCGTAACTATTCGTCCCTCGTGAATAGGTTTAGAGGTTTCTTACTACTATAGTTGTTATTAGGCAGATTTCTCTATTGTAAAACTTCACGTGGGAAATCTGCTTAGCTTACGCAGCCCCTGCGTGACGGACTTTGTTTTTTTCTTCATCTACTAGGTAGGATCAATGTACATATTGAGAAAATGTTTCGAAAATCGCGTCAGAATTGCTAACTCAATAGCTGATTCCCCTTAAGGAAAAACTTTTAATTAACAAATTTATTTAATTATTTTTAAAAGAACTAAAACGTTCGAATCTAGTTTTCTTTATTAACTTCAACTATATATCTTCTCCGCTGTTGTCTTTTTGGTTGGGAATAAGCTGGAGTGTATTAGATTCCCTCTCTCTGTTATCGGGTATTGTGACTACATATTTCTTCCATTCGGACGCTTTGTTTACTCAACTATATATCAGATCCAATTCCCTTATTCATTTTACCTTATTGACTCCCTAAACGTGACCCCATTTTGACATAGAATGAAATTACAATGTATTTGTAAAGAGTATATTTGGTATGGAGATTCCCCTCACATACATAGCCAAGCAGTCCTTTTCTTCGATCTGATGTATAATTGACACCGGATACGGACAAATTGTTAGTTACGGTAACCTTTTTTTTTAAAAACGTTATGAGAGGTACTCAAGAAAGGTTATTATGCAAGTGGAACGATTGACAATGATAACTCCTGTTGTCAGGTGACTACTACGAAGTGATGGATCTTCTTAATGTTGGTGATGTATCAGGCTGTATTTCAGAGGGTTAAGCTGGCTACAGGAAACAGTTATCGAGCATGATTTAGAAGCTCCATCACACATCTCATCTATACAGACGTGTAAACAACCAACAGTTAACCATTACATAAAAACTCCGCCACGCAGGGGCTGCGTAAACTAAGCAGATTTCCCTCGTGAAGTTTAGTAATAGATAAATATAAATTCAAACGGAAATAAGAAATGTTTCATCCAATTTCAATTGCCTGCCGACAGGAAGCGCTAGGTTAGAAATGTAAACAAACGGGTCCCGCCTCACACCGGAAAAAAAAAACAATTACTGAAATATATCAGAATATAACACATTAATTTTATTGAGAACTATTTACTATATCTAGTACTGTAATTAATAATGAGACAGAATAATTGTTATCTCAATCAATAAAATTTTAGTAGTCCAAAACTTTAAGATGGGGGGGGGGGAGTCACCAGTGCATATTTGCATGTATCTCGTATAATAAAGGTCTCTTGAATACAATTTTTGGTATTTAAACTTTCAATAATGTGATTTATTATGTATCAGAGTATTGTTTACGTAACATGAGTAGAAGTGGCGGTTTGGTGAAAACTGAAAAATGCAAATATCTCGGTTAATATTCAAGATAGAGAATAAATGTATATAACAATATTTATAGTAAATTTAATTTGTAATAAGATTGATTCTGTATAATATTTCGATCCGACGTATAGTAACGGAGATATAACGTAAACTAAGCACATTTCCCACGTGAAGTTTTACAATAGAGAAATTTCTCGAGAGCCGAAGTTACGGAAACGGCCGCACAAGCCCTCGACGGAAACACACGACTAGACCCGAAGTTAGCCGATCTCACCTCGACCGTTACAAATAATAAAAATGCGAATAACTCGGTTAATATTCAAGATAGAGAATAAATGTATATAACAATATTTATAGTAAATTTAATTTGTTATAAGATTGATTCTGTATAATTTTTCGATCCGACGTATAGTAACGGAGATATTTCGAATTTTCAAAAATCCTCCCCTCTAAACCCCCCCTCCCACTGGTCCGATTTCAGCCGTTAACGAACTTGATCTTTCTTTTTACATAAAACGCTTAAATATGAAGTTTGGTAAGGATTAAACAAAAATTGCGACCGCTAGAGCGGTAACAGACAAATATATATATATATATATATATATATATATATATATATATGTGTGTGTAGATATATATATACATACAGTTTTGAACGGACCTCATTTTTTTCATCTACTAGGTAGGATCGATGGACATTTGAAGAAAAATGTCGAAAATTCCGTCATGAGTACAACCTCAATAGCTGATTTCCCTTAAGGGAAATCTGCTAAAACTCCGTCACTCAGGAGTTACGCAAACTAAGCCCTGACGTATATACACACACTGAATACACTGACTCTCTCATCTTGTCTCATATTTTCTATTTCTATGTAAAAAACGTCCGTTACTATAAGAATAAAGGAGCTTCAACAAGCAAAATTGAATCCAGACTTAAGAAAAATTTGTTACACAGTTGCTGCGTAAACCAAGCAGATTTCCCACGGGAAGTTTTACAATAGAGAAATTCGCATACTTGTAACAGTAGTAGTAACGAGTCTCTAAACCATTTATACGAGAGCCGAACTAACTTTCGGGGGATACTCACGAATAGACCCGACAATCAGCCGATCTCACCTCGCTCGTTATCTGCACACACTAAATAAAAATGCAAATATCTCGGTTAATATTCAAGATAGAGAATACATGTATATAATAGTATTTATAGTAGATTTAATTTGCAATAGGATTGGGTCTATACAAGTTTTCGATTCAAGTTATAGTAACTGAGATATTTCTAATTTTCGAAAATCCCCCCTCGAACTGGTTCGATTTCAGCCATTAACGAACTTGATCTTTCTTTTTGCATAAAACAGACAAATTAATATATATATATATATATATATATATATATATATATATATATATATACATCATCATCATCATCATCTCACGGGTAGAATCGATGGGCATTTGAAGAAAGTTTTCGAAAATCGCGTCATAAGTACGACCTTAATAATTGACTCCCCTTACCTGACACAGTTGGTATGAGTTCCTGTAGAAAAGTCCGTCTCGCAGAAGCTGCGTAAACTAAGCAGATTTCCCACGTGAAGTTATACAATAGATAAATATACATAGTGGTAAAACTTAAACCAACATATTAAATAAATTAATAGAATTGATAATGATAAATGATTCAGTAAATTTACATTTTAATAACAGCAGGTAGCTTCTGAATTGTTGACAATTCCGTCAGCTGTCTCTCAAGGCTGAATAGATAGATAGAAATATACTTGATCGGGAAAAAAACACATACTGACATATATCTGAATATAATTTATTAATTTTATTGAAAACTATACATTATATCTAGTAATGTAATTTATAATGAATCAGAATTACCTCAACCACTCTAATTTTAGTAATCCAAGCACTAAAGACTAGGGGGGAGGGGTCATCAGAACGTATTTGTATATCATTTAGAGAAGGTTTGTTACACAATATTTGGTATTTCAGCTTGAAATAAGACGGTCCATGATATATTAGCTTATTCTTAACATGCGATTACTGAAAGTGGGGGTTTACTGAAGGCTGAAATAAAAAAAAATGCTTGAAGATAGAGAATATATATATGACAATATTTATAGAACATTATATTTACAATAATATTGGTTCTATTTAATTTTTTGACCAGATTTATAATAAAGAAGATATTTTGAATTTTTGAAATTCCCCACCCACTGGTCGGATTTCAGGTTTCAACGAACTTGATCTTTAGTTTTACATAAAACGTTTAAATGCCGAGTTTGGTTAGAGCGGAAAAGACATATATATATGTTTGTGTGTAGGTGTGTAGTTTTGACGGACCTCATTTTCATTATCTCATAGTGCGACCTCAGCAGCTGATATTGCTTAAGGGAAATCGGCTAAAACCATTAATAGTTTCTGAAATTCAGTTAGTGAAGTGGTAAAGTATAAGATTGGGAGTTGTGTAGAGGTGTTAACTAGATTGAAGTTTGAGGTAGATATTAGCTCTGTGGTTAGTTAGAGCCTGCTTACTCTACATACTAACGTGGATCTAGAAACTTACACAGTTCTCTGGAACTAGCACAACACACAATACTCCAGCTGCTGCATTGTGTGGATAACAGTTTGAGGTAGATATTAGCTGTGTGGTTAGTTAGAGCCTGCTTACTCTACATACTAACGTGGATCTAGAAACTTACACAGCTCCCTGGAACTAACACAACATACAATACTCCAGCTGCTGCATTGTGTGGATAACAGTTTGAGGTAGATATTAGCTCTGTGGTTAGTTAGAGACTCCTTACTCTACATACTAACGTGGATCTAGAAACTTACACAGCTCCCTGGAACTAGCACAACACACAATACTCCAGCTGCTGCATTGTGTGGATATCAGTTTGAGGTAGATATTAGCTCTGTGGTTAGTTAGAGACTCCTTACTCTACATACTAACGTGCATCTAGAAACTTACACAGCTCTCTGAACTAACACAACTAACACAACATACAATACTCCAGCTGCTGCATTGTGTGGATAACAGTTTGAGGTAGATATTAGCTGTGTGGTTAGTTAGAGCCTGCTTACTCTACATACTAACGTGGATCTAGAAACTTACACAGTTCTCTGGAACTAACACAACATACAATACTCCAGCTGCTGCATTGTGTGGATAACAGTTTGAGGTAGATATTAGCTGTGTGGTTAGTTAGAGCCTGCTTACTCTACATACTAACGTGGATCTAGAAACTTACACAGTTCTCTGGAACTAACACAACATACAATACTCCAGCTGCTGCATTGTGTGGATAACAGTTTGAGGTAGATATTAGCTGTGTGGTTAGTTAGAGCCTGCTTACTCTACATACTAACGTGGATCTAGAAACTTACACAGTTCTCTGGAACTAACACAACACACAATACTCCAGCTGCTGCATTGTGTGGATAACAGTTTGAGGTAGATATTAGCTCTGTGGTTAGTTAGAGCCTGCTTACTCTACATACTAACGTGGATCTAGAAACTTACACAGTTCTCTGGAACTAACACAACATACAATACTCCAGCTGCTGCATTGTGTGGATAACAGTTTGAGGTAGATATTAGCTGTGTGGTTAGTTAGAGGCTGCTTACTCTACATACTAACGTGGATCTAGAAACTTACACAGTTCTCTGGAACTAACACAACAAACAATACTCCAGCTGCTGCATTGTGTGGATAACAGTTTGAGGTAGATATTAGCTCTGTGGTTAGTTAGAGCCTGCTTACTCTACATACTAACGTGGATCTAGAAACTTACACAGTTCTCTGGAACTAACACAACACACAATACTCCAGCTGCTGCATTGTGTGGATAACAGTTTGAGGTAGATATTAGCTGTGTGGTTAGTTAGAGCCTGCTTACTCTACATACTAACGTGGATCTAGAAACTTACACAGTTCTCTGGAACTAACACAACATACAATACTCCAGCTGCTGCATTGTGTGGATAACAGTTTGAGGTAGATATTAGCTGTGTGGTTAGTTAGAGCCTGCTTACTCTACATACTAACGTGGATCTAGAAACTTACACAGTTCTCTGGAACTAACACAACATACAATACTCCAGCTGCTGCATTGTCTTTCATGTGCTAAAGTCACGAATGTTAATTGCGGTCCATTTATTTAATAAACTATATAAATTAAAAAAAGTCCGTCACGCAGGGGCCGGATAAACTAAGAAAATTTCCCTCGTTGAAGAAGTTTAACAATAGATATATCTATATACTGCTAACACAACACACCGTCAATATTAAGTGAATAAATGCAAACGGTAGTAAGAAATCTTTTCGCTCCCGACGAGAAGCGTTTCAAATGTAAACAAACAGGTCTGGCAACCTCTCACCGGCAAAAAAATTATTTTCTGAAATATATGAGAATATGACATATTAATTTTATTGAAAACTATTTACTACGTCTAGTACAGTAATTTATAATGAATAAGGATAAGTTTTATCTCAAACAATAAAATTTTAGTAGTCCACGAACGGAAGACGGTCGCGGAGGGTGGAGGGGGAGGGGTGGTCGGTCACCAGAACATATTTACATGTATCTCGTATAATAAAGAAGTCCGTCACGCAGGGGCTACGTAAACTAAGCAGATTTCCCACGTGAAGTTTTACAATAGAGAAATTTCACGAGAGCCGAGCAGTCAGGAAACGGCCGAACTAGCTTTTGGCGGGAAAGTCGCTCTCGTCCGTTAGCTGACCAGATTTAATAAAAATGCAAATATCTCGGTTAATATTCAAGATAGAGAATAAATGTATATGACGCTGTTTATAGTAAATTGTATTTGAAATAAGATTGATTCTGTACAATTTTTCGATCCGACGTATAGTAACGGAGATATTTCGAGTTTTCTCGAAAATCCTCTCCTCTAAACCCCCCCCCCCTCCCACTGGTCCGATTTCAGCCGTTAACGAAGTTGATCTTTTTTTTTTACATAAAACTACTAAATATTGAGTTTGGTAACGATCAAACAGAGCAGTAAGAGACAAATATATGTATATATATACACAGTTTTGAACGGACCTCGTTTTTGTCATCTAGGTAGGATCGATGGACATTTGAAGAATAATTTCGAAAATTCCGTCATGAGTACAACCTCAATAGCTGATTTCCCTTCAGGGAAATCTGCTAAAAGTCTCTTGAAAACAATATTTGGTATTTAGTCTTCGAATAATGTGGTTTAGTAAATAACAGAGTATTATTTGTATGACGTGTGTAGAAGTGGGAATTTTCTGAAGTAAAAATGAAAATATCTCGGTTAATGTTCAAAATGGAGAATAAATGCATATAATGATATTTACAGTACATTTAATTTACAAAATGATTGGTTCTATACAATTATTCGATCCGACGTATAATAACGGAGATATTTCAAATTTTGGAAAATCCCCCAATATACCCTTCTCTTCTTTCTCAGGCTTTGGTTTGGAACCTCCATTTTTCTTTGGAGGCATATTTAAAGAGTTATATCACTCAGCATGCTTAATGAAGGTTTATTGTTTACAACGAAGGTTATAGAAGGCGAGACAAAGAAGTAACAATGTGTCAGACTAGTCCTACAGATATGAAGATATCGATGAATTTATTACTTGACATCAAAGTATAAAATAGTGCAAGTTGACAATATTCATTACCTCAAAAATTAAATATAAAAATCACCATTTTACCAATGCATTCTCAAAGAACACGAAACAATTCTAGGTAACAGGAAGCAGGAAATCAAAAGCTTTAAATACAATGCCGAAAATACATTCTGTTAATAATGATGATTATATTTTTTGACTTGGAAGCAAACTCCTACTCCTGTTAGTGGCAGTGAAGTATAAAAAAGTTCGTCACGCAGGGGCTGCGTATTCTGAGCAGATTTCCCACGTTCTGAAACAGCACACTTTTGATCTCACATTCCCTATTTATATGTAAAACTGATGAGTAGAAGGGATTTTTTGAGCCTCAAATGTTAACAGTTTACAACACATGCCTTTATGCAGGATTATTTCCAAAGATATGGAAGGTAGCCAATGTTTTCCTATTCAAGAAACGAGGACCAGGGATGTCACTCTCCCGAAGAGCTACAGGCCTGTTGTCATTAGGTGCCTTTGCATCGGAAGCTCTTGCCAACTGTACTCGATGTACTACCATCAGCCAGTGACGACGGCCTTCACCGACAGATATGACAACAGTATCATCTATACAGGTGGCTCCAACCCCGTCTCCCACTGGTCCTATTTCAGCCATTAACAGGGAAATCTGCTAAACGTCAGTCACGCACGGGATGCGGAAACTAAGCAGATCTCCAACGTGCTGGCATAGTTGTACTTGTTACCTCATCTCGTCTCAAATTTCCAAGTAAAACTCCCATGAGTTAAAGAAATGGGCGAGAGGGGAGGGGATTATGAGGGCAGAAAACAATGTGTTAGGAATTACTGGTTTAGTATTTGAGTTACGAAAAAAATGTATGGAAAAGGATTTGTATACCACAAATAGTTTAATACGTTTGGGTCTATAAGATTCTACGATGTGACTAATAATAACGGATATATTTGGAATTTTAGAATCACTACCCTCTAAACCCCCACTATTCCATGTACCATTTCAGCCAATAACAAATATGATCATTAGTTTGTGAAAGAAAAGGTTAAATATCGAGTATCAAATAAACATTTTCGAGTTTGAACGTAAAATCATCACACACCAAATTGGCAAGCCTCTCACATAACAGAGGTGTCTTGAAAACATCATTTTCCATATAAGCTTAGAATAAAGTAGTTTAGTAATATAATAGCTTATTATTAATAAGAGATGAGTAGGAGTGGGGGTTTACTGAAGGCTGAGAACTACAAAATGTCAAATATCTCGGTAAATATTCATGATACGAAGATATGTATATGACACCATTTTTAGATCATTTAATTAATAATCAATGAGTTTGGGTCTATATAATTCTTCGATCCAACTTGTAATAATGAAGATATTTCGAATTTTCTCCATCTAAAACTCCCCTTCCCACGTTCCGATTTCGAAATTGATCTATAATTTTACATAAATAGTTTAAATGCCCAGTTTTTTAACTATCAAACAATAGTGACGATCACTTGAGTGGTAACAGGCAAATATATATATATATTGTTACGTTTATTATAAACAAGTTGTTATTTTTTTTGTTGTTTATTAAAGTACTTTTGGATTGCAAACTTTAACACTCAATACAGCTTTGGAGTTTTTATTACTGCACATTTTTTTTGACAATCCACTAAATATTTGGTAAATTATTCTTAACAATTTCTCAAACAGTACTTGATACTTTCACTTCTTACTTTAGTGCTTTACTCACGATCACTGAAGTTCACAAAAACACGGCACTGCACTGATCTTCACAAAGAACACGGCACGGGACTGTTCTTTACATAAATACTGTGCCGAATTTAAAAGCACTGTTCACTGAAGCTGCACTGAAATCTTATTCACTTGAAGAAAACTACAAACAAAACTAAAACTCGAGCGAGCTGGGACGCTTTTATAGACGGCGGCATGACCAAACGACAGGGCCGAGCCAAGCCCAGGTCCAGACGGTTGTCACCTCAGCACCAACGGTACTGATCCTACGGTCGGTTCCTTTCATCTACTTCTTAATCCTTAAATACGTGTGTACTTTTTCATGTACGTACTTTTCGCAACAATATATATAACATTTTGAACGGACCTCATTTTCATCACCTCCTAGGTAGGATCGATGGACATTTGATGAAAATGTTCGTAAATGGCGTCATGAGTACGACCTCAATAACATATTTACTTTAAGGGAAATCTGCTAAAATAAAAGGGGAAAACAAGGGGAGCTTTTATATTCAGCGGGCGATCTGTGAAGGTAACATTTATATATTGTATTTTGGGCTTTATTAGATTTAGACACTTTGCCCCCCCCCCTTCCAATTTCCTAAAACCCCTTTCCCATAGCTGCTTGCTATTCCATGAGTACAAATGTCATTCACTGCCTTTTTTTATTATCACCTTTATTACTTTTCCTTTCAGCAGCTACCTCTATTTCTGATTTTACTTTCTTTCTACCACCTGCATTCTGATATCGGTGTCTCTCGTATAAAAATTCAAAGAAAACGTTTATAACAACGCATTTACTACTCACTTGATTATACAAATATTTATCTTCTAGATTGGCAGTTATGGACCAATTATACAATTACTTTTTTACTTATTTATAACTTTTTAGCAGATTTCTCTTAAAGGCATCATAAAAATATATATATATATATATATATATCTATATATATATATATATATATTTATATTGACTGTTAAAGCTTTAACGCTCAAATTTTTCTCTGATCATTACCAAACTTGGTATTTAATGGTTTTATGAAAAAATGAGGATGAAATTCGTAAATGCTTGTAATCGGACTAGTGGGAGTGAAAATTCCAATTATCTACATTATTATTATTAACATCTAATATATTAATAATAACATCTACATTATTATTAATAACATCTACATTGTTATTATTAACATCTACATTGTTATTATTATTACCATCTACATTGTTATTATTAACATCTACATTGTTTATTATTATTAACATTACATTGTTATTATTAACATCTACTATATTAATAATAACATCTACATTATTATTAATAACATCTACATTGTTATTATTAACATTACATTGTTATTATTATTAACATTTACATTGTTATTATTATTAACATCTACATTGTTATTATTAGCATCTACTATATTAATAATAACATCTACATTATTATTAATAACATCTACATTGTTATTATTAACATCTACATACATTGTTATTATTATTAACATCTACATTGTTATTATTAACATCTACTATATTAATAATAAACATCTACATTATTATTAATAACATCTTCATTGTTATTATTAACATCTACATACATTGTTATTATTATTAACATCTACATTGTTATTATTAACATCTACTATATTAATAATAACATCTACATTATTATTTAATAACATCTACATTGTTATTATTAACATCTACATTGTTATTATTATTAACATCTACATTGTTATTATTAACATCTACTATATTAATAATAACATCTACATTATTATTAATAACATCTTCATTGTTATTATTAACATTACATACATTGTTATTATTATTAACATCTACATTGTTATTATTAACATCTACTATATTAATAATAACATCTACATTATTATTAATAACATCTACATTGTTATTATTAACATCTACATACATTGTTATTATTATTAACATCTACATTGTTATTATTAACATTCTACTATATTAATAATAACATCTACATTATTATTAATAACATCTACATTGTTATTATTAACATCTACATTGTTATTATTATTAACATCTACATTGTTATTATTAACATCTACATTGTTATTATTATTAACATCTACATTGTTATTATTAACATCTACTATATTAATAATAACATCTACATTATTATTAATAACATCTTCATTGTTATTATTAACATCTACATACATTGTTATTATTATTAACATCTACATTGTTATTATTAACATCTACTATATTAATAATAACATCTACATTATTATTAATAACATCTACATTGTTATTATTAACATCTACATTGTTATTATTATTAACATCTACATTGTTATTATTAACATCTACTATATTAATAATAACATCTACATTATTATTAATAACATCTTCAGTGTTATTATTAACATCTCACATACATTGTTTATTATTATTAACATCTACATTGTTATTATTAACATCTACTATATTAATAATAACATCTACATTATTATTAATAACATCTATATTGTTATTATTAACATCTACATTGTTATTATTATTAACATCTACATTGTTATTATTAACATCTACATTGTTATTATTATTAACATCTACATTGTTATTATTATTAACATCTATATTTATTATTGTTATTAACATCTTCATTATTATTATAACCATCTACATTATTATTATTAACATCTACATTATAATTTATTAACATCTACTATATTAATAATAACATCTACATTATTATTATAACATCTACATTGTTATTATTAACATCTACATTGTTATTATTATTAACATCTACATTGTTATTATTAACATCTACTATTATTAATATGAACATCTACATTATTATTATCAACATCTACATTATTATTATCAACATCTACATTATTATTATTATTATTAAAGTCGAATAAGAAAAGTGTATATAACCAAACTTTTAGAAAATTTTGTATTCTACTAGGTACGGTGGCCTGCTTAGCCCGGGAATTCATTTCAGGCTGAAAGATGATGGTTTCTTTTTTTTCGGCAAGGCTCTACTTTTCACAATATGTTGACATTACTCCTTCACAGTGTTTAGGGTTTATACCGGTCTTTGCTGTGGATTTGTTAATAATAGAATAATTTGTTATGTTAAGGCTTCACTGTCCTCAATATTTTTATATTTCCCGTCTCTTATACATGAAGTTATATATATATATAATGTAATGTACTATATAATTCATAATCAGTAAACCAGCGTTTCTCGTGGATTAATGTGGTGCAATCTGTAACTGGCGTTAAAAATAGTACAGATTTGAATTATTAAGGATAAAATATTAACATAGAATTAAATTAATTTATCCAGGTGAGGTACCTTTCTTATTGGAAAGAATTGTAAAGCATATTAATTATTTTTTCTCAAATTATTTGCTTCATAACATTTTGAAACCCTCACTCCTACTCAGGTCATGTTAAGAATAGACTGTAGATTTCATGAACCACTTTATTTGGTACCCTAAATTCTAAATCTTGTGTTCATTGAACTATTACTGTGTGAGATACTTGTAAATGCGTCATGAATTAACATTTTCTGTCGTGACTCGAAAATGTCTATTTGATCTCGTCCATAATCGATATTTAAGAGTTTAATTCTACACTTTGTTTTGGTTGGGAAATACCTCCGTTATTACAAGGCGTATCAAAACATGTTGTGCTAGGGAGCATCAATCTTGCTAAACTATTGATGCTCTACAATTACAGTTTTCTTTTTTGGCTGAAAATATTAAGTGAGTTATTCTCCTTCTTTTCTTCTCAACTTCGATTAAACCTCGACTATTACTCATCGACGTTTTACTTAGATACTGAAAAAAAGAAACCTCTAAACCTAAAAAACATTATTTAGGGCGTAATAACCCAGTAGTTTCTAGCCCAAAAAACAGTTAACCTAACCTCTAAACCTATTCACGAGGGACTAATAGTTATGGAAACGGCCGCCAGAGCTCTCGTCGGAAACTCCGAACATAGGGGCCTATTGGTGACCACACGCAGAATACTAATGCAAATATACTCGTGTTTAATATTCAAGATAGAGAATTAATGTATAGAACAATATTTATTGTAAATTGTTAATTTTGCAATAAGATTGGTTATATACAATCTTTTTGATTCCGACCGTATAGTAACGGAGATATTTCGAATTTTCGAAACAATCTCCTCCTCTCTAAAACCCCCCTCCCACTGGTCCGATTTCAGCCGTTAACGACTACTTGATCTTCCTTTTTACAATAAAACGCTTAAAATATGAAGTTTGGAGTAAGGATCAAACAAAAATTGCGACCGCTAGAAGCGGTAACAAGACGGAAGGATCATAGGGGGGGGGGGAGGGATGGAGGGGGGGGATAGTTATATAGTAATAGATTATATATATATATATATAATTAAAGTATATATAATATATATATATTAGTGATACGAGTTTTGAAAGGGACCCGTCATTTATCGTCATCCTAACTAGGTATGGATGTGATCGATGGAGGCATTTGAGAAAAATGTCGAAAATTCCCCGGTGAGGTACATTACCTCAATAGCGTAGAAACCATCCTTCCCTCAAGGGAATATCTGCTCCAAAAGTAGATCCTCACCCTTAAGGAATTGGCCAGGTGACCTGAGACCAATTGTGTTTCATACCAGCACGTCCGAAACCTGCTCAGTTAAGTGCAGCCCCTGCGCGACGGAATGTTTTTTATTCGTATTTTTCTAGTGCCTAATTCTATTCCAATACTGGGAATTTCATGTTGTGCATTTCTCACCAATTGAAATTATTGATTCTTGCACGTTTGTATAGATCCCCTTTGGCCATAGAAAAGAACGGCAGAAAGTGGGCATGAGAGTTTTTCGCAATCAACGGTTTTGCTCCATTTATAATTTTTTCTAAAGTCACGGTTGTAAATCTTTATTTTATTTTTAGATGTGGAATCTTATAGTTCGAGGCTCTTCAGTAGCCTGTTTTTTAACAAAATGAATATCTTGCTTGCTTATTTAATTAGTGGTTTTAGTTAGTGACTACTTTTATATTATTATTATTATTTATTAACGTCCACTTTTTGCATCTCAGGCTAATTGGGACAGGTTCTCTACAGGTTACCACCCTTTTCTAGCCTGGTTGGGATTTTAGGATGTTATTTAATTTCGTCACTAAATAAATTCCTTTGCCCAGGCAAGAATCGCCACTCTAGGTTTACCATGTGAGATTTATATTTATTCTTTTCTTCATTCAATGAAAATAATACAAATTTTGATATCAGAAGGACAATCCATCCTTGATTTGATATGCTTCCGTCTCTCCCATTTCCCTTAATCAAGAACCTTTTGAAACTTATGCTGAAGTCTGAAGTAGAAGAAACTTCAGCTGGCATTTACAGTGATGTGGTGTTACAGTAATGGGGACTTTTATAGAATGCCTGAGAATCATTAAAGGTATCGGTAGTTAGGAATGCAGGTGGCTTTATTCCAGGATATAGGATGGGACAGGATATGCCAGATGGGAGGTGCAACCCGGAACTGGATGGCCCACTGGTATACATACTGACCTGCATGTGTCGGCTATAGCTCTCTCTCTCTCTCTCTCTCTCTCTCTCTCCTCTCCTCTCTCTCTCCTCTCTCTCTCTCTCTCTCTCTCTCTCTCCTCTCTCTCTCTCCTCTCTCTCTCTCTCTCTCCTTCTCTCTCTCTCTCTCCCTCCCCCCTCTCCTCTCTCTCTCTCTCCTCTCTCTCTCTCTCTCTCTCTCTCTCCCCCTCTCTCTCTCTCATCTCTCTCTCCAACTCCTCTCTCCCTCTCTCTCTCTCTCTCTCTCTCTCCTCTCTCCCCCCACCTCTCCCCCCCTCTCTCTCTCCCCCTCTCTCTCTCTCTCTCATCTCTCTCCCCTCTCTCTCTCTCTCTCTCTCTCTCTCTCTCCCTCTCTCTCTCTCTCCCCCCCTCTCTCTCTCTCTCTCTCTCTCTCGCCTCCTCTCTCTCTCTCTCTCTCTCTCTCTCTCTCTGTTACTACCCCTCCTCTCTCTCTCTCTGTCTCTCTCTCTCTCTCTCTCTCTCCCTCTCTCTCTCTCTCTCTCTCTCTCTCTCTCTCTCTCTCCCTCTCTCCCTCTCTCTCTCTCTCTCATACACACACACATTTTAATGTTTTGCATGGTTTATATATCGAGTTTGTTAACGATAAGAAAAATATTGGGAGCGGTAGAGCGATAATAGACAAGTATGTGTAGCATATATATAATTTTGAACTGATTTCATTTTCGTCTTCTACGGGGTAGTAGGATCGATGGGCATTTGCGGAAATTTTTTAAAATCCTGTCACGATCTGAATACATAATTTCCTTTAAGGGTAATGTGTTAAAAACGCTAGTATTTCCATTAATATTCGAAGTAGACAAAAATGTATAGAGCTCAACGGGTTAATGAGTTTGGTTATATATAATATTTTCGAATCATCATTTGATGACGGAGTAGTTTACGATTCTACATTACAGTCATTCAAGTCAAAATCGGCCATTAATGTTAGTAATGTTATACGAAACACTTAAATTTGGGTTCAGAAGCGTTGAAACAAATATTGCTGCCTTTTGAGAACGGATTGATCTCGTCGTGAGTCAAAGCTGCTGTGAGGGAAATCTGCTCCAAGAGGCCTCCAGATATTGTTGACTAATCCAAGGGGGGGGGCTCAATTATCCCTTCCTCCTCTGCATTATAATTATATTTCCTCATTATAATCACTTCTTTGCCATTCTCCGCTCTCAGAATTACAAACTAATTATTAAATTTCCCCTAATGATAATTATTTAATATTATTTTACACAGTTTTTCCCGGTCGTGCTTTATTATAAACATTTATGATCTATAATTGTACGAGTAAAGGTGGTGCGTTTTAGCAGATTTCCCCTCAGGGAAATCAGCTGTTGAGGTTGTACTTATGACGCGATTTTTCTTCAAATGTCCATCGATCCTACCCAGGAGATGACGAAAATGAGGTCCGTTCAAAATTATATATATATATATATATATATATATATATATATATATATATATTTGTCTGTTACTGCTCTAGCGGTCGCAATTATTGTTTAATCGTTATCAAACTTGATATTTAGTCGTTTTATGTAAAAAGACTGATCAAGTTCGTTAATGGCTGAAATCCGACCAGTGGGAGGGGGGGTTAAGAGGGGAGGATTTTCGAAAATTCGAAATATCTCCATTACTATGCATCGGATCGAAAAATGTATAGAACCAATCTTATTGCAAATTACATTTACTATAAATATTGTTCTATACATTTATTCTCTATCTTGAATATTAACCGAGATATTTGCATTTGTATTGAATGTTTGCGGGTAACGGATGGTCGTGTGTTTCCCGCCAAAAGCTAGTTCGGCCGTTTTCGTTACTGTTCGGCTCTTGTGAAATTTCTCTATTGTAATACTTCTCGTGGGAAATCTGCTTAGTTTACGCAGCCTCTGCTTGATGGACTTTTGTTGTCTCGTAGGGATTAGCAATCTTAAGCAATGTATGATGTTGATATATGAAATTACTATGTTCATTTGACCGAGAATTATGGTTTGGGAATGGAGATTTGCTACATTTTGCCAGAAAAATACAATATTGGCTCAATATTCTCAGGTAAAAGAACATATTTGGATATTTAGGTGTAGTTGCGCCAAAAGTTTCTTGGAGGCAAGTATTAGCGTATTTGCGTTAAGGGTCTACTCTTGACGAGACTTTCGAATAATGTCTTCAAATGTCCATCGATCCTGCCCAGGAGATGACGAAAATGAGGGCAACCATGACTTGGGCAACATTGTGCCGGCCTAAACGGCAGTACTTCTATCAGGCAGTCTGTATACAGTTTGTATACATTGCAGTTTGTAGGAATGAATCATACAGACACTTTTGGCGTAACTGGACTCTGTTTTATGCTTATGATATTGATTTTTATCTAATTATATCTTCTTTTGTTTTAGGTAAGGAGACAAACTTTCAATAATGATATCTTCTCTGCAAACTCCATTTATTATGCCAAACTGCCAAAATATGCAGGTTAGTTTATTTGTACATGTATTTGTTAAATTTGTATAGTATTACTTAACTTTATTAGCAGTTTCCCTTAGGGAGTGATTTTCAAAAAATGTCTAATGTCCATCGATCCTACCCAGGAGATGACAAAAATGAGGTCCGTTCAAAATCATATATATATATATATATATATATATATATATATTTGTTTGTTAACGCTCTAGCGGTCGCAATTTTTGTTTGATCGTTACCAAACTCGATATTTAATCTTTTTATGTAAAAAGAATGATCAAGTTAATGGTAGTTAATGGCGAAAATCTAACTATTTGGAGGGGTGGGGTTTAGTGAGGGGCCTCTACCCCTCCCCCCCCCCCTCTTCACGTCTTGAATTACTAAAATTTGATTGATTGAGATAAAAATTATTCTGATTCATTATAAATTACAGTACTAGATATAGTAAATAGTTTTCAATAAAATTAATATGTTATATTATGACATATTTCAGTAATTGTTTTCTTTCCGGTGAGAGGTTGGCAGACCTGTTTGTTTACAATTCTGACGCTTTCCGTTGGGAGGTTATTAAAACTGACTGAAAGATGTCTCATCACTGTACGTATTTATTCACTTAATATTCTCGGTGCTACAAGTATGTAGATTAATCTTTTGTCAAACTTCATGAGGGAAATCTGCTTAGTTTACGCAGCCCCTGCGTTACTGACATTTTTATAATTTTTATGTTTGGGTTCCAGAAATAAGGCCATGATTGTGTATTTGCGTTTAATCGGTTGCAATTTGCTTTTGAGTTTAGGTTTCTAATAATTTAAACTGACCGCCCTGGAAGAATCCCGCCTGCTCCATAAGGAGTATAATTGTTGTGAGTATATAGGGATTATAGAGACACCCTTTGAGCTAACTTTATTTAGAGATGTGCCTGCTGAAGTTAACGCTGAGGTTTGCCGCTAGTTGAGCCACCGTCTCCAGTATTTGTGTTGCTTTCAGCTCCTAATTGTCGGCTCCTTTGTACAAACCAGCTTCACCTTTCCTTACCAGTCTTTAATTGACTCACTTCAACCCTTATTCCTCTCGGTGTATTTCCTCATTTTTTTAGACAATGTTCATTTCGTAGAATTAATTTTTTCCCTCCTACGTTTTTTTTTTTAATTTTTGGGATGAAGAATAAAGCCTGTCCACAACGAAAGATTTTGATTTAATGCACTAGGTCTGCACTTACGTATAGAAAAATGTGCGTCACGCAAGGGCTGAGTAAACTAAGCAGATTTCCCACTTAAAGTTCTACAATAGATAAATCTACACATTGGTTAAAATTTTTATCAAGCGTCTCCAAAGCTGTTCGTATTTGATTGAACAGAATCGCAAAATATCATTTAGAGTGGATTGTATTCAAATTCATTCTATTTATAACAGCATTGTCATCCCCAATAAAATGTTCAACTTGATGATAGAAATATACATCTGTGATCCAAGGCCATGAAAATATAGCTCTAAAGTATATAACTGTTAACGAATATTTTTGTGTCTAGTGCTAGAAAATTATAATATTATCTTTTTGAGAAGTGCGTTCTCTCGCTTTAACAGAATTTGTTTTTCATCGGTGGGGTAAGGCCGTCGCTCCCCTTATAAATGAATAAATACAAATGATAATGAGAAATAATTCAGTGAACTTACATTTTAATAAACCCCGCAACAAGAAGCTTCTGAATTATAAACAAACCGGCCTCCCAACCTCTCAGAGCTCAATACATCGATAGAAATATCCTCGATCGGAAAGAAATGCAATTATTGAAACATATATGAATATAATAAATTAATTTTATTGAAAACTATTTATAATGGACAGTAATTTATAATGTATCAGAAAATCTCAATCACGCTAATTAGCAAATTTCCCTCACGGGAAATCAGCTATTGAGGTCGTACTCATGACGCGATTTTCTTCAAATGTCAATCGATCCTACCTAGGTGATGACAAATGAGGTCCCTTTAAACTTATATATATATATTACGAAAATTAAATACATGAAAAATTAAACAGAAATAGTCACGTATATGGGAAGGGCGAGGTAGATCAAAGAAGCCGACAGAGGAAGGGTCTGGGCCTCCCCTTTGATGTTTTGCCGCCAATCTATATAAGACACCCTGGCTGACCCTAGTCAGTTTTAGTTTGATCTGAAGTGCTCATATGTGCGTTCAGTGCTTACAGTGCGACTCAGTTGCAGTGCGGTAAAGTGTATTTATGTGTAGAACAGTGTTTGTGTTATTGTGCCGTGATTGTAAGTAACAGTTTAGTGCCGTGTTGAAGGACAGTGCAGTGCCGTGTTTTCGTGTACTTCAGTGACCGTGAGTGAATTATTGGACTGTGTAATAACACGAACAGCGACGCTATCAGCGCATTCTGTGAGTAGTAATTATGAATAATCAACCAAGTGTGTAGTGTATTGTCAATAAATTGTGCAGTGATAAAAAACTGTGAAGCTTGTGTAGTGTTTAATTTTGCAATCCAAAGGAACTCTTATAAACAACGTGTATTACTGGTTTTGTAATAAAAACGTAACAATACTATATACACACACACACACACACACACATTTTTCTGTTTCCGCTGTAGAGGTCGCAATTATTGTTTTATCGTTACCAAACTCGATATATATGCGTTTTAAGCAAAAAGAAAGGTTAAGTTCATTGACGGCTGAAATCAGGTGGGGGGGGGCACAGAGGGGAGGAATTTAGAAAACTCGAAGTATCTTCGTGGGATCGAAAAATTATTTCAAATTTAATTGTCTATAAATGTTGTTATATAGCCATTTCCGCTATCATGATTATTAACCGAGATACTTTGATTTTTCGGCCTTCAGTAAACCCCCACTCCTACTCATGTCATATTAACAATAAGCTATTATATCATGAACTACTTTATTCTAAGCCCAAATACCAAATATTGGTCTCATCGAAGTTTTACTTTTTTAGATGAATGCAAATACTTGGCGCACGTTGGAAATCTGCTTAGTTGACGCAGCCCCTGCCTGACGGACTTTTTGCTAATTGGGTCGGACATACCCAATTGAAAATTTGCTAAATACTAGCCTCACACCGGAGCTGTAAAATATTTCTCTATTGTTTCGGCTAACACATGTTATTATTTTTACTGGAATTAATGCGATCTGTTAACAGATTCCATGAACCAGTTGTATATTCAATTACCAGTAATTGTTTTAATCTGTGCAACCTTTTTAAGCGTGATAAATTAATGGACAAAGCTATACAAAATCATTCCAATTCGATGAATTACTCCAATATTTGCCTACATCAGTTTGCAATAGAGCAATTTCGATGAGCGGGAGTATTTATGTGGATTTAAATCTCATTAAATACTTGTTTGTTTGAGCTTTGTTGTTTATATTTCATTTATGTTTTATTTCCATTTGGTTAGTATTTTCCTTTCCAGTGCTTTATTTAAGTGCTCTTTCGTTGTGTGTTTTAGCTGATATCCCTTAAGGGAAATCAGCTATTGAGGTCGTACTCATGATGCGAGCTTTGAAAAATTACTTCAAATTTCCAACAATCAATACCCAGGAGATGACGAAAATGAGGTCCGTTCATATATATTTATTTTAACGCTTTAGGGGTCGCAATTTTTGTTTGATCGTTACCAAACTCGGGAATTTAATCGTTTTATTTAAAAAAGAAGGTCAAGGTTCGTTAATGGCTGAAATCGGACCAATGGGAGGGGGGGGGGGTTTAGAGGGGAGGATTTTCGAAAATTCGAAATATCTCCGTTACTATACGTCGGATCGAAAAAATTGTATATAAATCAATCTTGTTGCAAATTACATTTACTATAAATATTGTTCTATACATACTTTCCGTTTAATGAGTATTACCGAGATATTTGTATTTTTTTGTAATGAGTTCCGCTTTCAGTAAACCCCTACTCCTACTAGGCGCATATTAATAATAAGCTGATATCTAATGAACCACCTCATTATTAGGTTAAATACAAAATATTGTTTTCAACAAAGCTTTATTTTACGAGGTACAAACAAATACGTTCTGTTGACCCCTCCCCCTTTTTTTTTCTTGGGACTACAAAAAATCTGAGTGATTGAGATTAAAATTATTTTGATTGATTTCAAATTACTCCACTAACTATAATAAATAGTTTCCAATAAAATTAATATTTTATATTCAGATATATTTCTTTAATTGTTTGTTTTTCCGGTCTATCTATCGATACTGCACTACAAGGTTGGCCTAACCTGTTTTGTTTACAACCCAGCCGTATTACGTTGTAGGGACTATTAACTTATATTGTAAATTTACTGAAAGATTTCTCATTGCCGTTTGTAATTATTCACTAATATTCACGGACGTGTTACCTGTATGTACGAGTATATTTATCTATTGTAAACCTACTTCCATTTGGTTAGTATTTTCCTTTCCAGTGCTTTATTTAAGTGCTCTTTCGTTGTATAATGTGTGTGTTTTAGCTGATATCCCTTAAGGGAAATCAGCTATTGAGGTCGTACTCATGATGCGAGCTTTGAAAAATTCCTTCAAATTTCCAACAATCAATACCCAGGAGATGACGAAAATGAGGTCCGTTCATATATATATATATATATATATATATATATATATATATATATATATTTCTTTTAACGCTTTAGGGGTCGCAAGTTTTGTTTGATCGTTACCAAACTCGGAATTTAATCGTTTTATTTAAAAAAGAAGGTCAAGTTCGTTAATGGCTGAAATGGGACCAGTGGGAGTGGGGGACTTTTGAAAATTCGAAATATCTCCGTTATTATGCGTCGAATCGAATAATTGTATAGAATCGATCTTATTGCAAATTAAATTTTCTATAAATATTGTTCAATGCAGTTATTCTGTATCTTGAAAATTAACCGAGATATTTGCATTTGTATTGTGTGAGTGGTCGGCAGAAGTCGGCAATATTCCGGACCTTCCGCTGAAAGCTAGTTCGGCCGTTTCCGTAACTGTTCATACCTCGTGAATTGGTTTAGAGATTCCTTACTACTGCCGTTATTATTAGGCAGATTTCTCTATTGTTAAACTTCATGTGGGAAATCTGCTTAGTTTATGCAGCCCCTGCGTGACGGACTTGTTTTATATATGCAATGGGTTGTTAATGGATTAGTTGACTAGCAAAGAACTCATAAGAATAAAAGAGATTTATACATTTATTTTTTTTTTAAATTAACGAGCGTTAAAAACTTGTATTTACTATTGAATAAATATTTTCGATTCACGACAGCAAGATCTTAAATGATGACGTGTTCACACTACGTATTTGCATGTATATCACAACATAAACATTCGATGGAAACAATATTTGGTATATAAGCTTGGAATAATGTGGTTCACGATATAACTGCTACTTGGTTATACTCAGCCCAAGCGTGGATCTTACTCTTTACTCTAGCAATGTATCATGAATACAACCTCAATAGCAGATATTATTATTTCTCCGTGTATAGTATGATGGGAGAGTATGTATGTTACTGTAAGTACGGAATAAATGGTTGTAGATTATAGACTTGAATAACAATGTTCTCGAGCACTTTATTGGGCACAATCATCGGGCGTTTGGTGCTCACGTTTTTTGTTGTAATATCTTTGAACTTCTAATCCCAGGTCATCCAGGGTCTCTCTCTCCCTCTCTCTCTCTCTCTCTCTCTCTCTCTCTCTCTCTCTCTCTCTCTCTCTCTCTCTCTCTCTCTCTCTCTCTCTCTCTCTCTCTCTCTCTCTCTCTCTCTCTCTCTCTCTCTCTCTCTCTCTCTCTCTCTCTCTCTCTCTCTCCCCCCCCCTCTCTCTCTCTCTCTCTCTCTCTCTCTCTCCCCCCCTCTCTCTCTCCCCCTCTCCCTCTCTCTCTCTCTCTCTCTCTCTCTCTCTCTCTCTCTCTCTCTCTCTCTCTCTCCTCTCTCCTCCTCTCTCTCTCCTCTTCTCTCTCTCTCTCTCTCTCTCTCTCCTCTCTCTCTCCTCTCTCTCTCTCTCTCTCTCTCTCTCTCTCCCTCTTCTCTCTCCTCCTCTCTCTCTCCCTCTCTCTCTCCTCTCTCTCTCTCTCTCTCTCTCTCTCTCTCTCTCTCTCCTCCTCCTCTCTCTCCCTCTCTTCTCTCCCTCCCTCTCTCTCTCTCTCTCTCTCTCTCTTCTCTCTCTCTCTCTCCTGTCCCCCTCCCCCCCCTCTCTCTCTCTCTCTCTCTCTCTCTCTCTCTCTCTCTCTCTCTCTCTCTCTCTCTCTCTCTCTCGCAAATGAAAGAGGGCTTTTCACGGACATGGGGATTTGTTTTTTTTTTCTGTGTGTATTTTATTTTTTTTTTACCAGGGAAATGAATAAAACATTTAATTTTTAGGCCCGCCTCACCCCCTGGCCACGGCGGATAGTTAGTAGCGATTCAGCGGTGAATCTTTCATGATGAGAGGCTGTAAAGTTTGTCGGTATTTCTCCGGAGACCTCGCCTTTAGCATTTGCCGCCCCCAGAGGGCGTCCCCAGATCCGGGGGTCGAAGTCAGGACTTTTCTTTACTCACGACCCCTTCTCTCTTCCTACAATCCTTATTGTTAGCTCTCTTTTCAAACAAGGAATAAAATATTACTTCGAGGCTTCGGCTCTCCAACAAGTTTCCCATCCATATTTTCCCGTAATAAAATAGTTTAAAAAAAAAAGTCCGTCAGGCGGGCTGCGTAAACAGCAGATTTCCCATCAGGTAGTTAGGGTGTTTTTTTCGGTAATCAACTTCGTGATTATTATTCATTTTAGGATATGTAAAATTTAGTGTTGTGGTACATAAATTACTAAATAAACATTTTTATATCTTATTATACAATACCTAAATGATGCTATTGTAAAGAGGTAGCTTCTTTACTAAAGAAATGATTCAACCTTCTGTTTGTGAAGTGTCTTGGAAGGCCAATTTTATTTTTCTAGTTATATCATAGTTCGTAGAACATTGTTTGCACAGGTTGACTTTATAAGATGGAGTATTGTAGCATTTCGCATTTTTGTGGGGCTCATTAGTTATTAAGCGTATCTGCGTAAGATTTGTAGGGCCTACGCGCATCCTGGTAGTCACTACCTCTTCTTTTCGAATGCCTGTGAATGCACTGTTCCATTTCTCTGGAGAATCTTTTATATTTAGTAATTTCTTTATGAGTGCTACTTCCTTCCACATTGAATCCCAGCTTGCTATTTAGCTAGGTTCTCGTTTCAATAGCTTCATAGGAATGAAGTATTAGCTCATATGGGAGGGACCAACCGTCCAATATGAGCTGCTTCTTTTTCTGCTTTCTCAGCAGCCTCATTTCCTGCTATTCCGGAATGTCCGGGTATCCATAGCTGTTTGATTCGTTTTTTTTTTTTAGATTCCTCAGGATTTGCAAATAATTATTATTTTTATTTATTACTAGTTCGTCTTTCTGAGGGTTCTTTCTGCATGCTATGCAGAGCTGTCATGGAATCAGAGCACAATAAAAAACTTCCCACTTGAAGTTTTACAATAGATAAATCTACATACTTCTTATACTTAACACCACCTTGAATATTAAGGGAACAATTGAAAATGAAAAATCTTTCAATTTACATTTTAATAACTTTCACAACAGAAGGCGTATTTGCATGCACCTTATCTTGTAAATATCAGTTTGCAAAACGATATTTGGTATTTGAACTTCAAATAAAGTACTTCATAATATAATAGCTTAGTGTTAGTATAATAGGGTTAGGAGTGGGGGTTTACTGAAGGCTAAAGATCGACAAAACGTCATTATCTCAGTTATTGTTAATGATATAGAACACAATTATATAACAACATTGATACAACATTAAATTTACAATAATATTGGTGCAATTTGATATTTCGATATAACTTACTGTATCAAAGATATTTCGAATTTTCAGTATTGCATCCTTTTAAATTCTCCCTCCCGCTGGACCAATTTTAGTCGTTATCGAATTTGACATGTAGACCGCTTGAGCGTCAGACCAATATATACACATACATACACTCAACCGCAAAAAAAAACCGGACACTTCATTTTTGTCGTATTAAAAGCTAATTTTCAGCAAATTTCTTTATGTGGGTATTCTAGTTATTACAGAGAATTTAGAGTCTAAGTCCATTGAACTAATCCCTTCTGGATTAGTAAACAATTAGATAAAACTCAGATTAGATTTATTTGTCGTGAAGTTGATCTATTCTAAACTGTAAGTAGTTTTTCCGCAACATTTAAACATCTTTAATTATTAACCAAGCATTTTCTTTAATTAATGTTTTATTTTTATTTCGGTCCAGAATAATGGGTCTTTCAAACTTAGATGGAAGGCCGGAGCTTACGTTACATTGCTGAAACGCTTGGGGTAGCGAAGTCTACCATTCACTGTAATAAAAATGAAGAATCATTTTTTTTTTAATGTGTTAATTTATCTTTTTATTTTTTTTAATTTGTATTTTTGTGTAAATAATCAATAAAAATTATTCACTTTTGGCAGATTTTGTTTAAATATCCTATAGATTAACCAATTATTTTAATTAAAAAGATTAATATACATATATATTAAGTATTTAACAAAATTATAAGACTAAATCTAAGTGTCCGGTTTTTTTTGCGGTTGAGTGTATGTTTGTGCATTTGGTATTTAAGCTTCAAATGATGTGTTTCTTTTTATAACAGTTTATATGGTTACATGTGTCCAAGTGGCGGTTTACTGAAAGCTAAACAATGCAAATACTTCCCTTAATATCTAATATATAGACTATATCTATTTGACAGTATTTATAGCAAATTTAATTTTGATTCTAAACAACTATTTGTTTATTTGATTATTATCCGACTAATAATAACAATATATTTCGATGTTTCGAAGTCCCCCCTCCTCCCACTTATCCAGCTTCAGCTATTAACGAACTAGATCTCCAGTTTTATATGAAATGGTTGTATATAGAGTTTTGGTAACGATCAATTATAATTTAAATTGCGTATCAAAATGTCCGTCACGCAGGGGCTGCGTAAACGAAGCAGATTTCCCACGTGAAGTTATGCAGTAGAGAAATCTACTGACCAGAGCCGAGCAGTTACGGAAACGGCCGAACTAGCTTTTGTCGGGAAACTCACTCGTGTGTTATCCGCCCACATTTAATAAAAATGCAAATATCTCGGTTAATATTCAAGATAGAGAATAGATGTATATGGCAATATTTATAGTAAATTTAATTTGCAATATTTAATTGGTTCTATACAATGTTTTGATCCGACTTATGGTAACGGAGATATTTCGAATTTTCGAAAAAAAAAAACCCCCTCCCACTCGTCCGATTTCAGCCATTAACGAACTTGATCTGGCTTTTTGCATAAAACGTTTAAATATCGAGTTTGGTAACGATCAAACAAAAATTGCGACCGATTGATATATATATATATATATATATATATATACATATATGGAATTTTGAAGGGACCTCATTTTCGTCATCTTCGATGGACATTTGTGAAAACTTTTTAAAAATCGCGTCGTGTGTACGACCTCACTAGCTGATTTCCCATAAGAGGAAAAACGGCTGGGGCGGAGGGAGTTTCCACCTTGTGGAAAATTACCTCGATAGCTTTTCAGGAAGAGCTCAGCCTGCTCCTAGTGGCGGCTTTCCACGTAAATCAGGTGAGCAGCTGACGTGTGTGTTACTGTTACACGCCCTGTGCTTGGCAGATACCCTCGGGGGACTCCGGAAGGGGGGATTATAATATGCTTCTTCCCTCCCTCTTAATATCACGGAAAATATTTCAAAATAATATTATAATAAATATCTCTGAAGAAAATTGCTTCATTTTTCACATCGAAGTGACACAACTATTACCGGCCTGTTTCTAAACATTTGGCCACAAAATCAACAAGGATCTCAAAAAGTCCTTCACGCAGGGGCTGCGTGAACTAAGCAGATTTCCCACGTAAAGTTTTACAATAGATAAATATACATAACACCACTATGAATATTAACTTAGAAATCTTTCAGTCAGTTTACATTTTAATAATCTCTACTTTTATAATTCTCAATTTCTGGAGATAATTTATAGTAAATATAAATGAGAGAATATTCTCAATCACTCTAAATTTCAGTAATCCAAGAACTAAAGACGGAGTTGGGCATCAGAACGCATGGTGCTCATCTAGATTTGTTGGACACAATATTTGGTATAAAATGGTTCATAATATGTTGGCTTATTCGTAAATTGAGATGAAAAAGAACGTCTTTGTGTGTGTGTGTGTGTGTGTGTGTGTGTGTGTGTGTGTGTGTGTGCGTGTGTGTGTGTGCGTGCTTGTATGAGTTTTCACTCACTCGAGTGTGCATTAGGGAGGTACAGAGTTTTATGCAAATAGTCACCTGTAACAGCTAATATTTTATCTAAACCTTAATAATTTAAATTTCTTTTATTCATTTTATATACGAATTTTATTATAATTATTGATTTATATATTGAATATTTAAATATTTTATTAATGATTTCCCTATTGTCAAATAGTTTCGATTTTCAGTTTTGTACCTAACTTTGAATTTTGTCTTTATTTGTTTCCTTGTTTATTTATTTTGTTCTTTGTTGTGTTCTGTTATTGTATATTTAATTTCCATTCTTGTTTTTGAGTTCCATTTCCGTTTATGTGCTCCAGTTCCGTTGTTGTGTTTCAGTCAGTTTTTGTTTTTTATTTCGGCTCTTGTGTTCTATTTATTTTTAGCAGATTTCCCCTAAGGGAAATCAGCTATTGAGGTTGTACTCATGACGAGATTTCCGAAATTGTTCTTCAAATGTCCATCGATCCTACCCAGGAGATGACGAAAATGAGGTCCGTTCAAATCTTTATATATATATATTTGTCTGTTACCGCTCTAGCGGTCGCAATTATTGTTTAATCGTTACCAAACTCGATATTTAGTTGTTTTATGTAAAAAGAAAGATCAAGTACGTTAACGGTTGAAATCAGGCCAAGGGGTGGGGGGGGGTTTAGAGGGGAGGATTTTTGAAAAAACGAAATATCTCCGATACTATAGGTCGGATCGAAAACTTGTATAGAACCAATCTTATTGAAAATTAAATGCACTTTAAATATTGTTTTATACATTAATTCACTATCTTGAATATTAACCGAGAAATTTGCATTTTTCAGTTTTTACCCATCAGAAAATCGCCACTTCTACTCATGTTACTTAAACAATACTCTGCTACATAATAAATCACATTATTCGAAGTTTAAATACCAAAAATTGTATCCAAGAGATCTTTATTATTCAAGAAACATGGAAATATGTCCTGAAGACTCCCCCTCCCCTGTCTTAAGGTTTTGGACTACTAAAATGTGATCGATTGAGATAACAATTATTCTGACTCATTATTATTTACAGTACTAGATATAGTAAATAGTTTCAATAAAATTAATATGTTATATGCTGATATATTTCAGTATGTAATTGTTTTTCTTTCCGGTGTGAAGCGGGCAGACCCGTCGTTTGTTTACATTTCGCTTCCTGTCGGCAGGTTTTTGAAATTGGATGAAACATTTCTTATTTCCGTTTGTATTTATTCACGGTGGTTTTGTGTTACCAGTACGTAGATTTATCTATTACTAAACTTCACCAGGGAAATCTGCTTAATTTACGCAGCCCCTGCGTGACGGACTTAATTGCTTTCCACTTCTGTTTTGTGTTGCGTTTCTATTTCTTTCCCATTTCTGTTTGGGATTCATCACTGTTTTTTTTGTTTCTTCTCAGAGTTTTGTGACCCTTTTATGTTGTGTGTTCCTTTTGTGATCTGTGTTCCTTTTCTGGTTTGTGGTCCTCATCATTTTTGTTTTTCTTTTCTGTTTTGTGTTACATTTCTGTTTTTCTTTAATTTTGTTCGTTTTTTTTTCGTATTGTTTTGTTTTCATTTGTTTTGTTTTATAAGTTACGGAGCTTTTGATTAGAGCAACATCGCCAAAGCTGTGAAGCTCCTATTAACAAATAAATAATTTCCAAAATTCACATCAAATGTTTTTTATTGAGTCTCATGAATTTCATCCGTGTTGAAAGAAATTGCCCTAGGAGAAATTTTATTTTTGAAAAGCAGAAATATAAGTTGAAACGAGTATTTTGAACTTTTTCTTAGATTCATTTGATATCCTTTATTGATTTTCGATGCTCCTGAACCAGGCTATTATTTATTTATTATGTAATGGTATAAATCGTATCACTATCTGAGACTCTTAATCTTTAACAGAGTTAGATGTTTTTTTGTGATTTTGCTGGGTATATTATAACTGGAATTGTTGTAGTCTATATTATTGATAAGGGGAAAAAGCTGTGATAAGAGAATGGATATATTTCGAAATTGCTAATAAATGTCAGCTATAATAGCACTAAACTATGGCATAAAAGAGTCGACACTCTTTCTTCTCGGCTTCATAATATTATATTTGGGTTGTTCTAGAAGGGCTTTATTTGTTGTACTATGGAAGAAGGGGGGAGTGGTTGACCTGGTTTAAGCCTCCCAAGTTTTAACGAAAACAAGAAGTCGGGAGCTGAGCCGAGGAGAATTGCGCACACATCCCGGCACACAACTTAGATTGCATCTCGTTATGAGAAACTGTTTTATATATATGCTTGTTTTGATCGCAACTCCAAGTCCTTATAATACAAAGCAGATATTGTACAAGTTCTAAAGTAATAAAAGGAGAATGGCTAAGGAGCTTTTTTCGATTTCCTCTCAGATATATTTGGTTAGCTGCTTCGGTATCGCCTAACAATAACCATAAATCTTCTGACGGGGCAAGATCTTTTTGAAGAGATCCGTCCTAGAGAGGATAACCATAGAATCTACTTTTAGCAGATTTCTCTTAAGGGAAATCAGCTATTGAGTGAAATCATGACAAGAGTTTCTAAAATGATATATATACACACACACACACACACACACACACACATATATATATATATATATATATATATATAAACATATATATAATTGTAACCTCGGTCCATACATTGATTTTTTTTTCTCAAAATTTCATGATACTTTTTCGTTTTACATGCCATAGGCACGATACGGGTATCTGCAATTTGTAGCTTTGGTGTTTGTTTGTTACCTTTTCATGCATAAACGGCCGAACCGAATTTTATGACCTTGGAATGTATAGTACTACTAACCGAACTTAGACTTTAGGCAGTATTAATATTCTGTGAGACGAACAGGAGTGGAGGTTATAAGGGAGGTATGAAATATATAAATAAAGATATTTCGTTTCGTATTGCTTTTTCGGAAAATATACACATGACAAAAGTTGTTTATTTTGTCATTTAGAGTAACATTTGTTATAGACACGCTTGTTGTATACCGAAGTATAAATGAGTTATGCGCTAAAAACTATAGCGGGAGTCTACAATTTTATTTGGCACAAAAGACTCAAGTGAATTAAACAAAACTTGGTGTGTGAATTAGTACCAACTCCTCCTAGATAATAAGCTGTACCGACATTTCTAGGGACGAGGAGGAGTGGGGGTTGTAAGGGAGGCCTGAAATTAAAAATAGCGATATTTCGTTTCCTATTGGTTTTTCGGCAAGTATGCACATGACAAAAGATTTTTATTTTGTTATTTAGAATAAATTTAGTTGTATTCACTTTTGTCGTATAACAAAGTATAAACAAGATATACACTAAATACTAAAGCGGGAATCAACATTTTTATTGGGCACTAACGATTAAACGGAACTTAACAAAACTCTATATGTGTACTAGCATTAATTCTTCCATCATTATAAGCTAAATTAAAGTGTTTAGGTTCGATCGGGAGTGGGTGGTATAACGGAGGTCTGAAATAAAAATTTGCTATGTTTCATTTTCTATTTGTTTTAAGGCAAACGTGCACATAACAAAAGTTGTTTAATTTGTTAATTAGAGTAACTTTTATTTTATACATTTTTCGTATAACTATGTATGAAGCAAGTAATTTGCGTAGAAATATTGATAAACTCAACAATTCTTTCCAAGAATAAACTGCCAGGTATCTCACCTAGATAAATTAAATCATATCTATGTCAGTATTTTAACCTTAATAATTCAAATCTGTATTTTATTTTTTAACGCCAGTATCAGATTGTACCAAATAAAGTCTACTGCCCCCCCCCACTCCCCCATTCATCTCCCAAACCTTAATTCATGAGAAACGCCAGTGTGCAGATGATGGTGTATAGGGACTTTTTTTCATACATGGTTTGGAAGACAAAAATTCAATGATTATAAATTATGTGGTCCATTATGTAAACACTGGGACGGGGAAATGTCAAAATATTGTGCAGAGTAAAGCCTTGCCAAATATATACCATCATCATTCAGCCTCAAATGAATTCCCGGGCGAAACCGGGTAACTTAGCTACTATATAACGTATACATATATATATATATAATATAATATTAATCTTAAGTATATATAAATTTCGTCTTGCTCCTTTCCTAATAGATAAATCTACATCCTGGTAGCGCAACTTGACCGTTATTAGACGAGTTCCTTGAAGGGAAATCAGACTATTGAGGTCGTACAATTTCAATGACCTGTCGATTTTCGAAACATTAGGTTAGAAATCTAATTCCATCGGTCATACCCACTTCACACCGGAGATGACGAAAATGAGGTCCGTTGAAACATTTTAGAATATAACATACTATTGAGAAATATATACTATACCTAGTGCTGTAATTAACGCTCTAGCGAGTCGCAATATTTTGCGATACCAAACTCGATCATTTAAACGAGTTTTAGTAGTGCAAAACCTTAAGACAAGATCATCGTTAATGGCATGAAAATCGGACCAGTGAGGTCTCTTGAAGGGGAGTTTCGGAGGGGGGAGGGGATTTTGAAAAATATCACAATAATCTCCATTTATTATGCGTCGGATCGAGAAAAATGGTATATGTATCAATCAAATGGGGGTTTGGTGAGGGTTAAAAACTAAGGGGGGGGTGGGGGGGGGGGGGGGGGGGGGGGTTATAATTGCAAATATCTCGGTTAAGATTTACTATAGAATAAATGTTCTTATACATTTATCCTGTATCTTTGAATATTATCGTGATATTTGCAATTTATGATTGAGTCTGTGGACATGTATTGGTTCCGGGGGTGGGGCGGGTGAGTAACGGGGGTCCGTTTCCGTAACTGTTCGTGGCTCTGGTTGGAAGCTTCTCTAAACCCGTTTACCACTGGTCCGATTTCTAAACCTTTAACGAACTTTTACCTTCGTTACTATATGTTAGATTTATCAAATACCGAGTTACTTGACGATTCATACGCACCTCCCCTCCTTCTTTAGTTCTGTACTATCTTAAAAATTTGATGTATATTAACATATAAATATATTTCTATACATATTCAGAAGGTACCGATTCAGGTCGGTGAATATTTATTTTTAATTTACTGTGAAAGATTCCTCATTCCGGTTACCGTTTGTGTTTGTATTTAATCACGGTGGTGTTCGATGTACTAGTATGAAGATTTCTCTATTTAAAACTTCACATGGGAAATCTGCATCATTAGTTACGCAGCCTCAATAGCGTAGACGGACTTTTTTTCTTTCCGGTTGTGAGGCGGCAACCCCATTCGTTTACAATTACTAACCCATAGTTTATTGAAATATGATGAAACATAATTAATTCCGTCTCCTTTCCGTATTTATTCACGGTGGTGTTGTGTTAGCAGTATGTAGATTTAGCTATTACTAATTTTCACTAGGGAAATATGCTTAGTTCACGCAGCACCTGCGTGACGGACTTTTTTTTAAAATAAAACGATTAAATATCAAATTTGGTAACGATACGACATACATTGCGCGTTATCAGACAAGTATATATATATATATATATATATAAATATATATATATATATATATATATATTAAATGTTGAACACACCTTATTTTCGTCATCTCCTAGGTAGGTTCGATGTATATTTGAGGACATGTGGAGGAAAATGGCTTCATGAGTACGACCTCAATTGCAGATAGTTCCTAAAACCTTAGCTGGTTACTAATTGATTAGATTCCATTTGCATTTTCTCAGTTTTCGCAATCCATAACCGCTGAGTGATTAGTTGAACCGTTAAAGCCTCGAAGGGAGATGAATGACGTCGGCTGCACATTAACGGTACACGTTTTACTGCCTAACCCCTTGCTATGGATTACCGGAGAAACTACTCCCCTTGAATCAATTATTAAACCCATTTTGCAGGGCTAAGTGTCTTATTTTATGCTGTTTAGAGTAGGTACTTTCTGTTTTCCTCCCAGTTTTTTTTTTTACGGCGGGGTGAGGAGTACTTGAAGCAGTAAAATATTCCATTACGTTGATCGTGTAGTTACTCCTACCGCTGATATATTCAAAGCGACTTAGCTGCAAAATTTATTTACATCCTTATAAAACATGTATTAAACTGATTTTCTCTCTTTCTTTTTTTGGGTCTTCTTGAAGGTAAAGTAAAATGGAGGACTTGGTCAATGAAATTATCTTTAATATTTGATATTAGCTGAGTTACCGGTTGTTGGCATGTATAAGTAAAAAAAGTCTTCTCCTCGAATTATAAATAATGGTTTATATGAGATTTTTGAAATTTATTTATGAACATCACATAAAAGATGATTTTCCCTTTATAAAAATCAAAAATTGTACAAAGCCAAAATACAAAAGTAAAATAAGATACATACTACAATTAATGCATATAATTTGATGAATTTTCTTTGTACACCACAGAATAATTTGTATGCTAAATTTTGTCGTATATTTAACATTTTTGTAGGTATGATAATTTGCTGATTTACTGCGACCAGTAGGAGAGGGGGATTTTGAAAATTCGAAACAGAAAGAAGAAAATTGTATAGAATCAATCTTATTGCAAATGTAATGTTCTGTAAATGTTCTTGTATTCATGTTTTCGACCTTCTGTAAACCCCCCACTCCTAGTCATGTCATATTAACAATAAGCTGTTATATGATGGACCACTTCATTCCAATGTTAAATAGAAAATATGACTTTGATTGAATTATTACTTTTACAGACACATGCAAATGTGTTATCAATTAAGAATTTTCATTCTTTACTCGAAAATGTTTATTTTCATCCACACCATCCATCATCAATATTTTAACCGTTTCAGTCAGACACTGAAGAGCCATATATTGTTATTGCCTGAAATTGGGAATTGGAATAGTGGTGGTTTAGAGGTTGGGGATCCGAAAATTCAAAATATTTCCGTTATTATGATTCGGATCAGAAAACGTTATAGAACCACTCTTGTTTAACTTTTGAATTTCAGCAATTGTTGCTCTATGATTATAAACCATCTCCATTCCGTTTAGGTTGAGCTCTTAACTCAAGTTACAGCTGAATCTATAGATACAACTAAGTTCTTATCAAATTTAACAGCCGAATTATTGTAGAACAATAATAAATTGTTATCAATCAATTAGTATTGTTATATTAAAATTAAACAATTACTTATTATTATTATCAAAAACAATATTAACTATGTTAAAATACTACTAGATTTTTAACAACTCTCTTCCTCGAAAATTTATTTAATGCGTTCATCACAAACATACATATTGTTAATAATCTATAGATATTTAACAACTTGCATCTATCCTGAAAATTATTTAACGTTTCACACCAACATCATAAAATAAAACTTTATACAGTCAAATAAGGATTTCGTTAGTATGAGATTAGTATAAAATTGCCTGAAGGAAACATGAATGCACTATTTATCTCAGTTATATATTGAGGATAGTTCCGTACATAAATATATATATATATACATCCATATTTGCCATAAGGAAACTAACTCCACATATATACTATTGTTTCGATCCGCTTTTACATGAAAACACAGGGTATAATGGTCCTTGACAAATATTATATATATATATATATATATATATATATATATATATATATACAAAAACCCCCCTTCCTATAATTTGAATCAGCTTACTAGCCTCATTGCTTGAATATCTGCTTTTATATTGGAGAAGGTGGTAAACATTCCTGGATTACAACAGTGAAAATAAGTTCTGATGTTTTGGTTGTCCGTCAAAGAGAATATCTACATGGGTAAAGTTTCCTAAAGTACAACAGTTGAAAATAAGGTTTAAAAGAAAGAATTTTTGTTATTTTTCTTCAAAAGTGGGGGGCTATCAATCCTACTTAATATAAAAGAAAATGAATTCCTTTATTACATGCAATTATACTTATTATTAGGTGCACAGACCAATTCTGTTTGTCATGATAGTCTTACTAGAGACATGCAAATTATAGGTTTATTTGATTTAGATGTCCTGTAACGGAACTGTAGCTTTTAGAAAGTGTAATTATTTAAAAATAAATGAATTATGTCAGATGACATTACAGGCCTATGATTGAATCAAGTACTATACTTCTTTAAAATAAATGAATGATATTGGTTATTCATACCAGGGTATTTGCTATTAATTTGTAATTGAAATCGAAGTTAATTATTATTTATTCTTATGAAATTAATATTTAATAATTTTTAATACATATTAATGATATTTGCTGTTTAATTATGTCAATTGGCCAGGAATTATTATTATGCTATGTTGTAATTTTTTAATAAGCCAATATAATATATGCTAACAAACCACAACTAACAACAATTTGCCTAGACTCTTGTGCAACATAGTTCGTTGTAAACATAAGCCCTAAATAAAAATTTTTCATTATATCAATTGTTGTTGCTGTAAGTATTTTTCGGTAACACAAGTATTAAGCGAGTGAAGACCGAAAACAAGTACGAATAGTTTTCGGTCTTCAGTAACACAGTATGTTATCCCAGCAGATGGGGAATCTGCTTAGTTTACGCAGCCCCTGCGTGATGGACTTTCTAATACATTCTGTTGCTAGAGAGCTGGTTTATATAATATTGGCCTATAACCGATGACATTGTTGATGATGATGTGCTGTATGTGTTGCTATGGCGAGTGGGCTATGGCTGGCGTTAGATGATAGATTGGGGTAGTTTGTTGTTTAGATGGATGGTTTGCTGATCTCACCCTGGCCATCTGGGCTGACCTTTGTCCCTTTTAGTTTGGCAAACATTCCTTTAGTTACAATTATATTCCATCTCGTTCATGTTCCTATCATGGGGTTTGATGGCCACCCATTATTGGCGAGATAGCTAAAATGTTGTATTATATCCTTCATATCGACTAGATTCAAGTTCATCTTGGTGGGGAAAAGGTCCGTCACGCAGGGGCTGCGTAAATTAAGCAGATTTCCCAAGTAAAGTTTTACAATAGTCAAATTTCACGAGAGCCGAACAGTTGCGGAAACGGCCGAACTAGCTTTTGGCGGAAATTCACGACTAGAACCGAAATTAGCCGATCTCATCTCGTCCGTTATTCACACTCACTTAATGAAAATGCAAATATTTCGGTTAATATTAAAGATGGAGAATAAATGTATATAACAATATTTATAGTAAATTTAAGTTGCAATAGCATTGATTGTATACAATTTTTCGATCCGACGTATAGTAACGGAGATATTTCGGATCAGCCGTTGACGAACATGATCTTTATTTTTACATAAAACGTTTAAATATCGAGTTCGATAACGATTAAGCAAAAATTGCGACCGCTAGAGCGTCAACAGACAAATATATAATTTTGAACGGACCTCATTTTTATCATCTCCTGGGTAGGATTGATCGACATTTGATGGAAATTTTTGAAAATCGCGTCATGAGTACAGCCTCAATAGCTGATTTCCCTTGAGGGAAATCTGCTAAAAAAAATATTATTTAATACTTCGTTACCGATTAAATTCCTTTTGTCCCGTTGGTGGAAATAAAACTCATGACTCCAGATTTACGACGTGGGATTAACAACACTACCTTTAC
Source organism: Riptortus pedestris (assembly GCA_019009955.1). NCBI lineage: Eukaryota > Metazoa > Arthropoda > Insecta > Hemiptera > Alydidae > Riptortus > Riptortus pedestris. Next base: position 1,618,619 of record CM032232.1, read on the forward strand.
TCATATGGCGAGCCTGAACTCATGTATGAAAAAAAGTCCGTCACGCAGGGGCTGCGTAAACTAAGCAGATTTCCCACGTGAAGTTTTACAATAGAGAAATCTGCCTAATAACAACTGTAGTAGTAAGAAACCTCTAAACCTAAAAAACATTATTTAGGGCGTAATAACCCAGTAGTTTCTAGCCCCAAAAAACAGTTTGACGCTAACCTCTAAACTAATTTACTGATGGACGAAATATTTCTGGAGAACGGCGCCAGAGCTCTCGGCGGAAACTCAGAACATAGCCTACTGGTAACCACACGTAGAATACAAATGATATCTCGGTTAATATTCAAGATAGAGAATTAATGTATAGAGCAATATTTATTTTGCAATAAGATTGGTTCTATACAATTTTTTGATCCGACGTATAGTAACGGAGATATTTCGAATCTTCGAAAATCCTCCCCTCTAAACCCTCCCTCCCACTGCAGACTAATTTCCAGCCGTAACCCACCAACCTATCTTTTTTTTTACATAAAACGGCTTAACAACAAATATGAAACATGGTAAGGATCAAACAAAAATTGCGACCGCTAGAGCGGTAACAGACAAATATATATAGATATATATACAGTTTTGAACGGACCTCATTTTCGTCATCTACTAGGTAGGATCGATGGACATTTGAAGAAAAATGTCGAAAATTCCGTCATGAGTACAACCTCAATAGCTGATTTCCCTTAAAGGAAATCTGCTAAAAACAATAAATTGCATTAAAGTAATCTATTTTATGTTGAATATTATGAAAACTACTAATACATTTATATAGAATAGATAACTGCCAACTATTCTCATTCATTGCTGATTTATAAATCTGCAAGCGTTAAGCAATTTTTCAGTTTAGCCATAGCTGTTGTTTGATCCTCAGTGTGCAAGCTTCCAAGAAGAATGGTTTCCTTATTTGAGGAATTGTTGTAAAAGTTGTTGTCGTTCTTGAGGTTGTGGGCCGAGTTCGTGCACGAGCTGACCACGACAGGGTTACCTCAGCACCGATAGCCTCATTATCAGCTTGCAAATGGATCTGCAACTCTGCAAGTCGTGACAATAAAATTAAAATACGCCTTAGTTTAATTGGGAGACCTCATTAGTATATTTCAATCGTTGCCCTGTTAGAATAGGCGAGTTTTTGTGCATTTTTTACTCTCCGCCCCCCTCCTTCTCCGATGGGAATTCATTTAAGCAAGCCCCATAATTAAAGAGCCTTAATGATCTCCATTTTAAAAGAATAATGTATAAACGCCAACACGGCACTTTTCAACTCTGTAATGAAGAGAAAACTCGTTAATAAGACATTTTTGTTAGAGTTTTCGTTAATGGTTTTTCCGAGGAGGGGGGGGGGTCGGTAAGGGGGTTGTTGAGGGGGGGGGATTCCAGTCTTAACCCCCCCCCCCCACCACTTCACTATTCTAAAGATCAAAGAATAATTATTGCTGTAATCCATTAAGGGCTGAACCCTTTCTCAACACAACGGCAAACCAACCTCTCCACACTTTTCCAACCAACCAGATGGAATATTGAATGGAATCTAAATAACAAATGATTTCATGCATTTTCAAAGCTTCCTTTTCATATTCTGCACATTTTTTTTTTTCCTTAGCAATAAATTATTTCTATGACGATAATAAAAAGTTTGATGGTAGCGACGTCATCAAAAACTACCACAGTTTATGTTTTAATGAAGGCTGCTTTTTCCACGCTGTCATATTCAAAGCCGAAAAAGTGCAACGATGGTATTTACCAATTAAATGTAGAGATAATTTAATTTTCATTACACTGACCTGAAAACATGTGTTTTCTATGCATGATCTGCGTACGGAAACTAAGAGTTTCCGTACTACGACGATAAAATTTGGCGGGAATCAAACACATGTATTTGTAATATTCCTAATTTTTTCATTTAACTTTATTTAAGAAATCGATGCTGTTGAATCGACATCAACCAATAATTTGGTAATCAACAAGCCGTGCATACCACCTAAAGGGTTTTTTATTTATTTATTAACGTCCACTTTTTGCAACTTAGGCTAATTGGGACGGGTTATCTACAGGTTACCACCCTTTTCTAGCCAGGGTGGGATTTTAGGACGTTATTTAATGAATTTCGTCACTAAATAATTTCCTTTGCCCAGGCAAGAATCGAACTCTCCACTCTAGGTTTACCATGTGAGATAAACGTCAACGCTTTAACTCGCATGGCTAACCTGAGCCCCACCTAAAGGGTTTAACATTAGCGGCAATAAGAATTGCACAATTAATATCAATATAAAGATGTAATTTGTAACCTTGTTGTTCTGACAATGTTTCATAACTACCATAAAAATAAACCTGTTTGGCTTAATTAATTTCAGTAATTTCTTGAGGTTGTTGTACAGTGTAATGAAAAGTAATTTTCATTATTCGTACGGAAACTGTCTTTTCGGTACTCGGTCTGTTTTCCAAGCTCGGCTTCGCCTCGCTCGTAAAAATAGACCTCGTATCGAAACACTCAGTTTCCGTACTTGTGATGAAAATAACTATTAATTTAGTTCTGTTGAATAGTCAGCAAGACAGATGTAGATCCCATAGAATAATGACACAAACCGCCTGCTTTTGACACAAATAAAGTCTGCATGTTTTTTTCTATTTTTTTTTCATCATAAGGTGTTACGTGTTTAAATTTTTTTAAAAAAACTACTGATTCAGGATTTTTTACACTTTTCCGTTGGATTTTATTGTAGCTACTGTATCAGCTGGGCCGGCTCAGTAACAACCCTTAACCTAACCCCTACTAGGTGCCACCTGCTCTCAGTGATAGTGTTGCCAGAAACTATTTTAACTACAATAATTACTCTAATTTTAAAGTGGGTATTCTGCGAGCAACTTGGCAGTTACCTTTTAGTTCAGTTTAAAATTAATAGCGTACTTTCGCTGTTGTGTTTATTAGTGCTCTATTTTTCTTGTGCGAACTCTTCTATCTATTATATTTTCATTTTTATTTTTCGACAGCGTAAATATTTGTTTTTTTTTATGTTTTTTTTAATTATAGTGAATTTATTACTTTCAAATTTTGTTATCCTACGTTGTAAAAACCCATCCATTAAACCAGCAACTTACTAACTTAACTCAGAAAATTTTCCACGTGCTACTTTAATATTCCCATATATCCTGGCAAACTACCAGAAAGCACGAATGACTACCTGAATAATTGAGTAATGAAAAAATAGCAATAATAGTTTAACAAGATTGATTCTATAACATTTTACGATCCAGCAAATAATAACGAAGATATTTTGAATTTACTAATTCCCTTCCCCCTTTACCCCCCCCCCCACATATGATTTCTACAACACATATGATATTTGGTGTTGACTGAAACGGTTAAATTTCGAGTATGGTATGGATAAAAAAAAATTTGGAAACAAGAAAGTAAAATCTTAAATCATGACGTCACCAAACAACGAATGTGCATGTTTCTCTCTGAATAAAGGTTTCTTGTAAACATTATTTGTTATTTAAGCTTAGAATATGTGGTTCATGATATGTATAACAGATTATTGTTAATATGAAAACTAAAAAATTCAAATATCTCGGATAATATTCATGATAGAGGTTATATGTATATAACAACATTTATAGGTAATTACGTTTGCAACAAGATTGGTTCTATACAATTTTTCGATCCGACGTATGATCACAAAGATATTTAGAATTTTCGAAATCCCCTCCCCCCGAACCAACTCCCCCGTGTGCGATTTCAGCCGTTAATGAATATATATATATATATATATATATATATATATATATATATATATATAACTTTGAGGAAATTTAAAATAAGAGAGATATCTAGAAACCTGAACTTCTAGGCGTGAAGGCTGGCTTGAAATGCTGGTCGAAAGCTCTAGTATTTTGAGCGCCAACTCTCTCGCTGATTGGTCGGAGCTGGGTTGATCGCCTAGAAGCTTCTAGATTCCCGCCCTGGTTCCATCAACACCATTTTAGCAGATTCGAAAAATTTCTTCAAATGTCCATCGATCCTACCCAGGAGATGACGAAAATGAGGTCCGTTCAAAATTATATATATATATATATTTGTCTGTTAACGCTCTAGCGGTCGCAATTTTTGTTTGATCGATACCAAACTCAGAATTTAATCGTTTTATGTAAAAAGGAAGATCAAGTTCTTTAATGGCTGAAATCGGACCAGTGGGAGGGGGGTTTAGAGGGGGAGTTTTTAAAACTCAAACTTTTTCCGTTATTATGCGTCGGATCGAAAAATTGTATAGAATCAATCTTATTGCAAATTAAATGTACTATAAATATTGTTCTATACATTTATTCTGCATCTTGAATATTAACCGAGATATTTGCATTTGTATTCAGTGTGTGGTCGGCAGGAGTCTGCTATGCTCGGGACCTCCCACCGAGAGCTCTGGCGGCCGTTTCTGTAACTGTTCGTCCCTCGTGAATAGATTTAGAGATCCCTTACTAGTACAGTTGTTATTGGGCAGATTTCTCTACTGTAAAACTTCACTTGGGAAATCTGCTTAGTTTACGCAGCCTCTGAGTGACGGACTTTTTTTTTTCGGGGATGCCCTCAATTGTTTTGTACTTCTTAAGGATACTTAATTTTAAAGTAGCAACAAAATCCCTCAAGTAGACCGATGGAGGCATATTTCGCAAGAATATTATTTCATTTAAGCCTACTGTGTCTATGGCAAATTGAATACTTGAATATGGAACATTGTTTAACGCCCGCTGTGAGAGAGTTTCCATCGCTTTTTGGCCTTAATACACCTGCATACAACAGGAGATTATTATTTTAGACGATACGAGGATAGACTTTTTCTCTTTTCCCAGGCAGCACGCTTTCATCTTAGTAAATATGATGAGCTATAATGGGCCCTTTATTTGATAAAAATATCAAAATACATATTTTATAAAAGGAGACATGAGACAAGGTTTGAGTTAGTATTGTAACGAGATCTGATGCTGGGCTTGGCTCTCTCTTCTCTTGAATATTTAGCCTACAAAATCTCCCCCCTACAATATTTAGGGGCCGTAAAAAGACTATGCCACCCCTCTGCCTCTCTCTCTCTCTCTCTCTCTCTCTCTCTCTCTCTCTCTCTCTCTCTCTCTCCCTTCCGCCCTCTCTCCTCTCACTCTCTCTCTCTCTCTCTCTCTCTCTCTCTCTCTCTCTCTCTCTCTCTCTCTCTCTCTCTCTCCCTCTTTTTTTACGGATTTTATTCCATAAAAAATATTGCTCATGAATAGTGATCCCCCGGCTTCTTGTCCCCTCAAATATGAAGATATTCAGAGTTGAAGCTAAGCTCCTTAACCTTCACTATATTCTTCCAAGGACTTACTTTATACAGTTCAAGTTTTGTCTCAGCAGATTTCCCTTAAGGAAAATCAACTACTGAGGTTGTAGTCATTTTCCATGTATTTCCTCAAATGTCCATCGGTTCTACCCAGGAGATGACGAAAACGAGGTTCGTTCAAAATTATATATATGTATGTAATCTTAGTATGCACTATAACAGTATTGCACAGTAAAATAACTCACGATCACTGAGATTCAAAAAAAACAAAAAAAAAACAGGGCACTGCACTGATCTTCACAAAGAACACGTCACTGCACTGTCCTTTGCATAAGCACGGCACTACACTGTTCTTTTCACAAACACGGCACCCCACTGCAAACTGTAAAATGCACTGTTCACTAAAGCAGCTCTGAACGCACTGTTATTCATTGCGACCAATCTAACTGTCGGACGAGCTGTATAGACTAGCCTAGATCCCAGACACCAAGAACATTCATTGGTGCCAACATTTTTTGGCCAAAAAGATTTTTGACACAAATTACTATGAGCGGCAGTGAAAGTGATAGTGAGGACGAAGACTTTATATTTTTTGTGGCAGAGCAGTAGAGCGATTATTTTCTTTTGCCTCGATGGCAAACGCACCAAAATCTAATAGCCTGTCTGATAAACATTCTGAGTTAAGAGTAATTTTATTGACTAATTTGTTTAAACTTTAAAGAATTATTTAATTTCATTCGACTTGGGAAAATATAAAAAGGAATATACATATTATTTTCGTCAGTTTTCATTTATTTGCATTAACATTATTTTCAGTTATTATAACAATGTAGTATAGGTACTATAATAAACTTTGAATATAAAGACGTTGGATGCAGTTCTTTCTTAACAGCCTCAATTACTTCAGTTAGTGTTTTACACAGTTTTTAAGTAACTGTAGTTGCAACTACTACTAGTACAGTTTCAATTACTAACTGTAGCTGTTTTTGGAACTACTGATTTTCTCAACTACTAACTAGTTGTAAAATTGCAATTACAATTACTTTAGTTTAAAAATGCAGTTGCCCATTATCAATTTCTAATTACATTAGTAGTTGTAGTTGTAACTATATTTCAACTAATGTACACATAAATTGTAATTGCAATTACAATTACTTTAGTTTAAAAATGCAGTTGCCCATTATCAATTTCTAATTACATTAGTAGTTGTTGTTGTAACTATATTTCAACTAATGTACACATAAATTGTAATTGCAATTACAATTACTTTAGTTTAAAAATGCAGTTGCCAATTATCAATTTCTAATTACATTAGTAGTTGTAGTTGTAACTATATTTCAACTAATGTACACATAAATTGTAATTGCAATTACAATTTTGCCCAACTCTGGTATATTGTGGTGTGGTCCCTGTTTCCACGCAGAGTATCCCTCTAACGTGGGAATTTAAAATTTAAATAATTTTCTGTGCTCCATCCTTTGGATACTTAACAAATTTCAATGATTACATTATAGTATTTCGTAGAGAATAATTAATTAAAAACATTAATAGAACAATAAAAAATAAATAAAATGAAAAAAAAAAAACACATGTAAACATTAAACATGCGTATATGGTGTAGATCTACAAAATTGTGTCCAGTTCTTGAATAAATGCATTTAATCCATTGTTGAATTTGAATAAATGTTTTGGTTTGTCCGTCGGCCAAGTTCCGTTTTGTAAGGTAATGTACTTAATGAGTTTTGTTCATAGTCCTTCAACTAATGTACAGTCATATAAGAGGTGGTCACATGTCTGTTCAGTCTCATCGCCACATTTGTATTTATTTGTGTTTGTTAGTTTAAATTAGTACAAGTAACTCTTCGTAGGTCCATGTCCTGATATAAATTGTATTTGTTTAGAATTGCTAAGTGTTATTTTTTGTCTCTGGTATACAGTTGGTATGTACTTATGTAATCGTCGTTTTTTAGTAGTGTTTGTCCATCTTTCGTCCCATTTTTTATAAGATTCGTCTCTCAAAATAGTTTTAAAGGTCTGTTTAGAGCATGTAATAGGTATCGTTTCGTCTCTTGAAGCTGTATTTGCAAGTTGGTCTGCTGTGTCATTTCCTAAATTTCCCGAGTGTCCTTTTATCCATGTTATTGCCACTATTACATTCTTCTGTCTACAAAGTGTGATTAGTCTTCTGATCTGTTCAGTCTGTTCGTTATGGTTTTCGTTATTGTAAATGCGGTCTATGCTAATTTTGCTGTCCGTATGTATTATACTAGTCTCTCTGTCACTTGAAATGCCGTGCAGTGTTTTGAGTGCCCCAGTAATTGCAAGGTTTTCTGCTTGATTGTTTGTACATAGTGGATGTAGTATTGTCTGCTACGACTGCATCAGTCCCAGTCTTGTTTTGTATTGTCCTAGTTAATGTCTGTATGGGTCAGCATCTGCCCTAGCAGAGTACTAAAATCTCGCTGCGGTCCTTAGATATTAAACTTTCTTACTGCTCCTCCATCTTTTCTGTTTGTTTGCCGTCGTTGCTTTGAGTGGCTCTTCTCTCCTTTAAACTCCCCAAGTCCCCTCCAGACTTGCCCGTCTGCTCCCCCCGTTTATTTATTTACCAGCATCAAATGGAATGGGAAAACTTCTAAATAGTTTCTTGGCTCTTCTATTTCTTGCCAATTGGACCGATTAGTCCCAATTATTAATTGCTACTATTACGAGGCCAATTATAGGAAAGCTTTAGTCCGGGTCCGATTGGTAATTTTTCTATTACGGTTCACTGGTCCTCGACGTTTTTGTTTCCAGGATATTGGGTAATATTTAGCATTTTTTATACAGATTTCCCTTAAGGGAAATCCGCTATTGATGTTGTACTCATGACGCGATTTTCGAAAAATTTCCTCAAATGTTCATCGATCATGCTCAGGAAACGAAGAAAATGAGATCCAGTCTTATATATATATATATATATATATATATATATATATATATATATATATATATATATATATATATATATATCTGTTAACGCTATTCTGTAAAAGTAAAGGCCAAGTTCGTTAAGGCTTAAGACTAGAGGGACTGGTGGGAATTTTTAATCCCACCTGAAAAATGGGTTTAGGATCAATCTTATTGCAAATGTAGTTTTCTATTAATATTGTTTTGTACATCTTTCCTCTATATTGAATATTAACCGAGAGATTTCCATATTTTAGTTTTCGGCCATCAATAAACCGCCCCACGCCTACTCATGTCATATTAACAATAAGCTGTTGTATCATAAACCATTTCGTTCCCAGGTTAAATACCTAAGCAGCAAATATGGTATGTGATGGTTTTTCGTTCTTAACTTGAAAATCTTTACAGATATATGGCATACTCGAAATTTAAACGTTTCAGTCAATAATAAAAAAAAAATTGTAATTGGCAGAAATCGGTAGAATGGTGGGTATAGAGAGGATTGGCATTCAAAAATTCAAAATATTTCCTTTATTATGAATGAAATCTAAAAATGTTATTGGGCAATCTTTTTAAATTGTTAAACGGTTGCTCTACAATGTTTGTTTTATAAACGAGTATAAATGTTGTTCTAACCAATTCTTGGCGATTATAAACTCATTCATTTAAGTAAAAGTTCTTTTATAATTTCTTAATGGGCTCAGGTTAGCCATGCGAGTTAAAGCGTTGACCTTAATCTCACATGGTAAACCTAGAATGGCGAGTTCGATTTTTGCCTGGGCAAGGAAATTATTTAGTGACGAAATTCATTAAATAATGTCCTAAGTCTCATCCTGGCTAGAAAAGAGTGGTAACCTGTAGATAACCCGTCCCAATTAGCCTGATGTACAAAAAGTGGATGTTAATAAATAATAATAATATAATTTCTTAAGTATTTATAATTATTAGTTCATCAAATATTGTATTATAATCAATGGAAAAAAAAGAGTTGTTGTTATTTATTAACATTTTGCTACTTTGGCTAATTGGGACGGGTCATCTTCAGGTTACCACCCTTTTCTAGCCAGGGTGGGACTAAGGATGTTATTTAATGAATTCTGTCACTAAATAAACTCCTATTGCCTAGGAATCGAACTCTCCACTCTAGGTAGGAAAAATATTACGGGTTTAAAATCATTATTTTCTTTCAGGTGATGAATATGACTATCAAATTTATACTTGATAAATAAATAATTTAATTTCTTGTTAAATTGAGAAATATTTATTACAGGATACAGTATAAAATACGTGTAACAGTAATAATTCGAATTAGTGACCCATTATATCTGGCGTAATATTGATTTTCATAATAGCCGTAATCATCGTGGTATATAAATGATCTTAAATGATGAAGTTTGTGTTTACATTTGACCAAAAAATCCCTAAAAATTGATTAAAAGTGCAGAGAAAAACTTTTCTACCGCTTCGCGGCTCTCTGAGAACAGGTTAGAAAAAATGTTTGTGTTATAAAATGAATGATTTCTTAGCTCATATATATTATGCAAATTATTCGTACCACCTTCATAAGGGATTCTGCTCATCGGAGTGTTGTAGAGAAATAGAAAATATGTGCTGAGATGTTGTCGCAAGTATTCTATACCTCAACGTGGGAAATCTGCTTAGTTTACGCAGCCCCCTGAGTGACGGGCTTTATTTAAATATAGACTGATTCTGCCATGTTTTTGTTTGACTGTAAGAAGAGGAGAAGAGATTGAAGAAATAAGGAAAAGACTCCTTGACTCCCAGATTTATCGGTGTCATTGGCTGAGGATGGGGAAAGTTTTAAAGGGCCATTTACTCGGTAGAGTATTGGTGCGATTAGTCTCTAGTATTAATAGGCTCTCTCTCTTTCAAGAATAATTATGCTGCTCTCTCTCTCTCTCTCTCTCTCTCTCTCTCTCTCTCTCTCTCTCTCTCTCTCTCTCTCTCTCTCTCTCTCTCTCTCTCCCCCCCCTCTCTCTCTCTCCTCTCTCTCTCTCTCTCCCTCTCTCCTCTCTCTCTCTCTCTCTCTCCTCTCTCTCTTTCTCTCTCTCTCTCCTCTCTCTCTCTCTCTCTCTCTCTCTCTCTCTCTCTCTCTCTCTCCCTCCCTCTCTTCCTCCCTCTCTCTCTCTCTTTTCTCTCTCTCTCTCTCTCTCTCTCTCTCTCTCTCTCTCTCTCTCTCTCTCTCTCTCACTGTCTCTCTCTCACTCTCTCTCTCTCTTCGCTCTCTCTTCTCTCTCTCTCTCTCTCCTCTCTCTCTCTCTCTCTCTCTCTCTCTCTCTCTCTTATATATATATATATATATATATATATATATATATATATATATATATCCCGTATTTTCGTCAGACATTCCCTAATTCTCTATTTGAAGATATGATCCATCAGTTGATACTATTCCCTTATCACTAGAGTCTAAATGACTCTAGAGGAGTATAGCATTGTCATACTAAGCAGGGGACTGACAGCACCTTACAAATTCAGTTACTGTTCCCTACTAAAACTTTATTTGTCTCCTTTTGACGTCTCCCTTAAATTGTTCCGCTCTTCTCCCTAGCCTGTCTCCCTTCATCTTACCCCCCTCCCTTTTTCACTCCTTTTCTCCTCCCCTATCGTAAATGACATGCTTCAACATGAGTGAGTACGGTAAAGTCGATTCAAAAAGTATTTTTATCCAATGCATTTTTACGTTTATTATAAAACTCGTTGATTATTAGGGTTCTTGTGGATTGCAAAATTAAATACGCGAACTTTAACTTTTTTAACTCCCCCCACTTAAGGTTTTGGACTACTAAAATTTGATTGATAGAGATAACAATTATTCTGGCTCATTATTAATTACAATATTAGATATAGGAAATAGTTCTCAATAAAATTAATATGTTATATTCTGATATATTTCAGTAATTGTTTGTTTACATTTCTAACCCAACGCTTCCTGTCGGCAGGTTATTGAAATTGGATGACACATTTCTTATTTCCGTTTGTATTTATTCACGGTGGTGTTGTGTTAGCAGTATGTATATTTATCTATTATTAAACTTCACGAAATCTGCTTAGTTTACGCAGCCCCTGCATGACGGACTTTTTGTTATCTGCCTTCAGTAACCCCTCCTCCTTCTACAGATCAGTTTTTTACATATAAATAGAGAATATGTGGTGAGATGAGATCACATGTGTGCCTAGTTTACTCATCCCCTGCGTAGCGGACTTTCCTTTTGTTGTGTGGTTGCCCTGTTATTCTGCATATAACGATAGAAACAATGGCGACCATCAAGAATATTTTTGGGAGTTCATTTGCAAATTAATTAATTAATAAATCGGTTATTTCGCGTCAGTATATTGTATATTGTTATATAAACAGTGTTCTTGATAAAGAAATGCCCTACATATTTTTTCTAGCAGGAATATTAGCATGGTTATTCGCATTTTGATTTCTTAACATTTGTAAATTCTCACGCGATTTTCACTTTAAGCTATCAGTTTTCCTCATAACGTATATTCAGCTAAAATTTAATAAGTTTCTTTCATGGGCGTTTGTTTAAAATTAAAAAAAGAGAATAGAACGAGAGGTTACGTCAAACGCCTGTCTATTCAGCCTGTAAGCTACTTTTTTATGATAGCGGTACTCCTAGTTGACTTATTTGAAATAAAATATCCAGTGATAACAGTGGAATAATAAAACAAATAAATTATAGTTAAGAAAAGAATAGCTATTGAATTTATATTTGATGATGGTAAAGTAAATTAGCTCAATTTAATATTTTATACAGAATGTAATACAAACTATGGAGGGCTGCCATACCAGGAACTTCAAAGCAGGTTTCCCTTAATGGGAGGTTGTAGCCATGGCGTGAACTTCGAAACATTTCTTCAAGTGCCCATCGAGACTACCTAGTAGATGGCCAAAATGAGGTCATATCAAAATTATATATATATACTATTATTGAGGCAGCATCGCTAGGAAGTATTTTCGTTGGGAGGACTTCGGCTGTATGTTCCAGCGGTTGGAATGTTTGTTGTTTTTTTTTTTATTTATTTATTTGAGCTTCGCAGCTTTGGCGATGTTGCTCTAAAATAAAACTTAAAAAACAAAACAAAACTCAAATAAAAACAAAACAATACAAAAAAATAACAAAATTAAACAAAACATAAATACGTAGAACATAGAACACAAAAGGAACACAAAACATAAAAGGAACATAGAACTCAAAAGGAACACAAAACATAAAAGGAACATAGAACTCAAAAGGAACACAAAACATAAAAGGAACATAAAACACAAAACATAAAAGGAACATAGAACTCAAAAGGAACACAAAACATAAAAGGAACATAGAACACAAAAGGAAAACAAAACATAAAAGGAACATAGAACACAAAAGGAACACAAAACATAAAAGGAACATAGAACACAAAAGGAACACAAAACATAAAAGGAACATAGAACTCAAAAGGAACACAAAACATAAAAGGACCATAGAATACAAAAGGAAAAAAAAACATAAAAGGAACATAGAACACAAAAGGAACACAAAACATAAAAGGAACATAGAACACAAAAGGAACACAAAACATAAAAGGAACATAGAACACAAAAGGAACACAAAACATAAAAGGAACATAGAACACAAAAGGAACATAAAACATGGAGATTTTATGCCTGACGAAGATGGACGTATTTCCATCGAAAATTTGCAAACCAACAAACATAACAACCGCTGGAGCTGACAGCCGAAGTCCTCCCAACGAATATATATATATATATATATATATATATATATATATATATATATATATATTTGTTTCTTACAGGCAATTTTTGTTTAATCGTTACCAAACTCGACATATAATCGTTTTATGAAAAAAGAAAAACCGAGAAAAACACGATATTTAGTCGTTTTATGTAAAAAGAAAGATCAAGTTCGTTAACGGCTGAAATCGGACCAGTGGAAGGGGGGGATTTAGAGGGGAGGATTTTCGAAAATTCAAAATAATTCCGATACTATACGTCGGATTGAAAAATTGTATAGAATCAATCTTATTGCAAATTAAATATACTATAAATATAGTTCTATACATTTCTTCTCTATCTTGAATATTAACCGAGATATTTGCATTTTATTAAATCTGGGCGGATAACGGATGAGAGTGACTTTCCCGCCAAAACCTAGGTCGGCCGTTTCCTTCCTTACCTGTTCGGCTCTCGTGAAATTTCTCTATTGTAACACTTCACGTGGGAAATCTGCTTAGTTTACGCAGCCCCTGCGTGACCGACTTTTTTATAAGAGTAAAGTTTATTTGAATTTAAATACACATTTATAAAAAAAAAAAAAAAAAACATGATGAAAAATGGTTTGAAAATATTGTTAGAAATATAAATTTAAAAATGAACGTTAGCTGGTAAAAGGAAAATGTTTTCTCAAGCTAATTAGAATTCTCAGACCAATATGGTTCATCAAGCCGTGTTTTTCTGCGGCAGAAAAATATGTTTGTTTTACATTTTTCTCTAAATGTTTTTCCACAAAATATAGATACATTCAACTGTGTTATGCTAAAGCCACTCATAAAATGAATGAAATATAATTAATACTGTTAAGGTATTCGAGTATTGACCGTGTCTGCATTTTAGTTGCCAACGTTTCGCTAGCCATGCTTCTAGCTTTCTCAGGGCTATCTCTGAGAGTTCATGTTAACCTCAGGTATATATGTAGGCCTTGTCCGGTTTTCTTGGGCGGAGTCTTCCCCTCCAGGTGTCTACGGATACTTCTTCCGGTGGTCGGTTCTGTGGCTCTGATATTCTCTCAGCTCTAGTGACCGATTGGATGCAGTCAAGGTGCTGGCCAAGGTGGACCGAAACCAAGAAAGACTGGTTCGAGAAGCCATAGAAATCGCGAAATGCCCATTCAACATCAACAGGGAGGATGGATACAGACTCAGCAAACTCTGGAAGCATTCCACAGAGACCACGGACAAGAAACATAAACGACGGTATAGCGGGTGAAGGACCACCGGAAGAAGTATCCTTAGACTCCTGGAGGGGACGACTCCGCCCAAGGAAACTGGACAAGGCCTGCAATATACCTGAGGTGAACACACATTCTTCAGTATCAGAGATAGCACTGAGGAAGCTAGAAGCATTTCTAGCGAAACTTTAGCAACTGAAATGCAAACACGTTCAATACCCGAAGACAGTATTAATGACCAGGGCCGTGGAAGTCTACGAGTTTATAATGACTTCAATAACAGAGACGACGACTTATAACTTCAATAACAGCGACGACGACTTATAACTTCAATAACAGCGACGACGACTTATAACTTCAATAACAGCGACGACGACTTATAACTTCAATAACAGCGACGACGACTTATAACTTCAATAACAGCGACGACGACTTATAACTTCAATAACAGCGACGACGACTTATAACTTCAATAACAGCGAATTCATATGAAAGGTTGTTAAAACTCAGTTCTGTAAGTGTCTCTACACTCATTTATTACTGCATTTCTTAAAGAAATATCTTAGTAATTTTAGCAGATTTCCCAGAGAAGTCAGCAATTGAGGTTTTTCTCATAACACGATTTTCCAAAGTTTTTCTCAAATGTCCATGGAAATACAGAACTATATATATACGGCACATGGGAAATCTGCTTAGTTTACGCAGCTTTGGCCGGACTTTAATTATACATTGAGCGAATCTCGCTACAATAAAATCCAACGTAAAAGTGATAGTTTTTATAATTTAAAGAAAAACACACTCTTGAAAATCACAAGTCACTAATAAAAAAAAAAGTCCGTCACGCAGTGGCTGCGTAAACTTAGCAGATTTCCCATGTGAAGTTTTATAATAAAGAAATCTTTATACTGGTAACAATACCACCGTGATTAAATACAAACGGTAATGAGGAATCTTTCAGTTAATTAAAATAAATTCCCAACTGAAACGGCTTGTGAATTGTAAGAATAATTTATATTTTAATAACTCAAATTTTAGTAGTCCAAGAACTAAAGAAGTGGGGGGGGGCGGATGAACAGAACGTATTTGCATAAATCTCACAAAGTAAGGTAAGGTTAGAAACGACAGGCAAGGTTAGAAGGAACTTCCACCTGAGCCGAGAAATGACGGAAATGGCCGACCTAATCCGAACTATACCCGACCACAAACTTCATAAACATGCAAATATCTCGGTTAATATTCAAGATAGAGAATAAATGTATATAACAATATGTATAGTTAATTTAATTTGCAATAAGATTGGTTCTATACAATTTTTCGATCCTATGCATAATAACGGAGATATTTCGAATTTTCGAAAATCCCCCTCCCACTGGTCCGATTTCAGCCATTAACGAACTTGATCTGTCTTTTTGCATAAAACGGTTAAATATCGAGTTTCGTTATGATCAAACAAAAATCGCAACCGTTAGAGCGTTAACAGAAATATATATATATATATATATATATATATAGATATATATATGTATATATATATATATATATATATATTTTGAACCAGCCTCATTTTAGCAGTATTTCCCTTATGTTGGAAATAGCTATTGAGGTCGTACTCATCGACGCGAGTATTCGAAAAATTTCAGTTCAAATGTTGCACTAACGATCCTACCCAGGAGGGAGATGACGAAAATGAGGTCCGTTCAAAAATTATATATTTCGATAATATATGATTATAGGATATATATATATATATTATATATATATAATATATTATGTATTATATACTTTTGTCTGTTAACGCTTCTATCCGGTCGCAATTTTTGTTTGATCGTTACCATAAACTCGGAATTTATCGTTTTTATGTCAATAAATAAGCAGAAGATCAAGTTCGTTAAATGGCCTAAAAGCGGACCAGATGGAAAGGGGGGGGGGGGTTTTTTAGAGGGGGGATTTTGAAAATGAAATATCTCCGTTTCCATACGTCGGATCAAAAAAATTGTATAGAACCACTTATTGCAAATTAAATTTACTATAAATATTGTTCTATCACATTTTTCTGTATCTTTAAATATTCAACCGAGATATTTGTATTTGTTTGTGAGAGTGGTCGGCTCTTTGTTTCGGGTGTTACCGCAGAGGCACTAGCGCTACTGTGGTGCCGTTTCACATAACTATTCGTTCCTCGTGAGAATTGGTTATTACTAGGCAGATTTCTCTATATGTAAAACTTCACGTGGGAAACTCTGCTTAGTTTGAACAGACCTGCGTGACATTTTCGTCATCTCCTGGGTAGGATCGATGGACATTTGAAGAAATTTTTCGAAAATCGCGTCATGAGTACGACCTCAATAGCTGATTTCCCTTGGGAGAAATCTGCTAAAACCATGCAGACTTATTTGTGTCAAAAGCAGGACATTTTATACTATATAGCCAATCTTTTTAAACTATTGATATTCTACAATTGTCGTTTATGCATTTTATTTTTAACTCGCGCATTAAGTGAGTTATTCGTAGTTTCTTGTTTATGCCCTAAAGGAACCTTAGTCCGAAGAACTCCGATTTCTGGGAATGTATGAACCTCGTTAAAACGATAACTTCGTGAGGGCTGGATGCCTACTGTCCCTTTTTATCAAGATTTCAATATGAGGGAAATCAGCTATTGAGGGTCTAATCATGGACGCGATGTTTCGAAAAATTTATTCTAAATGTCCATCGGATCCAACCCAGGGAGATGACGATAATGAGGTCCGTTCAAAAATTTATATATATATTTCTATATATCTATATATATATATATCTATTATATATATAATTTGTCTGTTAACGCTCTAGCGGTCGCAATTTTGTTTTGATCGTTACCAAACTCGGAATTTAATCGTTTCATGTAAAAAGGAAGATCAAGGTTCGCATTAATGGCTCGAAATCGGTCCAAATGGGAAGGGGGGGTGGTTTTTAGAGGGGAGGAGTTTGGAAAATTCGAAATATCTCCGTACTATGCTTCGGAAATTTTTCGAAAAATTGTATAGATTAATCTTATTGCTAATTACATTTACTATAAATCATTGTTCTATACATTTATTCCTATTCTTATATTAACCGAGATATTTGCATTTTATTAAATTTGGGCCGATACCGGATTTTGAATTTCCCGGCCAAAACCTAGTTCGGCCTTTGCCGAACTGTTGGGCTATTGTATGGAGATTTCTCTATTGTATTATCATTCACGTGGGAAATCTGCTTAGTTTACCGCAAGCCCCTGCGTGACGGACTTTTAAGTGTGTGCGGCTAACGCGCGAGATGAGATCGGCTAACTTCGGGTCCACCCCCAACCCCTCTACTCATCGGGTTCGTTACATATAAATAGAGAATATGTGGTGAAATGAGATCACAAGTGTGATATTCAACACTTGGGAAATCTGCTTAGTTTACACAGCCCCTACGTGACAGACTTTTTTTTACAACAGAACACATGGAACCTGGAATTTTCTTTATTTTTCCTATTCTTGATTATAGGAAAATATGTAAGTTAAACGTATTATAAGAATATATACATATGTACTTTCCTCATGCTAAGAATATTTTATTTCGTTCCTTGAAATAAGGTGTTTGCTTTAGGAAATGAAACCTGAATTGCAATTATTTGGGTATTTTATTATGTTTGCATAAGAGAATGGAATAGTTATTTATTTATATTTCTTTTTCTTTCCTAAATGTAACGTTCTCGTTTTCTCCGAAGGGGAGAGCTTTTGTTCTATATCTCATAACTTAGAAATTGTATAAGAATGTTTTGCCAGTTTATTGTTTCAACGAATGTTTATTTAGAAGAGCGAACGTTCCCGTCTTTTTTAATAAGTATGCTCTATTCTTATCATCGTTTGATGTTTTTCAAAAGCGCTCACCACTTTTCTAATTGTTTCGGTAATCATATACTTTATATTTGAACAGAACTAACTTCAAAGAATGAACGGAAAATAAATATGTGATGTAATATGAAATAGGCTTATAAATTTAAGAAATATTTGTGGCATTTATGGATGAAATACTTATAAATTATAATTAAAACCTATTTGTATTTAATATCCATATATATTAACTGTTACTGTGGCAGTGTCAGTGATGGTTTCAGAGAGGTACATGGAGGTTATTGGAGTACAT
The DNA here is from genome assembly GCA_019009955.1 of Riptortus pedestris. Classification (NCBI taxonomy): domain Eukaryota; kingdom Metazoa; phylum Arthropoda; class Insecta; order Hemiptera; family Alydidae; genus Riptortus; species Riptortus pedestris. Next base: position 1,637,046 of record CM032232.1, read on the forward strand.
AAGGTTCACAGGTTACAGAGGGAAGGACTCTCCAACGAATCTGAGCTTGAAGCTGTATTCTTACTCATCTTTTAGCTGATTTCCTTTAAGGAAAATGAGCTATTGAAAATGTTTTACTGACAACGCGATTTAAGATAATTAACTATCTTCAAATCTAACCAGTAAATGAATATATGATCCGTTCAAAAACCAGATATATATATATATATATATATATATATATATATATATATATATTTATATATATATAAAATAATTGTAACCTCTGTCTGTACATTGATTTTTTTCGCGAAATTTCAGGATAACTTTTCGTTTCACAATGTTCCATAGACACCATAACTGCATTTTGTTTCTTTCGTGTCTGTTTGTTTTGTTTGTTTGTTACTTTTCACGAATAAACGGCTGAACCGAATTTTATGAAACTTGGTATGTATATATTACTACTAGCCCAACTTAGACTTTAGGCTATATTAATATTCTCCTAAGACAAACAGGAGTGGGGGTTATAAGGGAGGCCTGGAAATTAAAATAGTGATATTTCGTCTGGGGTTTTGGCAAATATGCACATAACTAAAGTTGTTTATTTTGTTATTTAGAGAGAAACGTTTTGTTATATACACTATCGTTGTATACCGGAAGTATAAAGAAGCGTCATTCGCTAAAAATTATAGCGGGAGTCAACAACTTTAATGCGCACAAAAGACTCAACCGAACTAAAAAATAAAACACTCGGTATGTTGCATTAGCATAAGCCGGGTATCTGAGCTAGTATATATACTAACAGCTTTGAACGGATCGTAAAAAATGGCGGAAAGTTAGTTCGGCCATTGCCACAACTATTCGGCTCTCGTGAAATTCGTTTAGACTGGTGTAAGCTCCTACTTTGTGAGATGTATGCAATTATTCATTATAAAGTACAATACTAGATATACTCAATAGTTTGCAATTAAGTTATTACGTTATATTCAGATATATATTTAAGTAATTGTGTTCCTTTCCGGCGAAGAATGTGTCTATCTATGTGTTCAGCTCTGAGTGGTTGGCAGACCAGAATGTAAACAAACACATTACAATTCAGAAGCCGTTTCCGTTGGGAGTTCATTAAAATTAACTGAAAGATAATTTCGCTTGTATTTACTCACGGTGGTGTTAAGAGTTATGTATGCAGATTTCTTTGTTGTAAAACTTCACGTGGGAAATCTGCTTAGTTTACGCAGCCCCTGCGTGACGGAATTTGATCATCTCTGGGTAGGATCGTTGGACGGTTGAGGAAATGTTTCGACAAATCGCGTCATGAGTGCAACCTCAATTTTAGCAGATTTCCCTTAAGGGAAATCAGCTATTGAGGTTGTACTCATGACGGAATTTTCGAAATTTTTCTTCAAATGTCCATCGATCCTACCTAGTAGATGACGAAAATGAGGTCCGTTCAAAACTGTATATATATATATATATATATATATATATATATATATATATATATATATTTGTCTGTTACCGCTCTAGCGGTCGCGCAATTTTTGTTTAATCGTTACGAAACTTGAAATTTAACAGTTTTATGTAAAAAGACAGATCAAGTTCATTAATGGCTGAAATCGGACCAGTGGGAGGGGAGGTTTAAAGGGGGGGATTTTCGAAAATTCCAAATATCTCCGTTATTATGCATCGGATCGAAATATTGTATATAACCAATCTTATTGCAAATTAAATTTACTATAAATATTGTTATATACATTTATTCTCTATCTTGAATATTAACCGAGATATTTGCATTTTTCAGTTTTTAGCAAACCGCCACTTCTATGTTACGTAAACAATAGTCTGCTACATAATAAATCACATTATTGGAAGTTTAAATACCAAAAATTGTATTCAAGAGACCTTAATTATACGAGATACATGCAAATATGCCCTGGTGACCCCCCCCCATCTTAAAGTTTTGGACTACTAAAATTTTATTGATTGAGATAACAATTATTCTGACTCATTATTAATTACAGTACTAGATATAGTAAATAGTTATCAATAAAATAATGTGTTATATTCTGATATGAATTGTTTTTCTTTCCGGTGTGAGCCGGGCCGGGCCCGTTTGTTTACATTTCTAACCTAACGCTTCCTGTCGGCAGGTTATTGAAATTGGATGAAACATTTCTTATTTCCGTTTGTATTTATTCACGGTGTTGTTGTGTTAGCAGTATGTATATTTATCTATTACTAAACTTTCCGAGGGAAATCTGCTTAGTTTACGCAGCCCCTGCGTGACGGACTTTATTTTAAATAAATGGACCCATCAGCTATGTTAAATTGAATTCGTGCCCATAACCTTAAAGGGCGAAAAAAAAAGTCCGTCACGCAGGGGCTGCGTAAAACTAAGCAAATTTCCAAGAAGAAGTGAAGTGTTACAATAGGGAAATTTCAGGAGAGCCGAACAGTTAAGGAAACGGCCAACCTAGCTTTTGGCGGGAAACTCACTCATCTGTTATCCGCTCAGATTTAATACAATTGCAAATATCTCGGTTAATATTCAAGATAGAGAATAAATGTATATAACAATATTTATAGTTAATGCAATTTGCAGTAAGATTGATTCTAAACAATTCTTCGATCCGACGTATTGTAAACGAAATATTTCGAATTTTCGAAAATCCTCCCTTCTAAAGTCCCCCCTCCCAATGGTCCGATTTCAGCCGTTAACGAACTTGATCTTTCTTTTTACATTAAACGACTAAATATCGAGTTTGGTAACGATCAAACAAAAATTGCGACCGCTAGAGCGGTAACAGACAAATATATATATATATATATATATTATATATACAGTTTTGAACGGACCTCATTTTCGTCATCTACTAGGTAGGATCGATGGACATTTGAAGAAAAATGTCGAAAATTCCGTCATGAGTACAACCTCAATAGCTGATTTCCCTTAAGGGAAATCTGCTAAAAAGAAAAGAAATGTTTATAAGAGGTATAAGCAGGCCGGGAGTACGTCGATTTACTTGAAAATTAGCACATTGTGAAAGGAGTACACGTGTTCGTTTGGCAGGACTGTGTTGATCCATTGTATGGCAGAGACTGCACGAACTGTTGTATGCTAGTTATGGCTGTGTGTGTGTGCTCTGAAATGGTAATACAGCGGGGCCGTGCTGAGCCCCAACTTTAGGAACAACTCCTGCCCGTGTTTGGTAATGCGCCTCTTTCTAGCTCCCCTCCCACGATGGTATTTGTTCGTATGAAAAGGAGATTACTGTGTTGGAATTCCGATGTGGCTCACGTATGCCGGCAATTCAAACATGGCAGCTCCATTCCAGGCTTAAATATCCCCTAATCAACAGGGGGTTTGTTCCCTCCGGTCTAATTATATCCCGTCCAATCCGATAGGGAGGCATTTAAGACATCTCCGGGCGACTCCTCGTCTACTCCACAATGTTACACCATTCCCTCTCCCACCTGCTTATATTTAGAGATTCGAATGTATACGGCCTAAAATAGTCATAGTGCCAACAAGATGGCTGGTCATATACAGCTCTGGAAAAAGTATTACGATACAAACACAATTCCTTAAATATATCTGAATATATCATATTTTTACGTTTTTTTATTACCAAAACCAGTAATAAACGTTTTTAATAAGAGTTCTTTAGGATTGCAAAATTAAATACTCGCAAGTTGCAGTTTTAGCAGATTTCCCTTAAGGGAAATCAGCTATTGAGGTTGTACTCATGATGCGATTTTCGAAATTTTTCTTTAAATGTCCATCGATTCTACCCAGGAGATGACGAAAATGAGGTCCGTTCAAAACTGTATATATATATATATATATATATATATATATATATATATATATATATATATATATATATATATTTGTCTGTTACCGCTCTAGCGGTCGCAATTTTTGTTTGATCGTTACCAAACTCGATATTTAGTCGTTTTATGTAAAAAGAAAGATCAAGTTCGTTAACGGCTGAAATCGGACCAGTGGGAGGGGGGGTTTAGAGGGGAGGATTTTCGAAAATTCGAAATATCTCCGTTACTATACGTCGGATTGAAAAATTGTACAGCTTCAATCTTATTGCAAATTAAATTTACTATAAATATTGTTATATAAATTTATTCCCTATCTTGAATATTAACCGAGATATTTGCATTTTTATGAAATTTGGGCCGATAACGGATTTTTGAATTTCCCGCGAAAAGCTAGTTCGACCCTTTGCCGTCAACGTTTGGCTCTCCTATGGAGATTTCTCTATTGTAAAACTTCACGTGGGAAATCTGCTTTGTTTACGCAGCCCCTGCGTGACGGACTTTTTTTATCACTGCACAATTTATTTCACAATGCACAATAAATACACTTGGTAATTATTCTTAATTACTACTCACAGTATACACTGATAGCGTCACTGTTCTTCAGATTACACAGTCCAAAAATTCACTCACGGTCACTGAAATTCACGGAAAGACGGCACTGCACTGTCTTAAACACGGCACTAAACTGTTACTTACACTGTTCTTCCTATAAAAACACTTTATCGCACTGCACTAAGTCGCACTGTAGCACTGATGTGAACATCAAGACAGGTGAGAATAAAACTGACTCGCTCGTGGTTGGCCTGTTCTTTATATAGTTCGTCGGCATACATCAAAGGGGAATTGTCTGGGCTCGACGGGTCTAGTAGGAGCTCGACCTTCTGTCGGTTTTTTTGATCTACATCACACTTTCCAAATGCGCGACTCTCTCTCTGAAGGATTATTCATGTATTTAATTTTCGCAACCATATTAACTTTATTGCAAACTATTTAGTATACCTAGGACTGTACTTTATAATGAATAATTGCATACATCTCACAATGTAGAAGCTTTCACCAGTTTCTAAACGAATTTCACGAGAGCTGACGTATGTCACGTAGGGACTGCGTATACTAAGCAGACTTCCCACGTGCTGCTATAACACACTTGTAATTTATACCTCACTGAATATTCTCTATTTAATCTTAGAATGGAGTTCTTATCTAATCTTATAGTTAATATGACGGTAGCAGCCATTCAGGTCTTACAAATGGCGCGATTTTTCATTTATATATTTCTTTGTTAACGCTCTAGCGGTTTCGTAATTTTGGTTTTATCGTTCCCAAAATGGATATTCAATTCTGCATCGATCCTACCTAGCTAGTAGATGGCGAAAATGAAAATGAAAATGGTTTTGAGGGAAAACATGTGCATTATAGGTACTATTTAATTATAATAAATGCCATCCATGATTATGAGTTGAATTATTCACGGTGTGTCAAACAGTAGAGAGGGATTGATTGGGAACTCATTTTCATTTACTCTTTTTAATTCAAATGTCTCTTCTATAAGTCCCCTACAGTTACTCTTTTGGAAAAATAATTCGCCCAGACAGGAAGTATAATTGTACACATTGAAGCCTTGCTATAAAATTACCCTCAATATTCAGCCTCTAATGATTTCCCGAGCGAAGGAAGCCCCGGGCTTAGTTAGTAATATATATATATATATATATATATATATATATATATATATATATATATACATACACACACAGATAGATAGATAGATTCGTTGGATCAAAGCATTGTATAGAACCTATTTTATTGCAATTTTAATTTACTATTAATGGTTTTATATACGTTTTTTTTTTTTGTTATAACGCCCACTCCTACTCATGCCATATTAACTATCAACTGTTATATCATGAACCACTTGATAGGAAGTTTAAATGCCGAATACGCACCCCCTGCGTGACGGACTCCTTTATATTTCATTGCGGTTTGGTTTTCAGCAGGCGTTGTCTGAGGCGTTGCAACAGCGCCTTAAGATAGCGGGCTATTCTTGTGCCAGCTGATTAAGTAAGGTGCTTGGGTAGTTTGTCTTGTTAGCCGATCGAACTGGACAAGATTGCCGTTGCCCTAGGTCGGGAGCTGATCGGCGAGAACGGCTCTATTTGCTCTGGAACTCTGCCACTAGGTATTTACTTGCCATTTTCCAACCCTCTCCCCCATTGTTCCCCCCCCCTCTCTCTTCTATCCTATTTACTTGAGTGCCAATTTTAGTTCTAATTGCTCAAACCTTGCGCAATAATTGCGGGAATTAATATTTTCGCATTTTCTCGAGAGTAGATGTAGTGGAGCTCCTAAACCAATAAATTAATAAACAGATTACCCATAAACCGAAAAAGATAGTAAAAAACTGATCAATTAAAGTTAAACTCAACCGATGTTTAGTCTATGTAAGGTAAATATATTGAATTATAATTCCTATTCCTACAATCAACTTTACATTCTAATGTATTTCTGCTACATCCATATCAATACTTTTGATAAACTTTATAGGTTCTTTATTATATTTATTAAATAATATATAAGGTGGTTTTTCGCCAATTACCTCCTTTTAAAATTAAGTTTATTATAAATTTAATCTATTAGCAGATTTCCCTTATGACAAATCAGCTATTGAGGTCGTACTCATGACGCGATTTCCGAAATTTTTCTTCAAATGTCCATCGATCCTACCCAGGAGATGACGAAAATGAGGCCTGTTCAAAACTGTTTATATATATATATATATTTGTCTGTTACCGCTCTAGCGGTCGCAATTTTTGTCTTATCGCTACCAAACTTGATATATAATCGTTGTATACAAAAAAGAAAGATCAAGTTCGTTAACGGCTGAAATCGGACCAAGGGGAGGGGAGGTTTAGAGGGGGAGAGTTTCGAAAACCCTTAATATCTCCGTTATTATGCGTCGGATCGAAATATTGTATAGAACCAACCTTATTGCAAATGTAATGTTCTATAAATGTTGTTAGGTACATTTTTTTCACTATCTTGATTATTAACAGAGATATTTGCATTTTGTAGCCCCGGTCTTCAGTAAACCCCCACTCCTTCTTACATCATATTAACAATATTCTATTATGTTATGAAGCACATTATTTAGAACTTAAATACCAAATATTGTTCTCGTTGAGTTTTTAAGTTTTGAAAAAAAAGAAAAAAAAACGTAACACATTTGGGAAATGTGCTTAGTTAACGCAGCCCCTGCGTGACGGTCTTTTTTTGATTAAATGTTGAACAGTCATAAAGTATATGTAAAAACTTTTGTGTTGTCTGTGAGTCGCGAGTATATTTGTCATTGTCTTAATTTTAAATCTTGTTAAATAAGGTCCTGCCTGTCCATGTTCCGTTAGAAATTGTGTGCATTTGTGATGGTGACTCTTAATTGTGTTGTAGTTGTCGTGAGTTATATTTAGTATGTATTGATGTAAGCTGTTAGATTTGCTACATGTCGTCCATTCTCTGTTCCACTTATGTATTGTGTCCGTACGTAAGTCTCTTTTAATGTACGAGAGAGAATTCTGGGATTATTTTTGTATCTTGAGCTGCTTCCTTTGCTAACGTGTCAGCTTGTTCGTTTCCAATATTTCCTGAATGGGCATTTATCCAGTCTATGTGTATGGGTAGATTTAAATGTATAATTTCCAGAATATTTTGTCTAATGTTTTCTGTGAGCGGGTCGTGTATAGTAGGGTTGCGTATTGAGTAAATGAGAGTCGTGTTGTCTGTGTTTATGTATAATATATTCGGTAGCTTTTAAAACAGCGTATTTCTCAGCTTGATTATTGGAGCATCTAGCATGAAGTCGATATTTGTATTTTAGAATATGTCCTCTCATATGCTCTCTATATAGTCTCAACATGTAATGCTGCCCTTTAGGGAAATCTGCTATTTTCTATCTAAAACAGCTGTTGTTGACCTTGCAGCCCTAGGTGGGTCCAATAGTAGCGAAATCGGGTTGCAGCAAGTAGCCGAGAAGGCTGCAACGGTTCAAGGCCGTATCCCGAGATACATCGCTGGCAGATCACAGCTCGTGCATGACATCCAGTAGCATGCCGCAACCAGCGATTTTTTTTCTTTAAGGGAGACTAATTGTCTGTAACTCCTCTAGTAATTGTGAAATGCAGTTTGTGTATTTGCGCCCAATTATTCTCCATTGAAGATATTTGCGCGGCTGGTAATGATCAAAAGAGGCTGTGGATCGCGAGTAAGACATGGATAAATGGAGAATACGTGATGAGATGAGATCACACGAGTGTTACTATGGAGGGCTGCCATTCCAGGTACTTCTGACTACATTATTAGCAGATTTCCCTTAAGGGAAATCAGCTATTGAGGTTGTACTCATGGCCCGATTTTCGAAATTTGTCTTCAAATGTCCATCGATCCTACCCAGGAAATGATGAAAATGAGGTCCGTTCAAAATTATATATATATATATATATATATATATATATATATATATATATATTTGTTTGTTACCACTCTAGCGGTCGCATTTATTGTTTAAATCGTTACCGAACTGGATATTTAGTTGTTTTATGTAAAAGGAAAGATCTAGGTCGTTAACGGCGGTAATCGGATCAGTGGGAGGGGGGGGGGGTTTTAGAGGGGAGATTTTCGGAAATTTCAAAATATTTCCGTTACGATACGTCGGATCAAAAAAATGTATAGATTCAATCTTATTGCAAATAAATATTGTTATATTACTTTATTCTCTATCTTAAATATTAACCGAGATATTTGTATTTTTATTAAACGTGGCCGATAACGGAATTTTTCGCCAAAAGCTATTTCGGCCGTAACTGTTTCCGCTCTCGTATGGAGATTTCTCTATTAGCAGATTTCCCTTAAGGGAAGTCAGCTATTGAGGTCGTAATCATAACACGATTTTCGAAAAATTTCTTCAAATGTCCATCGATCTTACCCAGGAGATGACGAAAATGAGGTCCGTTCAAAATTATATATGTGCTGTTAACGCTCTAGCGGTCGCAATTTTTGTTTGATCGTAACCAAACTCGGAATTTAATCGTTTTTTTGTAAAAAGGAAGATCAAGTTCGTTAATGGCTGAAATCGGATCAGTGGTATCGAAAAATCGTATAGAATCAATCTTATTGCAAATTAAATTTACTATAAATATTGTTCTATACATTTATTCTGTATCTTGAATATTAACCGAGATATTTGCATTTGTATTCTGTGCGTGGTCGGCAGGAGTCGGCTATGTTCGGGACTTTCCGCCGAGAGCTCTGGCGGCCGTTTCCGTAAACTATTCGTCCCTCGTGAATAGGTTTAGAGATCCCTTACACTACAGTTGTTATTGGGCAGATTTCTCGACTGTGAAACTTCACGTGGGAAATTTGCTTAGATTACGCAGCCCCTGCGTGACGGACTTTTTTTTGTGTAATTTCAAGTGGGAAATTTGCTTAGATTACGCAGCCCCTGCGTGACGGACCTTTAGCTATTGACGTCGTATTCATGATGCGATTTTCAAAATATATCTTCAAATGTCCATTGGTCCTACCCAGGAGATGACGAAAATGTGGTCTGTTCAAAATTATGTCGTTGAAGGCTGAACTCGACCGGCGTGATGAGGAGGTGTGCTTTGTGAGGGAAAGTCTTAAATTTGAATTATCAAAAAATTGTCCATAACCAATTTTATTGCTAATTAAATTATCTAGACACTTTCTAAATTATATACATATTTCTCTATCATGAATATTAACGGAGATAAGAGTATTTTTTTTCATTTTTCATCCTCAATCAAATCCCATTCCTACTTCTGCCATATAAACAATTAGCTGTTATTTTATGAAGCTCTTATTTCAAATCTTATGTACCAAATATTGTGTGTTCAACATACCTTTATTATGCAAGATAATGCTAATTCGTTGTGTGATGACGTCATCAAGTTTTGTGTGGTACCACGAGATTTTAATCATTATAACCACGATCTCAATTAAGATTTTCCCACGGTGGAAATCTGCTTAGTTTATGCAGCCCCTGCGTGGCGGACATTTAGGCCTCCTTCCTTGTTGTGTAAACAGTTTTTTCCGATTTAGGCACTACCCTAGCTAATGAACCAGTTTGACGGCAACTATAGATTGTATGAGCCTCGCTGTCAGTTGACACTATCTCCGTCACGCTCGGCTCTCCATATGGTGTACATAGCATTGTCCTAGATATTGTGCCTGGATCCCAGCTGGGCTAGTCTATAAATGACGCTGATAAAACACTTGGCATGTACTGGGTTGCCTAACTCTGCTAAATGGCACCTTAGGCGGCAGAAGAACATCCTCCCGTAAAAGGTGTGTTGCATTTTCTCTTTTTCTTATACTCAGAAGCACATTCTTGTTCGCACAACAGCTCGGCGAATATTTCTTAATACCATATATTTATTGCGTGAAAGTATAATTCCTCCCTCAATAGGATTCAGGGATTGCATATATTAGCTGATTTACCTAAGGGGAATCAGCTATTGGGTTGTACTCATCACGTGATTTTCGAGAAATTTCCACAAAAGTACATCTATCCTGCCTAGGAGATGATGAAAATAGGTCCATTCAAAATATTATATATATCTGATACCGCCCTAGTGATAGCAATTTTTGTTTGATAGTTCATTCTCGATTGACGCGATTTTCGCCTTTCATGAAACACTAAAGATCAAGTTCATTAACTGCTGAAATCGGACGGGGGTGGGGGGCTTAGGAGGGAGGAGTAATTCTGAAAAATTACATAACCAATCTTCTTGGAAATTTTATTGCTTATAATAATGTAGTTATATATATTTTTTCTCTAATAGTAAGATTAGCCGAGGTATTTGGTGGATGTTTTGGTTTCCAGCCTTAATTCCCCACTTCTACTCATATTATTTTAACAATAAACTATTATATCATCAACCTCGTTATTTAAAATTTAAATAACAAATATTGTTTTCAGGAGACCTTTATTACTCGAGATACAAGCAAATTCGTTGTTTGATGACTTCATCAAGTAATATTTTACGCCCTTGTTTCGAAAATGCTTATTTAATCATTACTATACTCGACATTTAACCATTTCAGTCAACACTAAAGATCGTATTTGTTGTTGGTAGAAATCGGACATGGAATAGGGGGGGGTTGGGGGGAAGGGATTCAATAATTCCAAATATCTCAGTTGGAATGATTCGGATTGTAAAATGTAATATGCAATTTTTCGTAACTCAAATATGACCTGAGTGAGCCGTACTTTCTTGATTTCAGTCAAAATAAAAGGTGAGATGAGATCCCTAGTGTGTAATACCAGCATTGGGAAATCTGCTTAGTTTACGCAGCCCCTACGACTATTTTATATTTCACATCTATATTGTTATGTAATAATTTGAATTTCTGAAATTTACTAATTTATGTTCTTTTATTTTTTCAGGTATGTCTTCTTCTTTGATTTAGTAAGTACCTATGATTTTTTTAAAAAAAAAATTTAGTCCATATTTCGCAAGCGATATTAGTTTTAATGCACTTACACGCAAATTTGCATAGTACATGTTATAAAGGCGGAAGTGAGGAGCCATTATAATTCATATGATTTGTAAACAATGGTGTCACTGGGTTGTGAGTAATTTGTTCACATAGTTTGTTAGTAACCTAGAGTGGCGAGTTCGATTCTTGCCTGGACAAAGGAAATTATTTAGTGACCAAATTCATTAAATAACGTCCTAAAAAATCCCACCCTGGCTAGAAAATGGTGGTAACCTGTAGAAAACCCGTCCCAATTAGCCTTAGTAGCAAAAAGTTGTCGTTAATAAATAAAATAATAGTTTGTTAATAAGATATTTTATTTTCCGCCACCATTGTTCAACCCTCTCTTGATATGGTCATACAAATACCAAAAAAAGTCCGTTACGCAGGGACTCCGTAAACTAAGCAGATTTCCCACGTGAATTTTAACAATAGATAAATCCGCCTAATAACAGCTGCAGTAGGAAGGGATCTCTAAACCTATTCAGGAGGGAGGAATAGTTCCAGAAACGGCCACCAGAGCTCTCGGCGGAAAGTTTCGGAACATAGAGTCTTGCCGATCACGCACACAATACAAATGCAAATATCTCGGTTTAATATTCAAGATACAGAATAAATGTATAAAACAATATTTATAGTAAATTTAATTTACAATAAGATTGATTTCTATACAATCTTTCGATCCGACGCATAATAACGGAGAATTTTGAATTTTCAAAAATCCCCCCTCTAAAAACCCCCCCCTCCAACTGGTCCGATTTCAGCTAATAACGAACTTGATCTTCCTTTTTACATAAATATAGAGTTTTGTAACAGTCGAACAAAAATTACGACCGCAAGAGCGTTAATAGACAAATATATAAAATATATATATATATATATATATATATATATATATATATATATATAAATAATTTTGAACGGACCTCATTTTCGTCATCTCCTGGGTAGGGTCGATGGACATTTGAGAAAATTTTTCAAAACTTGCGTCATGAGTACGACCTCAATAGCTGATTTCCCTTAGGGGAAATCTGATAAAAGTCTGTCATGCAGGGACTCCGTAAACTAAGCAGATTTCCCACGTGAAGTTTTACAATAGATAAATCTACATACTGGTAACACTTAACACCACCGTGAATATTAAGTGAATAAATACAAATGATAATGAGAAATGATTCAGTCAATTTACATTTTAATAACCTCCACAACAGGAAGCGTCTGAATTGTAAACAAACAGGTCAGCCCCTTCAGCTTCGAATAGAGAAATATTCTTGCTCAGAAAGAAAAACAATTACTGAAATCTATATGAACAAAATATATTCATTTTATTGAAAAGCATTTACTATATCTAGTTTAGTAATTCCATATTGGACCAGAATAAATTTGATCTCAATCACTTTAATTTTAGTAATCCAAGAACAACATATGAGTGCAGGGGGCGTTCATCAGAACTTATTTGCATGTATCGCATCTAGAAAAGATTTGTTGAACACAATATTCGGTATTTCGGTTTGAAATGAGATTGATCCATGATAGGTTTACTGAATTCACTTAATATTGACGGTGGTGTTGTGTTAGCAGTATGTAGATTTAACTATTACTAAACTTCAAGAGGAAAATCTGCTTAGGTTGCGCAGCACCTGCGTGATGGACTTTTAGCAGATTTCCCTTATGGGAAATCAGCTATTGAGGTTGTACTCATGACGCAATTTTAGAAATTTTTCTTCAGATGTCCATCGATCCTACCTAGTAGATGACGAAAATGAGGTCCGTTCAAAACTGTGTGTATATATCTATCTATCTATATATATATATATATATATATATATATATATATATATATATTTGTCTGTTACCGCTCTAGCGGTCGCAATTTTTGTTTGATCGTTACCAAACTCGATAATTAGTCGATTTATGGAAAAAGAAAGATCAAGTTCGTTAACGGCTGAAATCGGACCCGTGGGAGGGTGGGGTTTAGAGGGGAGGATTTTCGAAAATTCGAAATATCTTCGTTACTATACGTCGGATCGAAAAATATTACAGAATCAATCTTGCAAATTAAATTTACTATAAATATTGTTCTATACATTTATTCTCTATCTTGAGTATTAACTGAGATATTTGCATTTGTATTCTGCATGTGCTCGGCAGTAGTGGCTATGTTCGCACTTTCCGCCGTGACCTCTGGTGGCTGTTTTCGTAACTATTCGTCCCTCGTGAATAGGTTTAGAGGTTAGGTTAACTGTTTTTTGGGGCTAGAAACTGCTGGGTTATTACGCCCTAAATAATGTTTTAGGTTTAGAGGTTTCTTACTACTACAGTTGTCATTAGGCAGATTTCTCTATTGTAAAACTTCACGTGGGAAATCTGCTTAGTTTACGCAGCCCCTGCGTGACGGACTTTTTCTTATTCTTTTTTTCACTTATAATATCTAATTTATAATTATCTATTTCACTTTCGTTATTACTCATTGTTATTTGTTGCTGTCACTTGTTGCTTTCTCTTATCTATTTTACTTTTGTTATTTCACTTACAATTTTAACAGAATTTTCTTAAGGGAAATCAGCTATTGAGGTCGTACTCATGACGCGCTTTTCGAAAAATGTCTTCAAATGTCCATCGATCCTACCCAGGGATGAAGAAAATGAGGTCCGTTCAAAATTATATATATATATATATATATTTGTCTTTTAACGCTCTAGCGGTCGCAATTTTTGTTTGATCGTTACCAAAGTCGATATTTAGTCGTTTTATGCAAAAAGGCAGATCAAGTTCCGCCGGACCAGAGGGAGGGGGGGGTTTAGAGGGGGAATTTTCGAAAATTCGAAATATCTCCGTTACCATACGTCGGATCAAAAAATTTACTATAATTATTGTTCTATACATTTATTCTCTATCTTGAATATGAACCGAGATATTTGAATTTTTATGAAATATGGGCATATAACGGACAATTGAGTTTCCCGCCAAAAGCTAGCTCGGTCAATACCGTAACTGTTCGGCTCTCATATGGAGATTTCTCTATTGTACTACTTCACGTGGGAAATCTGCTTAGTTTACGCAGCCCCTGCGTGACGGACTTTATCAATTTTTGACTTTTGAAATGGCAAATCACCTTTGATGTTATGTCCATAAATAAATAATTAATAAAATCAACTTGATAATAGGAATCCTATATCTGTATAAATCGCAAAGCTGATTGATAGTAATAGTTCAATAAATACATGAGGGCCATTTGTCAGTAGCTGCTACTGCTTCCATGACAGTATAATGAGTTTGGAGCCAACTAAAACTGGATAAAGATTGACCTTTCCATCGCTTTGATAACTCGACCATCAAAAGGATTCGACACTTTGCGCCTCTTTCACTCCAAAACGAATGTTTACTGACATTCAACGAATTTTTCACCTTTTTTTAACGCCGTCTGCTAAGTCTGTTTGGAAGTGATTTAGGAACGCTGCTGACGGACGACGGAAGAATCCATAGAGAAATATATTTAAAGAAAAAGCCAATTTAACTAGCTTCAATAACTTTTATTAGACAAAGAACAAAAATCAGCTGATTCATTATATATGGAAACATGACATGTATCACCTCGGAGTGACTGAGAAATGTTAGCAGAATTCTCTTAAGGGAAGTCAGGATGTACTCATTACGCGAGTATTGAAAAATTTCTTCAAATGTCCATCGATCCTACCCAGGTGATGTCAAAAATGAGGTCCGTTCTAAACTATATATATTTGTCTGTTAACGCTTTAGCAATCGCAATTTTTATTTGTCCGTTTCCAAACATGATATTTAAACGTTTTATGAAAAACTAATGCTCAAGATGGTTAACGACTGAAATTTGACCAGTGGGGGGGGGGGTCGTTTGGAGGGTGGAATTTTAAAAATTCGAAATATCTCCGTTATTATTAGTCGGGTCGAAAAATTGAGCATAACTAATATTTTTGAATTTAATTCTAGAGTTGCGGATTTGATTCCCGCCCTGGGCAGTAGAAATATATTTAGTGACGGACTCATTAAATTACCTCCTTAGCTTATTACCTCCCCCCTGGCTAGAAAAGGCTGGTAACCTGTAGATAAGCCGC